>OZ038388.1:5099986-5480956 GCA_964036045.1 Eutreptiella sp. 'Long Island Sound 2002'
TGCTGAGGCTTGGTTAGAGTTTGGGGTTAAAAGGAAAAATGGATGGACTTCTGCTTAGAGGTCCTTGAAAAGCTCCCCCTTTGAGGAGGAGGAGGAGGAGTCTCGGCGGGCGCGCTTCGATTGAAGCTCCCGTTGGGCTTCATCCCGCCTCTTCTTGTTGCGCTTCCCGAGGCTTTTAAGAGGACGAGATCGCTCAGCCCCAGAGGTCGTTGCCTCGGACTCACTTGGCAGGGGGGCCGCAGGAGGCTTAGGCTGAGGGGCAGGCATGGGAGGCAAGCTTGACGACGATGACGCAATGTCGCCAAGAGCAGAGGAGGCCGCTGCATCATCCCGGGCAGGTGATTGCCCGGTTTTTTCTTCTTTGCCTTATGAGGCACCCAATTCAGCACCGCCTCTTGCTCCGCATCTGCAACCTGCATCAAATAGGGGTGCCGTGCAGTGGCATGCTCATCTGCATAGTGTTGTGCCATGCAGTAGGACCAAATTGCCTTGGTGCATAGGGGACACCGTACAGGATGGTTCGTGCACGGGCTGCTCGCAGATTTTTTTGCGAGAGTTTTCCAACGCAACTTAGCTGGTTGACTGGGACAATCAGAGAGCATGAGGGTGACTAAGGCATGTGTCCGCTTGTTACGCATCAGAACCTGTGTCGAGCAAGTGACACGGTCGCCACAAAACCCGCAAGCGGTGGCCAAAGAAACCTCTTCCTGACCGTTCACATAGAGCGAGGCCCGGAGCGACACAGCACACGCGGGCGCAAGCACAGGCAATGCGCCTCCACCCCCTCGATGTGACTCGACGGCGCACAACCTCCGGTGGAGGAGGAAAATTGCAAGTTGCGAATGCAAAAAGTGCGATGCAAAAAAAAAAAGCAAGTAAATGCATTGGCAACCCCCCCCCCCCTTCCCCCGCTCGTTCGGACCTGCAGAGGGTCAGAATGAAGAGTGGCGAGGGGCCAATAGGCGCCGCCAAAGGCAAACAATCAGATACTCAGGCCTCGTGCCAACCCCCCCCCACCACCGCTCCTGTCCAAATGGTGCATGTGACACAGACTTGTCCCTGGATTGCCACAGTAAAAGGAAGCCGAAGGCAAGACAGATGCAAAAAAAAATGCAAGAAAAATGCCAAAGAGTTCTCTCGCCAGCTCCCGGGAGGGGGTGTACAGGGAGGGGGACGCGGCGCTTTGCTTCTGAAGGGGACTACTTAGCCCCCCCCCCCCCTTCGCTATGGGGGGCGGATGCTGAGTGCTGACATGTAACGTTGCAAGGCCCAAGGCTGCAAAGCACCAGAAGTCAGACCACAGAGCTCTTCAGAGCTCTTCAGTGACAATGCCTTGGGCGCCTTTCGCTGTGGCTGATGAGGTACGCGGAACGCATTGTTCATCAGGGCTCATGCAAGGGCCACATCAAAATGTACATGAGAGAACATCGGGCACATTGTTTAAGACTCTCCTCCATCGAACTGGACCCCCCATCCCCCCCCCCCCCCCCAACAGGGGTCCGCTCTCTTCTCCGGCAGTGGGGGGGCGCTCTCTTGTGCTCACTTCGCCGGTGTGGTGACCGCAGAGCACAGGCGGGGCATGGGAGGGGCATGCGAGGGGCTTGGGAGGGGCATGCGAGGGGCATGGGAGGGGGGGCATGGAGGAGGAGGAGGAGGAGGAGGAGGAGCGTGTGTCGCGGTCCCATGGACGATCGTCCCCCGGGGGTCCCACACAGACCAGCCAAGGTAGTCCTCCGTCTTACCTCCGCAAGAGCAAGACGGATCTTCTCTCTCTCTCGCATAAAGGGGTTTTCGGGATGTTCGGTGGGTCTCTATCTCCCCCGGGGTTCAAACCCTCCTCCACAGGACAGAAGAGGTGTGTTGTATCCACTGAGATACGAAGAGTTGTTGTCTGCACTGTCGTTCTGACCTTTCCTGCTCCCCCCTGCATGTTGTCCCCTGTCAGGCATATCGCCGTTCGCACGGCGGTGTGTTCAGCAGCGTGTAGAGGAACCGCACAGCGTCTCCGGATACCGGGTCCGCCTGCCTGAAGAGCGTTCTCTGGAACAGCCTTAAGAGGTCAGCTCGGCCCGTCAGCCACACGTGCATGTAGTCTCCATTTCTGCTCACCGAGGAGGGCACCGCTTTGTGTCCCTCTGCCGTCGGACAGTGGAGGATCGCCTCCCACTGGAACAGGTGCCACTTGCCTGCACTTTTGGGTCGCCACTGGACCTGCATGTTCGTCAGAGCCTGAGTCTTCAGGGTCCAGTTGATTTGGACCATCACCGAGTAGAGTTCTTGGTTGCTCATCAGCAATGGCTCTCCATGATTGTCCACAATTTCACAGTGCATCCTGGTGCTGTGTGGTTGGTCCAATCGAAGCTAGATCTGCTGATTGCGGGCCCAGGCCATAGTGGTCAGCTCGGCATTGACTCGTCGCACACCTGAGGGCGCTCCTCCCGGCAGGCCGTCCGGGTCCCAGTGCTGGTGTACGACAACGCCACGGTTCGGTCTGCCTGTGGGTCCCTGTCACCAACCGTCTGAAGGCCCTGGATCCACCCGAGTAAGCGTCCCAGAATCGTCCAGCGCGTGAAGGCGTGGGTCTCCACGGGGCATCACCCCTTGACTTAGAACGTCGCCATACAAGGAGCGCGGTCTGGCTCGACTAAGCGCGGCACCGGACCGATTCGGGCGCGCAAGGCCGAGGACGTGATCACGCACGTGGATAGGGCCACGGGGAGGGCCGACCCAGAGCCACCTGCACGTCCTTGTAGACCGTGCGGGGGCCCCGGGCTGCCGCACTGAGGATGGCCATGAAGGCTGAATGAAGTGCGGCACACCAAGAGGGGATCTCATCTCCACAGAGGCCAGCCTCTAGGCTTCGTCCTTCGCCACCGCAATGGATGGCCTAGAGGCGGCGCCGGTCCGGGAAATGGGGGGCAAGCCCGTGCCGGCTGAGACCGTCCAAGATGACCACGTCATGTGCCCCCAACTCAATTTCTTCTCGCGTGCGCAGCGGGATCCCGTTGTACTTGAGGTGTACATAAAGGACTCGGTATGGGCTCCGCCTTCGACGGGTGGTCATAGTGGACTTCACGTCCGGGGTCAAGAGGAGGTCTCCCGACAACCATAGGCTGAGGATGACGTCCCAGGCCGGCCACCTGGCAGCACCAGGCGTTGGGGACCAGTTGGTGACGTGGTACCACTCTGGTGGAGGGTCGTCAACGAGGGTCTTGTCCACAGGGGCCTATACCGTCGGGCGCCTTGGTGCTATCTCCTCACCGCACCGGGATGCCCTCCAGCACCGGGGATTACGACCAGCCAACCTACGTCGCCTCCTCTGCGACGTCGTGCTCACCACCATCTTCCTACACAAGCGGCACGCGGTGCCCAGCCTGCCCCTCGCTGGCAACTACCCCCCAAGGAGAGAGTCGTGGGCTGGGGAGCCGTCCACGGCTAGCAAGAAGGGCTCGTTGCCCCAGAGAATGAGGACCCCCTAGGCCGTGGACGCACAGTGGCGCCAGGCATGACATCTTTGGGAGAGCCGGGCTGCAATCCACCGATGGTAGTGGGCGTGGAGCAGCGCGTCGTCCTTCAACATGTCCACGTTTCGTAGCAACCGGTCGGCGTCGTCGGACTGGGCATATCCATCAGGAACGTGGGGAATGGCCCCCGGCGGAGGGCCCCGCCTCGAGCAGCTTCGGGAGCTGGGGAGGGGGAGGCCTGGGACGGCGAGGAGTGTTCGGACATGGTAAGTTGTAGCGAGAAGGGAGCAGGTGGCCTGCGGCCGCGAGACACGGAACAAGGGGCGTGGTAGAGGGGTTGCGAGAGCAACGCAGGATGGCAGGGGTCGCAGCCAGTGAACTGGGTGCCAAAGAAAAGCATAATGTGCCACGAGTGTGACCATGGTGCAAAGAAACAAAATCCATGGCGCAACGGCGCAGAGCAACGCGGGGCCGCCCGACGCAGCTCGCCAGCGGGTTGGGGTCCCAGGACTCACGAGGACAGGGGCGCAGGGGGAGCGCCGCGCCGGTGCGCGGGCTGCAACCCACAGGGCGTCTAGGCGAGCGCGCCTCACCGGTGGAGCGTCGCGGGAAACGGTTCACGATACCCCTGCACAAGGCGTCACGCAGAGTGGCGGAAACGTCGAATGCAGTCCCCGTAATAACTCTCCGCATAGCGGCCTGGAAGATTGTCACGGCGAGGTCGACGTCTGGCCAGAGCTGGTAGTAAGACGACGTGCCCACTGTGGATAGGAGAGGGCTGCGCAAGGGGGAGGGACGCACCTAAGTGCGGCACTCAGCCCTTGGAGACACGGCGACAAGGAGATAGAGTGCACCGCACGGGTGGAGTAGAGCTGGAACAATGGCCACAATGGCAGGAGAGGAGTCACGCGGTGGCACGACAAACACAACGCATTACGACTGGCTTCAAGGCCGGCAGTGCGTGTGGGCAATCCGTCCCACGGCTACCATCCTGAGGGTTTTTAGACTGTTGCCAGGTCACCAGGGCATGGGAGGGGGAGAGGGGGGGCATGGGAGGGGGAGCGGGGGGGCATGGGAGGGGGAGAGGGGGGGGCATGGGAGGGGCATGGGAGGGGGAGAGGGGGGAAATGCGAGGGGCATGGGAGGGGGAGAGGGGGGGCATGGGAGGGGCATGGGAGGGAGAGGGGGGGCATGGGAGGGGGAGAGGGGGGGCATGGGAGGGGCATGGGAGGGGGAGAGGGGGGGCATGGGAGGGGCATGGGAGGGGAGAGGGAACGCTTCCTGCGCGCCGCGGGCAATAAATCCAAAATCCCAAAAATAGGTACTCTTGGTTGTTTTCAATGTGCGCGCAACACAACCACGTAGTGCCACAAGACACACTCATACACACTTACACACTTAAACACAACCATGGTACAGCAGAGGGCTCACACGTATCCATGAAGTTGCCTGATTCACGGGGTTTGGGATCAGGAGTAGCATCGGGGCTCTGCTGCTTTTGACCGAGGGAGTAACGCCCCTCCTCCTTAACCACAGTAGAAGGGTGGGATTCCCTAGCGCCGCAGGGAAAGGGTAATTAGCTTTAGTGTACACTGTCCAAGAAATATACACCGGAACAAAAAAATTCCGGGCACGTTGATCTGTTGACACCATCGCTCTCTACAAAGTGAGAGACTATGGCCCCGGCTCAACGTGCAAAGCGTGAGTCACAACACACTTCACTACAAACTTTCAAAAAGAAATATTGCGCGCAGTCCGGGATGCACAATGTGCAGCACAACGTATGTCCGATCCCCCCGCGATAGCACAACATCGGTCCCACCATGGCACTTTGTTGCCCGATCCCCTACATCATAGGGTGCCCAATCCTATGATGTAGGCGTTTCGAGTTGTTTCGCGTTTCGGAAGTTGGTCAAAGGGAGCCCATCCCCAATGACATCCGTTTTGGTACGTTTCGCTTTTCGCTTGTAATCAAGACTACTCGCGATCGGGTGAGTAGTTGGGTCCGGACGACAAAGAGTCCGGAGAGCATGAGGTCAAGCTCGACCCTGAGTCAGAATCGGTGCTGGAGTCGGAGTTGGAGTCGGAGTCGGGGTCGGAGTCAGATGTGGACGAGTCGTCGTCAACGGTACAAGACTTCGTCCCAAACATCTCCTTTGGAAAATGACCCCATGGACCATACGGCTTGTACTTGACGTTCCGCTTGTTGATGAATTGTTTGATGTGAACCACAGCATGGACCATCCCAATAAGGGGGACAGAATCAAAATTGGCTACCTCACCCCTCCCTTCTCGGGGGCCCAAAAGAGGGCGGAATGGCTACATAACCCCTGTTGTCTTGGGGGTCCCCAATGGCAAGCCCGGGAACAAAATCATAGGTGGTTCCCCGACCACTACCATCTTGTGGGCCCAAACCGCATTGGGTACAAAATCAAATGCACTATTTGTGAAAGATAGAGGCCCAAAAGGGGGAATGTCAATCAAATAGGAAAAAAAGGTGGTGTGTGCGGGGGGGTAAACGGTATGTAAAAAATGTGTGTGTGTATGCGGCACTATTCCGCGTGTCTTCTCGTATAGTTACGCAAACTGCACGCCGCAGGGCGTGCTGCAGGGCGCGCCGCAAGCGCTGCAGGGAAAGCGTTCCCGGAGGGGGGGCATGGGAGGGGGAGAGGGGGGACATGCGAGGGGCATGGGACGGGGAGAGGGGGGACATGCGAGGGGCATGGGAGGGGGAGAGGGGGGGCATGGGAGGGGCATGGGCAGACGCTCGACACCGCCGCCGCTGAGGTCTGGTGGCGCGTACCTACCCTATTCGCGTTCTGCGGCGCAGCCACCGCGATGATGTTGGACGTTGCGAGCGGGGGGGGCAGCGCCGTCACGGCCCCGCGCACCACGTCCGCAGATGCCTCCTTGAAGCGGTCCCCCCCGAAGAGGCCGTGCGGCCGTCCGGCCTCGGGTTTCCGAGCGGTGTCCACGGCCACGCGGCGCACAACCCCCTGGAGCAACACCGGCGTTGCCGCGCCATCCGACGCCTGGGTCCAGCCGTGCGGGGAGGCGGTGTCCCACAGCCGCTGGCGGATGACCGCCAGGCTTGGGTGCTCCATAACCTACGGACACGGAGGCACGAGAACGGGGCGGCATCAGACCAGCCAATAGTGTCTGGCACGGTAACTGAGTTTCGTTAGGAATCGGCCCCGTACCCTGTGTCACTGAATAATATCGCCTCCTGTCGCACCCGGAGCTCAGTAGGAACCAGCTGTGTCCCGTGTTAGACCCAGTACAACCCAGGCCCATCTGATCACGCCTGACCTGACCTGGCACATGGTGGCAAGTCTGGATGGCATACGTCAAAGCCTGCCTCACGGCTGACAGCAGGGAAGCGGCCCCCAGCCCGCCTGAGCAGGGATGGATTCGAGGAGAGGAGGGAGGGGGGGGGGGGGGGGCTGGAAGTAAATGTTGTGTCCCAAAAATAGCCCAAATCCACATTTCCTTTTGTAAAAGCAATTTTTCTCCCACTGTGACATCTGGGTTCGGGGGGCGGGGGCTGGAAGGGTTTCAAGGGGGCGTAACCCCGATCTCATGCGGGGGTTATTGCGCCGGGGAAATTTTCGGACGAGGAAAAGTTCGCCACCCACGCGAATCCCAAAGCTTACACTGCCTCACGTGCACACTGCACTGCCAAAGCCCCCGGATCGCGCAAGGGGCAAATTTCGCCACCTTCTTTAAAGACGAAAATTTCACGCCAAATGATCCCCGCCCGACCCCCCGTGCCCGCTATCGTTCACCTGTGCACTGGCTTCACACTGAAACCCCCGCTTTGGCCAATCATGGCGATGCTCCTGAGGAGACCACAAGGATGCCACTCGTGGGGGCGCTATGCCGAGTACGTTCAGGGCCCATCTTGTCTCCACACTGAGCCGGGCCATCCGTGAAAGTGGCTTGGGCGGCCTGCAGCAGGGATGCATGCAACCACCCCCCCCCACCCACTCTCTCACATATCCTCCCTCGCCCAGGGATGTATTAGAAGGGAGGAGGCGGCGGGGGGGGGGGGGGGGCGGTCTGGGACCCAAAAGTTTGTGTACCAAAAATGGCTCAAAAAGATTTTCTCTGTTGTAACTTCTATTGCCTATCGGCAAGGCACCTGGAAGAGGGAGGGAGCACAGGCAGTCCACCAGTCAGTCCGTCACGAAATCACCCGGAGGCCCCCCACCCCTTGCAAACACCCAAATGGTGTGAGAAACACATAAAGAAAGGCTAAAACATGCTTTACATAGGATATTTGATCTTTGCGAATGGTCAGAATATAAGGAAAATCGGTTTCGGAAGTTCCATTTTTCAGCTGCCAACGGTGGAAACCCGCATAAGGAGGCCGGGGGGGGGGGGGGGGGCGGAACCCAAAAGTTAGTGTACCAAAAATGGCCCAACAAGACTTGCTCTCTTGTACATTTCGTGTTTTCCCACGATGGTCACTTTGGTCTGGCGCAGGAGGGGGTATCACCCCTCCTCCTACGGTGCATGCCATTCCAGTACTTCTCTGCCATCGCCCTCCCTCCCTTCCTCCCTCCCTCCCCCGTCCTGCGCCAGACCTGGTGCTCGTCCTGCCGCACCGTCGATATCACGCACGAATGGAACAGCTCCGGGTTGGCGAAATTCATCCACCAGCACGACATGTGCCGGGGCCTGCTGGAGCTGGAGGCCGAGCCCCGCCCGTGCGGCCACTCGGGCGCCACGTAGTCGAACCGGCCCTCCCGGTGGACGACGCGGGTGCACGACTTACTGCAGTCGAACCAGACGGGCAGCGGGAACTCCTTCGCCCTCATGAGCGTCACCTGCTCCCACTGATCGACGGGGGGCACCGGCTGCGGGTCGGGAGGGAGCGTGCCGGGACCGGGGCACCCGGGGCTGGAGGGAGGGGGGGGGGGAGGGCCCGGGCTGGACGGCGCGTCCGGCGCCCGCAGCGCCGGCAGTTGGGCGCTGGAGATCTGCCACACGAGCGACTTGTTGGGGCACTCGAAGCGCGGGGGCGGCAGTGCCCCCACGTCCAGCACCTGCCGCACGAGGCACCGCTTGTGGGCCACGGCGTCGAGCTCGTCGGGGGTCAGGCACTGGGCTGTCATGGAGTGCAGGTAGTCCCCGACCTCTTGGTCCGCGTTGGCGGCCCAGGCGTCAACTTTGTTGGACAGGAACGCTTGCACAGCGCGGTCACGGTCGTCCGAGGAGCAGGCCGACAGGGGGGCGTGCGGCGGGGCGGCGGTGAGGGAAGGCGAAGGGGACAGGCACGCGCTGACTGGCGGGCCCCGGGCAGACTGGAGGACAGCAAAGAGGATGGCAGCAGAGTGGGGCACACCGGAGGGAAGCTTTGTGCCAAAAAAAATGGTGTGGCTGTCCGAAAAACTGGTCAGTAACCGCCAGCTGGTGCCTGCTCCACACTGGTGAAGCCAAGGGTATGAGGCATTTTCATGGATGGGGGGACCCTGCCCTGCTCTCTGGCTTCAAGGTCAAGGTCAGTGTCAAGCTAATCCGGTGCACTGTGTATATTTGATACAAGAAATCACTGGTTGAGGCCCGACTGCCGCGTAGTCGTGGGGGGAATCCTTGCATTGTGCGCTACTTTTATACGCCCCCCCCTGATGAGCTTGTGCCAACCCCCCCCCCCTGATGAGCTCCAGGCGCACCCCTTCCAAACCCCCTCAAAATTAGGCCACCCTAGCTCCCCTAGCTGGACACTACCTTCCCTTTCCAAGAGATGTCATGCAAAATGGAGCACACCATGAACCTCTTGATATCTTCTCTCACACTGAGGTCACTTTCAAATGTCGGGTATAGGGTTTCCAAAGCCATCAAGCCTTTGCCAAAATCTTGGCATCTTTTCAAGGTTTGTTTGACCTACCTCTGAACATACTTGTTCTTGCACCCTTTCATAATGAGATTGCACTTAGTGCGGCTACTCCTTCCATTGCTGGGATCGCTTTCGTCGCGATAGATGTTCACCAGCCATTTCAGTGTAGTGAGTGGGAGTTGTCTCGAATTCTGGGCGGTGCTCTCTCTTACCTCAAAGTGGAATGGGGAAGAGAATGTCCTGGGTAAAAAGGGTTTGCCACCAGCATAGGTAGGTGTACATAGACTAGTTGGGGCACCATGCCCAGCACAGGAAACCCAGGTATGAGAGTAGCTAGTCGGCACACCATTAGCAGCAAACAAGGGTCCCCATGGTGGGGAGAAATCAACCTACAATGGAGACCATGCGGCGAAGAGCAAAGAATGTGTGAAAAATAGTGAAAGTAGGTGAAAATGGGTGAAATTGGGTGAAGCCCGAAATATGTCATATCCCCAATGCGGAAGAAGCATCAAAACCCTGTTGCCTCTAGTATAACAAAATATGGATTTCTAGTGCAGCCAGTTGCATTGCGCACACACTACGCTAAAGGTGCCCCGTTAAACACTTTGGAGGGCAGGCTGTTGGCATTTTCACTGGAAATGAGCAACAAACCCATGGAAGATCGTTCACGTCATACAAATACAAGCGGGGGGGGGGGGTTGACACGTATGTAAATAGGGATCGTTCGGGCAAATGGTGTGTTTGTTTTGGCGAAGCAAATCACTATAATCATCTGTGTGTCTTGCACAAACCGACGACTTGCTATGGTATTTCATTGCTATATTTCGTGTGTCAATTTCTTTGCATATATTCAGAACTTATGCCTTTCATTGTTAAATGTTGCAAAAAGGCAGGCCACTGCCAACAACAACCCTGAAGAGAAGTGCCAAAAAAAAAACCAACTTTTATCGGTTGACCTGTTGGCGGTTGGCGCTTTGCGTCAGCGGTAGGGGGTAACCCATCAGCAGTTCAGGGTTGGTCTGGAGCAACGGATGCTGGTGCGGAAATCCTTCTGCGCATATCGCTTGCAGCACTCTTGCAAGCGGAGCAAGGACTCCGGCAGCTCGTTCAGTGACCGTGTCGGTCAGGCTCGAACCCAGGCCTTCGAGCCTGGGGTCAGAGGCGTTGACCACTGAGCTACCAGTTGTACAAGGAGTGTGGAATACAGGGGGGGGGGGGGGACATCTCGAGCACAAACGAACTCTACAACGAGTACACGCCATCACATTCCAACGCCTAGCCCAGTACATTGGGCAGTTGATGCAGGGCGGGGTCAAGGCAGGTCAAGGCGGCTGGAGAGATAAGGCTGGGCAGAGGGCCACCGTGAGCACTGGCATCTGCAGCACATCCTTCAGGAAGGGGCTGTGAAGGAGCTGGCCGCACAACGGACGGTCTTTGGGGTCTGCGGCAAAGCATGACAGCACAAACTCGGCCCCAGAGAACTCCTCGGGCGACGGCACCAGCGGGTGCTCTGTTGGGTGCCTCCCGATGTGCACCATGAGGGCCATGTTGTTGTCTACCTTCAGGTGCGACCACGGGGCTTCCCCTGTCGCCATCTCCAGCACAGTGCATCCTGCACAAACACAAGCGCAACGGCCATGGCAGGGGGTATGCGGATGCGGGCATGAGCCGGCATTAGGGCGGGGGGCCATGAGCAACGGATACCGGGCTCACACATGCCCCCGTGACACAGGCATATGGTCATAGCCACAACTCACAGTACATTGTTTTGCCTTGCTGCACTTGGGGCGGGGGGGGGGGGGGGCATCAGAGGGCATGCAGGGGGTGGTGTCGGGGGCATGTCGGGGGGCATGGAAAGGGCCATGCAGGGGGGATGCAGGGGTTGGGCGCGAGGTGTGCAGAGGGCTTTGTTGTTGTAAC
Organism: Eutreptiella sp. 'Long Island Sound 2002'; assembly: GCA_964036045.1. Classification (NCBI taxonomy): domain Eukaryota; phylum Euglenozoa; class Euglenophyceae; order Eutreptiales; family Eutreptiaceae; genus Eutreptiella; species Eutreptiella sp. 'Long Island Sound 2002'. The sequence goes on from OZ038388.1 coordinate 5,111,210, forward strand.
AGATGCACAGACGGCCACATTGTCCAGGCCATTTCCCAAATGCGCTGGGGCCGTGGTCAACCCGGTACGCACGGCACCAGCGCAGATGCATCACTCCTTTACGGGGGGACTGATGGATGGGCAGGGATGCATTGGAAGGGGGGGGAGGTACCCAGCCACCCTCCACGGTGCCCAGCCTATGCCCAGCCACTGTCCCCCTGACGCCAAGTGCCGGCTTCAACGGCATTTATAACCGACAGTAACCGCCCCAACCTCTTCGGCAACCCCCTCCAACTGCCTGCCTAACCGCTCCTGGGGCCGCCTCTGAGTCCCTTCCCTTCCAATGCACCCCTGTGGATGGGTTGACTGCGCAAAGCGGTCCCATCGACAGCTGCCGCGGGGGCGCACACAGTGACACACCTACAGCCCAGATGTCCACCGCCGGATCACCTCCCCGGATCTTCATATTTCCAACGCATGCCTCGGGGGACATGTAACGCGGAGTCCCTTGGCACGAGAACGTGGGTTCGGAGCCTGACTCAGGCTCACGCAGGAGGCAGATGCCGAAGTCCGTGATCTTGAGGGTGCCGTGCTGCCCGAGCAGCAGGTTGCTGGGCTTGATGTCGCGGTGCACAAAGCCGCAGTCGTGCACATACCCCAGACCATCCAGCAGCTGCTTCGTGAACTTGCGGGTGGTCACGTCGTGCAGCTTGCCAAACTCTTTGATCACCTTATCCAAGGAACCGCCTAATGTGAGGGCGTGAGGGAACGTACCACTGAGACAGGACACGGGGAGCAAGCAACAGGGTGCACACAAGGGCTGCACGGGAGGGGGGCCCGCACACAGGTCAACAAGCGCTCCAATTACGCATGTCCTGGTATGCATATGCAGCAATGTTCGGCAGTTCAATCCGTAGTGTTCTTCATCGCTGACCATTATGTACACGTTATGGACCACATGTTGTACAATGGCTGCCGTGTTTTGTCGACCACCCAGGGTAGTCTGCGTGTTACTACTGGGGCAGCTTCAGTTTTCCACAAGACCCTACTCAAAGGCTGGCACGCAATCGGCCACAGGTCTTTAGGGGAATGGGGGGCGGGGGCGGGGGCGGGGGCAGACGGAAGCATGGACCATGACGCGGGCGCTTCAGTCGTCCTGGACCTCAACACCCCCGGCGTCAAAGGGGAATCTGGATTAGATGATCAAATTGTGTGACAATTGTGTTTCAATTTCCCATTGAGCACAAAGCACAATTTGCAGGGGGGGAGGGGGTGATACGGGGAGAAACCCCTTCCCCATTCACCACGAGTGAACACAACACAGGGCATTCCAGCAGACACACAACTACACAACTGAACCCGTGAAAGCACCGAACGAGCTCCTCCCCTTTGGTATAGGCTGGGGGGGGGGGTCTGGAGCGGGGGGGGTGGGGCCTACGTGTCAACGCCCCCTGAGGCACAGCTCCTCCTCGGCCTTCACTCGATTGGGCCAAATGGGGTCCAGCCGCAGGAGGGCTGTGGGCTGTGCGTGAGCCATGAAGGCAGCACAATGGGGGGGGGGGGGGATGCAGGGGTGACCCAACACGGCTCAGGCCCGGAGTGGCACGTTGCGATGGCTCTCTCTGCACCGCAGATCCCTGACACTGGGCAACAAATGGCAGGGGATTGCATAGGGGCTACAGAGTGAATGCATGCAGGTCAACAAAGCGCTCAACACATGCAAGTCCCCTAATGCATATGCAGCAATGTCCGGCAGTTCCACTGGTAATTCAGATCAATGACAAACATCTGCATATATATGTAGAGGGCAGGGGGCCCTGTATGTGCTGCTGTGGGTGGGCGGCGCGGGGACTGCGGCGGGGGCTGTCTGATTCCTGGGCCGACTCATGTGTGCATGGCACCACCGCGGGCGGGTGACCCGTCTGCTGTGCCTGTCCTACCCATCACCCTGGCAGTGGTCCTACCCGGAACGAAAGGGGGTGGAGGGGCTGGGTTCTCAATTCCATTCACATTCGACTGGCTATTGAATGTCCCATTGGCCCATTGTGCTGCTCCCTAACGGTCAAGATTCATTGAAGGCAAGGGCGCCAGAATGAGGCTGGCTGGCCTTGGCTGCTTGTGCTTTTGGGGGGGTAGGACAGGGTGTACGGGGGGGGGGGGGGTGTTGGGAAAGGGGCTCCTGTGACGGAGCCTCGTAAAGTGACAGTGTGCTCCCTGGCTTGAGCTAGAGGTGTGGGGCTTCTTGGTTCAGGGCTTGATCGCCGGGTCACGTTGCACTACGGACTGAGTTCGGGTCGTGGCGTCCATGCCATGTTCCATGTTGGGCCGCACTGCACTTGGGGCATGTTTGCTGCTGCTGGCCACACTCGGCCAGCCTGGGCGTGGCAGGGGGGGTTGGAGCTGCATCTCCTGCACGGAAGCGGCGGGTGCACAGCTGTTTCGCTTTTGTGTTCTTGTCATCTGCGGTCCGTGTCCGGCGCTGAGGTGCATGGGGCACAATGAGAGGGTGGTGGCTTGGCGCGGACGGGGGAGGGGGGGGGAGGAATGGCAGCCTGGGCTCTTCCGCCTGACCCCCCAGCCCCCCACCCACATCACAAAATTTTTCCTCGGGTAAGAAAGGACATTTATCAAAGGGGCCCGAAATTGGAGGTCGAATTTGGGCACACAAACTTTTCTTTGGCCTCTGACCCCCCCCCCCCCCCCCCGTGTGACAATCCCTCGGGTTGTTGTTTCTTTACAGGGCCCTGGACAGTCACCCGTTCTTCCCTTCGCATGTTGCGTCGGGTCGCTGCGTTCTGTCAGCCGCTGCGGCCGGTGCTCTTGCTGGTGTCGTTTCCGCGTTCGCGGAGCCCAGTAGTTGGTGTGCCGGGGCTGTGCTGGATGTGGCGGGATGTGCCGTTTGCGCGTCAGCGGCGCCCAGTAGTTGGCGTATTGGGGGTTGTGCTGGTTGTTGCCGGGGTCGTTTGACTGTTTTTGCCGTCCACGTCCACACGCCTCTGTCGACAGGCCGTCCATAACCTGCCTCGCTGCGTTTCCGTGTGCGTGAGGCCCAGGTGCCCTGCTCCTCCACACGTTGTCCCGACCGTCCACCACTGACCGCCTGACCCCCCCAGCCCCCCACCCACATCACAAAATGTTTCCTCAGGTAAAAAAGGACATTTATCAAAGGAACCCCAAATTGGAGGTTGAATTTGGGTACACATAAACTTTTTTTTGGCCTCTGACCCCCCCCCCCCCCCGGTCCCGGTGTAGGTCACGGTCGCCACTCAGCCGTGGGGTGTCCGACCTGGAACAAACTCCATGTAGATGGCGCACTGCCCCTCCTTCTTGTCGTAGTGGAAGTCGTACAGCCGCACGATGTTCGGGTGCTGCAGGCGGTACAAGATCAGGTACTCGTCCCGCAGCGTCTTCGCGAACGAATCGGTCCTCGCGAACTGGGGGTGGCTCTCCTTGATGGCGACGAACTCGCACGTGTCCTTGTGGAAGCCCTGGAACACGCAGCCGAACCCGCCCTTCCCGATGCACATCTTCTTTTGGGTCTGCACGTGGTATGTGCCAAGGGCGGGGATGGGGGGCCCAGACTGCTCGGATGCAGCCCGGGCGGGCGGGTCCACGTCCATGTTCGTGTTGCGGGTCCAGAAATCGGTGCTGCCTGTGAATGCGCGACACAACAATGGACCCATAGACAACAACACAACGCGAAGCACAATCCTCCCATGTCCCCTGTATCCAGCTCCCGTCCTCTGTACTGGTCACTGCCTCTATACCTATATCCACACCTGTCTACCGGATTCTCTATCTCAGAAAAAGGTCTCTGCATCAATCTCTGTATCCCCAGCTCAATCCATATCGCCAGCGGCTATCCCCATCCCTATCCCATCATCTCTGCCTCTGCATCTGTATACCCCATCCTCATCCCTACCTCTATCTCCATCTCCATCTCTTTATCTGTGTCTCTATCGCTGGTACCAAATTGATCGAGTACAGAGACCGACACAGAGATCCATCCCGATCGGAATTTCAGTCCATCTACGTGAGTGGACCGGCCCGGTCCACAGGCAGATCGCCTCGGTCCGGGCTCAGACCTCACCGGTCAGGCCCACCCCAACCCCCAACCCGGGGCGGTCGGCACCAACACCGAGTTAGGCCAGGGACTGGGGGCGGACAAGAACCTCCTGCAGCCGTTCCGATCGGCCACGACATCAGCCACAATGTCTTCCGGTCGTCGCATTGTGTCCTCTATTTCTATTCAAACTATCCATCTTGCTGGAAATCCATATCTCCATCAATCTCTCTCTCTCTCTCTCTCTCTCTCTCTCTCTCTCTCTCTCTCTCTCTCTCTCTCTCTCTCTCTCTCTCTCTCTCTCTCTCTCTCATGCCAACTGCAGAGCCACAGGAGGTTGATGCACTAGCCATGCCTCCACATTCCTGGTTCCAACTGAACGAAAGTCATTGCACGGTGCCGTTCACCCCATGCCCATAGGCGCCTCATCTGCAGCGAAGCATCTGTTCATGATATGGTGCGCGGCATGCAGGCACTGCGCTGCAACACCTGTGCTTGAGCAGGTGGTATCGCCAGTCACGTTCTCGGGGGTGGCTCCTGAGACAGTACTGCCATATGTCACGGTTACAGTATCAGCCAACGCGGTGTCATTGTCAGAACTCGACAGTATTCCTGGTGAGAAATTATGTGTGGCAGAGGTTTTGAGTGGGCACGTTTGGATTCGGGGTTCGGGGCAAAGGGGGCACCTGCAGTGTGCAATCTGCCTGGGAAGGGCGAAGATGATAAGTCACCCATCACTACCAACCCCTGCAGCCCTCTGGCGGATGTATTTACCGGAGGGGAATGGGGGCTAAAAACCGCATGCAGCCCCAGTGACCCACGCAGCTCTTGCTGGCAGATACATTGACCTGAGGGCGATGCACCTTCAAACAGCATGCAGCACCTGTGGCCCCTGCATGGGATTCCCAGCTGCAGTCTATACACCGTTTCCCCCACCAGTCATGCATGCTAGCTGCCAGCCCCACCTTAAATGGGTGATGCTACATCACAAACTACTGGGATGTCCAACCTGGATCACTGACACACTTTTGTAAGCGGACGACGGGCTTCAGCATTCTGGGGACAGGAAGATGGCTCCATGGACAGGGTTTTTATTTCCAGGCAGCTGTGGCTATGGCATGCTGCAGGGAGAAAAACAATCCACAATGATAAGGATGTGCCTTGGTACAATACCTTTGTACTTGCTCTTGACCATTTCCAAGTACCACCCAAAACTGCATATGAAAAAGGGGACCACTGCTAATAGCCCCCCCCCCCCCTTTCTTCCTAGCTTGCATGCCCCTCATCACTGCTGCATAGGCCACCGGTGCTGGGGCTACATGCGGCTTAAGGCCCCATCGCCCTCAGGTAAACACATCTGCCAGTGGGGGCTGCATGTGGCTTGTAGCCTCATCACCCTCAGGTAAATGCATCCGCCAGTACATGCATGCAGTGGTTGGGAGGGCAGGGTTCAGTCTTGTTAGCCTCCCCCCATGCACTGCACCTTCTGTCCTCATCCCTCTGCACTGCAACTGACACTGCAGCACATACGTTCAAGGCGAGTCTGGAAGGTGGCTTTCTTCGCCCCATCTTCCAAAGGGCCAGGGAAGTGCTGCTGTTGGAAGTCCCATCCAGCTGCTTGCAGTATGGACTGTAGTGCAGTCTGTGCATGTGGTGCAGAACGTAAGAGCTCCGTCAATTGCGATGTGAGGCTGGAGCCCTGCAATTGTTCAAGGGCCCGAAGCAGACTACACAAAAAGCCCTCATCCAGCGTTGGGGGACTCGCCATAGAAGGGCTGAAGGGAAAGCAGTGGGGAACACAGCAGAAAAAAATTCGGCAATTCAACACGGTGCATGAGCCATGATAGGACCTGCTCACTCTGACCAATCTGAGTCTGAGCAAACCGATTGTTCCCAAGCCGCAGTGTGCTATGAAAGGGAGTGCACGAAGCACTTGTTGGGGTAACACACAAGCTTACCACAAGGATAGCACCACATTCCTCATCCCAATCATCTGTTGGGCTGGCGGGTGCAGCACCGCAGCATTAGAGCAGAGGAGGTCATGAGGTCAGGTCACATAGCCAACCCTTGCGTGGTGGCCGTACGACAATTTTGGGCGCCAAAAGGTTTTTTCGGCAAAAATGGTCCACAAAACAAAAGACAGTAGCACGGAACGACTTTTCAGACAACTTGCAAGAGGGGGGGGGGGGGAGAGGTCTGGACCCGGGGGAGTGGGGTTGGACCTGGGGGGGGGGGGGTCCTCCTTTAATTCTTTTTATTCTAATGCGTCCTGGCGCACAGTGTCATCTTTCACCCCCTGGACGGACCCTCGCAGAATACAGAACAGAAGGCCTCAGATAATCTATCAATCCAGCATTGCTGTCTGTGTAGATCAGCAGATTCCTCAAACTAAGCAGGAGACGTCATCTGTCACTGCCCTCTAACCAATATCACAACTGCCAAATACATGGCCACCATTTTGAGTGGACCAATCCAACAAGATTTTAGGATAGGTCAAGGTTGGTGCCATGTGATTACAGGTGCACAGCTCAATTGGGGCAGTCGTAGTTGCATGGCCTGTCATCATGGAGGAAAGCAGCTGCGAAGGTAAAGAATTCTACGGGCATCTCCTTGCACAATGCATGCACAAAGCACAAATTGCAAGGTGTAATGTAAGAGGAAATTGCAAACCCTTGTTGCCTCAGGAACATGTGTTGTTACTGTTATTCATTTGATCCTCCAATTATAGGTCCATTGGACAGCATAGAAAGTGTAGAAAAATGGCTACACACCTTAAAACACCATGGCAGAAAATGGCAATTTTTGTTGTTCTTTTGCCCTCTGTAAGAAAAAGAAGTGCACACCAACAGCAATGCTTGAAACTGGAACAATCGGGGATGGAACATATTGAGGCTCCTTCTCGTGGTGATAGCGCGTCTGCGCATTAGCTTTGCGATGGTGTGTGTAGCATAGATGGCACTTTATAGGCTCTTTGTGATGGTATTGCAGTAGTGATGTTTACGCCAATCACATGCATCTGCAAGCAACACATTGGTGCAGGAACAAATGCACTGAATTGATCACTGCTCGTTAGCGCTGGCAGCCGTGGCAGGATCACCAGACGGCCCTACAGTCGGCACATTCTAGGACTGCTGGAGCTTGTGGTCAGACACAGCGAACATGGCATTTGAGCTGGGGACGACGTGCGTCTCGTGGGCGCTGGCAGCCGTGGCAGGATCATCAGACCGTCCTGCACTCGGTACATGCTGAGACTACTAGAGCTTGCGGCGAGACACAGCGAACATGGCAGTAGAGCAGGGGACGAACTGTGTCTCGTTGGAACTCGCAGCTGTGGCAGGATCACCAGACAGCCATGTAGTCGGCACATGCTGGGACTGCTGGAGCTTGTGGCCAGGCATAGCGAACTTGGTATTTGAGTTGGGGACGAACTGCGTCTCGCGGGCGTTGGTAGCCGTGGCAGGATCATCAGACTGTCCTGCAGTCGGCACATGCTGGGACCGCTGGAGCTTGTGGCCAGACACAGCGACCATGGCATTAGAGTTGGGGACGAACTCCGTCTCGTGGGCGTTGGTAGCCGTGGCAGGATCATCAGGCGGCCCTGCACTCGGCACATGCTGAGACTGCTGGAGTTGGTGGTCAGACACAGCAAACATTGCAGTAGAGCTGGGGACAAACAGCGTCTCGTTGGCGCCGGTTGCTGTGGCAGGATCATCAGATAGCCCAGTAGTCGGCACATGTTGGGACTGCTGGAGCTTGTGGCCAGGCACAGCGAACTTGGCATTAGAACTGGGGATGAACTCCGTTTCGTGGGCGCTGGTGGCCGTGGGAGGATTATCAGATCATCAGATCATTCGTCTTTTAGCGTCCACTGGCCTATGTACAAAGGTCAAGGGGCGGGGAGGTGGGCCGAGTCGAGTTCAGGCGCCCGTGTCCTCCCCTACAGGCCCCCTACAGGCCCAGCAGGGGGCAAAATCAGAAGTGGCCCACATATGGGCAAATTGGCTACCTCACCCGTGCCGTATCAGGGATCCCCACCGCTTCAAAGCGGGGGGGCAAAATCAGAAGTGGCCCACAAGTGGGCAAATTGGCTACCTCACCCTGCCGTATCGGGGATCCCCGCCGCTTCAAAGCGGGGGGCAAAATCAGAAGTGGCCCACAAGTGGGCAAATTGGCTACCTCACCCCTGCCGTATCGGGGATCCCCACCGCTTCAGAGCGGGGGGCAAAATCAGAAGTCGCCCACAAGTGGGCAAATTGGCTACCTCACCCTTGCCGTATCGGGGATCCCCACCGCTTCAGAGCGGGGGGCAAAATCAGAAGTGGCCCACAAGTGGGCAAATTGGCTACCTCACCCCTGCCGTGTCGGGGATCCCCACCGCTTCAAAGCGGGGGGCAAAATCAGAAGTGGCCCACAAGTGGGCAAATTGGCTACCTCACCCCTGCCGTATCGGGGATCCCCACCGCTTCAGAGCGGGGGGCAAAATCAGAAGTCGCCCACAAGTGGGCAAATTGGCTACCTCACCCTTGCCGTATCAGGGATCCCCACCGCTTCAGAGCGGGGGGCAAAATCAGAAGTGGCCCACAAGTGGGCAAATTGGCTACCTCACCCCTGCCGTATCGGTGATCCCCACCGCTTCAAAGCGGGGGGCAAAATCAGAAGTCGCCCACAAGTGGGCAAATTGGCTACCTCACCCCTGCCGTATCGGGGATCCCCACCGCTTCAGAGCGGGGGGCAAAGCCCACAAGTGGGCAAATTGGCTACCTCACCCCTGCCGTATCGGGGATCCCCACCGCTTCAAAGCGGGGGGCAAAATCAGAAGTGGCCCACAAGTGGGCAAATTGGCTACCTCACCCCTGCCGTATCGGGGATCCCCACCGCTTCAGAGCGGGGGGCAAAATCAGAAGTGGCCCACAAGTGGGCAAATTGGCTACCTCACCCCTGCCGTATCGGGGATCCCCACCGCTTCAGAGCGGGGGGCAAAATCAGAAGTGGCCCACATGTGGGCAAATTGGCTACCTCACCCCTGCCGTATCGGGGATCCCCACCGCTTCAAAGCGGGGGGCAAAATCAGAAGTGGCCCACTAGTGGGCAAATTGGCTACCTCACCCCTGCCGTATCAGGGATCCTCACCGCTTCAAAGCGGGGGGCAAAATCAGAAGTGGCCCACTAGTGGGCAAATTGGCTACCTCACCCCTGCCGTATCGGGGATCCCCGCCGCTTTAGAGCGGGGGGCAAAATCAGAAGTGGCCCACAAGTGGGCAAATTGGCTACCTCACCCCTGCCGTATCGGGGATCCCCACCGCTTCAAAGCGGGGGGCAAAATCAGAAGTGGCCCACTAGTGGGCAAATTGGCTACCTCACCCCTGCCGTATCAGGGATCCTCACCGCTTCAAAGCGGGGGGCAAAATCAGAAGTGGCCCACTAGTGGGCAAATTGGCTACCTCACCCCTGCCGTATCGGGGATCCCCGCCGCTTTAGAGCGGGGGGCAAAATCAGAAGTGGCCCACAAGTGGGCAAATTGGCTACCTCACCCCTGCCGTATCGGGGATCCCCACCGCTTCAGAGCGGGGGGCAAAATCAGAAGTGGCCCACATGTGGGCAAATTGGCTACCTCACCCCTGCCGTATCGGGGATCCCCACCGCTTCAAAGCGGGGGGCAAAATCAGAAGTGGCCCACTAGTGGGCAAATTGGCTACCTCACCCCTGCCGTATCGGGGATCCCCGCCGCTTTAGAGCGGGGGGCAAAATCAGAAGTGGCCCACAAGTGGGCAAATTGGCTACCTCACCCCTGCCGTATCGGGGATCCCCACCGCTTCAGAGCGGGGGGCAAAATCAGAAGTGGCCCACAAGTGGGCAAATTGGCTACCTCACCCCTGCCGTATCGGGGATCCCCACCGCTTCAAAGCGGGGGGCAAAATCAGAAGTGGCCCACATGTGGGCAAATTGGCTACCTCACCCCTGCCGTATCGGGGATACCCACCGCTTCAAAGCGGGGGGCAAAATCAGAAGTGGCCAAGGGTGGGCAAATTGGCTACCTCACCATTGCCGTATCGGGGAGCCCCACCGCTTCAAAGCGGGGGGCAAAATCACAAGTGGCCCACATGTGGGCAAATTGGCTACCTCAGCCCTGCCGTATCAGGGATCCCCACCGCTTCAAAGCGGGGGGCAAAATCAGAAGTGGCCCACAAGTGGGCAAATTGGCTACCTCACCCCTGCCGTATCGGGGATCCCCACCGCTTCAGAGCGGGGGGCAAAATCAGAAGTGGCCCACTAGTGGGCAAATTGGCTACCTCACCCCTGCTGTATCAGGGATCCCCGCCGCTTCAAAGCGGGGGGCAAAATCAGCAGTGGCCCACAAGTGGGCAAATTGGCTACCTCACCCGTGCCGTATCGGGGATCCCCACCGCTTCAAAGCGGGGGGCAAAATCAGAAGTGGCCCACAAGTGGGCAAATTGGCTACCTCACCCCTGACGTATCGGGGATCCCCACCGCTTCAGAGCGGGGGGCAAAATCAGAAGTGGCCCACTAGTGGGCAAATTGGCTACCTCACCCCTGCCGTATCAGGGATCCCCACTGCTTCAGAGCCGGGGGCAAAATCAGAAGTGGCCCACTAGTGGGCAAATTGGCTACCTCACCCCTGCCGTATCGGGGATCCCCACCGCTTCACAACGGGGGGCAAAATCAGAAGTGGCCCACAAGTGGGCAAATTGGCTACCTCACCCCTGCCGTATCAGGGATCCCCACCGCTTCAGAGCGGGGTACAAAATCAGAAGTGGCCCACAAGTGGGCAAATTGGCTACCTCACCCCTGCCGTATCGGGGATCCCCACCGCTTCAAAGCGGGGGGCAAAATCAGAAGTGGCCCACAAGTGGGCAGATTGGCTACCTCACCCCTGCCGTATCGGGGATCCCCACCACTTCAGAGCGGGGGGCAAAATCAGAAGTGGCCCACAAGTGGGCAAATTGGCTACCTCACCCCTGCCGTATCGGGGATCCCCACCGCTTCAAAGCGGGGGGCAAAATCAGAAGTCGCCCACAAGTGGGCAAATTGGCTACCTCACCCCTGCCGTATCGGGGATCCCCACCGCTTCACAGCGGGGGGCAAAATCAGAAGTGGCCCACAAGTGGGCAAATTGGCTACCTCACCCCTGCCGTATCGGGGATCCCCACCGCTTCAGAGCGGGGGGCAAAATCAGAAGTGGCCCACATGTGGGCAAATTGGCTACCTCACCATTGCCGTATCGGGGATCCCCACCGCTTCAGAGCGGGGGGCAAAATCAGAAGTGGCCCACAAGTGGGCAAATTGGCTACCTCACCCTGCCGTATCGGGGATTCCCGCCGCTTCAAAGCGTGGGGCAAAATCAGAAGTGGCCCACAAGTGGGCAAATTGGCTACCTCACCCCTGCCGTATCGGGGATCCCCACCGCTTCAGAGCGGGGGGCAAAATCAGAAGTGGCCCACAAGTGGGCAAATTGGCTACCTCACCCCTGCCGTATCGGGGATCCCCACCGCTTCAGAGCGGGGGGCAAAATCAGAAGTGGCCCACATGTGGGCAAATTGGCTACCTCACCCCTGCCGTATCGGGGATCCCCACCGCTTCAAAGCGGGGGGCAAAATCAGAAGTGGCCCACATGTGGGCAAATTGGCTACCTCACCCCTGCCGTATCGGGGAGCCCCACCGCTTCAAAGCGGGGGGCAAAATCAGAAGTGGCCAAGGGTGGGCAAATTGGCTACCTCACCCCTGCCGTATCGGGGAGCCCCACCGCTTCAAAGCGGGGGGCAAAATCAGAAGTGGCCCACAAGTGGGCAAATTGGCTACCTCACCCCTGCCGTATCGGGGATCCCCACCGCTTCAAAGCGGGGGGCAAAATCAGAAGTGGCCCACAAGTGGGCAAATTGGCTACCGGGGGCAAAATCAGAAGTCGCCCACTAGTGGGCAAATTGGCTACCTCACCCCTGCCGTATCGGGGATCCCCACCGCTTCACAACGGGGGGCAAAATCAGAAGTGGCCCACAAGAGGGCAAATCGGCTACCTCAGCCCTGCCGTAACGGGGAGCCCCACCGCTTCAAAGCGGGGGGCAAAATCAGAAGTGGCCAAGGGTGGGCAAATTGGCTACCTCACCCCTGCCGTATCGGGGAGCCCCACCGCTTCAAAGCGGGGGGCAAAATCAGAAGTGGCCCACAAGTGGGCAAATTGGCTACCTCACCCCTGCCGTATCGGGGATCCCCACCGCTTCAGAGCGGGGGGCAAAATCAGAAGTGGCCCACTAGTGGGCAAATTGGCTACCTCACCCCTGCCGTGTCGGGGATCCCCACCGCTTCAGCGCGGAAGGCAAAATCAGAAGTGGCCCACAAGTGGGCAAATTGGCTACCTCACCCTTGCCGTATCAGGGATCCCCACCGCTTCACAACGGGGGGCAAAATCAGAAGTGGCCCACTAGTGGGCAAATTGGCTACCTCACCCCTGCCGTATCGGGGATCCCCACCGCTTCACACCAGAGGGCAAAATCAGAAGTGGCCCACAAGTGGGCAAATTGGCTACCTCACCCCTGCCGTATCGGGGATCCCCACCGCTTCAAAGCGGGGGGCAAAATCAGAAGTGGCCCACATGTGGGCAAATTGGCTACCTCACCCCTGCCGTATCAGGGATCCCCACCGCTTCAAAGCGGGGGGCAAAATCAGAAGTGGCCCACAAGTGGGCAAATTGGCTACCTCACCCCTGCCGTATCGGGGAGCCCCACCGCTTCAAAGCGGGGGGCAAAATCAGAAGTGGCCCACATGTGGGCAAATTGGCTACCTCACCCCTGCCGTATCGGGGATCCTCACCGCTTCAGAGCGGGGGGCAAAATCAGAAGTGGCCCACTAGTGGGCAAATTGGCTACCCCACCCCTGCCGTATCGGGGATCCCCACCGCTTCAAAGCGGGGGGCAAAATCAGAAGTGGCCCACAAGTGGGCAAATTGGCTACCTCACCCCTGCCGTATCGGGGAGCCCCACCGCTTCAAAGCGGGGGGCAAAATCAGAAGTGGCCCACAAGTGGGAAAACATGGCTACCTCACCCCTGCCGTATCGGGGATCCCCACCGCTTCAGAGCGGGGGGCAAAATCAGAAGTGGCCAACAAGTGGTCAAATTGGCTACCTCACCCCTGCCGTATCAGGGATCCCCACCGCTTCACAGCGAGGGACAAAATCAGAAGTGGCCCACAAGTGGGCAAATTGGCTACCTCACCCCTGCCGTATCACGGATCCCCACCGCTTCAAGGCGGGGGGCAAAATCAGAATTGGCCCACAAGTGGGCAGATTGGCTACCTCACCCCTGCCGTATCGGGGAGCCCCACCGCTTCAAAGCGGGGGGCAAAATCAGAAGTGGCCCACAAGTGGGCAAATTGGCTACCTCACCCCTGCCGTATCGGGGATCCCCACCGCTTCAAAGCGGGGGGCAAAATCAGAAGTGGCCCACAAGTGGGCAAATTGGCTACCTCACCCCTGCCGTATCGGGGATCCCCACCGCTTCAAAGCGGGGGGCAAAATCAGAAGTGGCCCACATGTGGGCAAATTGGCTACCTCACCCCTGCCGTATCGGGGATCCCCACCGCTTCAGAGCGGGGGGCAAAATCAGAAGTGGCCCACAAGTGGGCAAATTGGCTACCTCACCCCTGCCGTATCGGGGATCCCCACCGCTTCAAAGCGGGGGGCAAAATCAGAAGTGGCCCACAAGTGGGCAAATTGGCTACCTCACCCCTGCCGTAACGGGGAGCCCCACCGCTTCAAAGCGGGGGGCAAAATCAGAAGTGGCCAAAGGTGGGCAAATTGGCTACCTCACCCCTGCCGTATCGGGGAGCCCCACCGCTTCAGCGCGGAAGGCAAAATCAGAAGTGGCCCACAAGTGGGCAAATTGGCTACCTCACCCCTGCCGTATCAGGGATCCCCACCGCTTCAGAGCGGGGGGCAAAATCAGAAGTGGCCCACAAGTGGGCAAATTGGCTACCTCACCCCTGCCGTATCGGGGATCCCCACCGCTTCAAAGCGGGGGGCAAAATCAGAAGTGGCCCACATGTGGGCAAATTGGCTACCTCACCCCTGCCGTATCGGGGATCCCGACCGCTTCAGAGCGGGGGGCAAAATCAGAAGTGGCCCACAAGTGGGCAAATTGGCTACCTCACCCCTGCCGTGTCGGGGATCCCCACCGCTTCAGCGCGGGGGGCAAAATCAGAAGTGGCCCACAAGTGGGCAAATTGGCTACCTCACCCCTGCCGTATCGGGGATCCCCACCGCTTCACAACGGGGGGCAAAATCAGAAGTGGCCCACTAGTGGGCAAATTGGCTACCTCACCCCTGCCGTATCGGGGATCCCCACCGCTTCATACCAGAGGGCAAAATCAGAAGTGGCCCACAAGTGGGCAAATTGGCTACCTCACCCCTGCCGTATCGGGGATCCCCACCGCTTCAAAGCGGGGGGCAAAATCAGAAGTGGCCCACATGTGGGCAAATTGGCTACCTCACCCCTGCCGTATCGGGGATCCCCACCGCTTCAAAGCGGGGGGCAAAATCAGAAGTGGCCCACAAGTGGGCAAATTGGCTACCTCACCCCTGCCGTATCGGGGATCCCGACCGCTTCAAAGCGGGGGTCGAATCAGAAGTGGCCCACATGTGGGCAAATTGGCTACCTCACCCCTGCCGTATCGGGGATCCTCACCGCTTCAGAGCGGGGGGCAAAATCAGAAGTGGCCCACTAGTGGGCAAATTGGCTACCCCACCCCTGCCGTATCGGGGATCCCCACCGCTTCAAAGCGGAGGGCAAAATCAGAAGTGGCCCACAAGTGGGCAAATTGGCTACCTCACCCCTGCCGTATCGGGGAGCCCCACCGCTTCAAAGCGGGGGGCGAAATCAGAAGTGGCCCACAAGTGGGAAAACATGGCTACCTCACCCCTGCCGTATCGGGGATCCCCACCGCTTCAAAGCGGGGGGCAAAATCAGAAGTGGCCCACAAGTGGGCAAATTGGCTACCTCACCCCTGCCGTATCAGGGATCCCCACCGCTTCACAGCGGGGGGCAAAATCAGAAGTGGCCCACAAGTGGGAAAACATGGCTACCTCACCCCTGCCGTATCGGGGATCCCCACCGCTTCAAAGCGGGGGGCAAAATCAGAAGTGGCCAACAAGTGGGCAAATTGGCTACCTCACCCCTGCCGTATCAGGGATCCCCACCGCTTCACAGCGGGGGGCAAAATCAGAAGTGGCCCACAAGTGGGCAAATTGGCTACCTCACCCCTGCCGTATCAGGGATCCCCACCGCTTCAAAGCGGGGGGCAAAATCAGAAGTGGCCCACAAGTGGGCAAATTGGCTACCTCACCCCTGCCGTATCGGGGATCCCCACCGCTTCAAAGCGAGGGGCAAAATCAGAAGTGGCCCACAAGTGGGAAAACATGGCTACCTCACCCCTGCCGTATCGGGGATCCCCACCGCTTCAAAGCGGGGGGCAAAATCAGAAGTGGCCAACAAGTGGGCAAATTGGCTACCGTACCCCTGCCGTATCAGGGATCCCCACCGCTTCACAGCGGGGGGCAAAATCAGAAGTGGCCCACAAGTGGGAAAACATGGCTACCTCACCCCTGCCGTATCGGGGATCCCCACCGCTTCAAAGCGGGGGGCAAAATCAGAAGTGGCCAACAAGTGGGCAAATTGGCTACCTCACCCCTGCCGTATCAGGGATCCCCACCGCTTCAAAGCGGGGGGCAAAATCAGAAGTGGCCCACAAGTGGGAAAACATGGCTACCTCACCCCTGCCGTATCGGGGATCCCCACCGCTTCAAAGCGGGGGGCAAAATCAGAAGTGGCCAACAAGTGGGCAAATTGGCTACCTCACCCCTGCCGTATCAGGGATCCCCACCGCTTCACAGCGGGGGGCAAAATCAGAAGTGGCCCACAAGTGGGCAAATTGGCTACCTCACCCCTGCCGTATCAGGGATCCCCACCGCTTCAAAGCGGGGGGCAAAATCAGAAGTGGCCCACAAGTGGGCAAATTGGCTACCTCACCCCTGCCGTATCGGGGATCCCCACCGCTTCAAAGCGGGGGGCAAAATCAGAAGTGGCCCACAAGTGGGCAAATTGGCTACCTCACCCCTGCCGTGCCGGGGATCCCCACCGCTTCAGGGCGGAAGGCAAAATCAGAAGTGGCCCACAAGTGGGCAAATTGGCTACCTCACCCCTGCCGTATCAGGGATCCCCACCGCTTCACAACGGGGGGCAAAATCAGAAGTGGCCCACAAGTGGGCAAATTGGCTACCTCACCCCTGCCGTATCGGGGATCCCCACCGCTTCAAAGCGGGGGGCAAAATCAGAAGTGGCCCACAAGTGGGCAAATTGGCTACCTCACCCCTGCCGTATCGGGGATCCCCACCGCTTCAGAGCGGGGGGCAAAATCAGAAGTGGCCCACAAGTGGGCAAATTGGCTACCTCACCCCTGCCGTATCGGGGATCCCCACCGCTTCAAAGCGGGGGGCAAAATCAGAAGTGGCCCACAAGTGGGCAAATTGGCTACCTCACCCCTGCCGTATCGGGGATCCCCACCGCTTCAAAGCGAGGGGCAAAATCAGAAGTGGCCCACAAGTGGGCAAATTGGCTACCTCACCCCTGCCGTATCGGGGATCCCCACCGCTTCACAGCGGGGGGCAAAATCAGAAGTGGCCCACAAGTGGGAAAACATGGCTACCTCACCCCTGCCGTATCGGGGATCCCCACCGCTTCAAAGCGGGGGGCAAAATCAGAAGTGGCCAACAAGTGGGCAAATTGGCTACCTCACCCCTGCCGTATCAGGGATCCCCACCGCTTCACAGCGGGGGGCAAAATCAGAAGTGGCCCACAAGTGGGCAAATTGGCTACCTCACCCCTGCCGTATCAGGGATCCCCACCGCTTCAAAGCGGGGGGCAAAATCAGAAGTGGCCCACAAGTGGGCAAATTGGCTACCTCACCCCTGCCGTATCAGGGATCCCCACCGCTTCACAGCGGGGGGCAAAATCAGAAGTGGCCCACAAGTGGGCAAATTGGCTACCTCACCCCTGCCGTATCAGGGATCCCCACCGCTTCAAAGCGGGGGGCAAAATCAGAAGTGGCCCACAAGTGGGCAAATTGGCTACCTCACCCCTGCCGTATCGGGGATCCCCACCGCTTCAAAGCGGGGGGCAAAATCAGAAGTGGCCCACAAGTGGGCAAATTGGCTACCTCACCCCTGCCGTGTCGGGGATCCCCACCGCTTCAGGGCGGAAGGCAAAATCAGAAGTGGCCCACATGTGGGCAAATTGGCTACCTCACCCCTGCCGTATCGGGGATCCCCACCGCTTCAAAGCGGGGGGCAAAATCAGAAGTGGCCCACAAGTGGGCAAATTGGCTACCTCACCCCTGCCGTATCGGGGATCCCCACCGCTTCAAAGCGGGGGGCAAAATCAGAAGTGGCCCACAAGTGGGCAAATTGGCTACCTCACCCCTGCCGTATCGGGGATCCCCACCGCTTCAGAGCGGGGGGCAAAATCAGAAGTGGCCCACAAGTGGGCAAATTGGCTACCTCACCCCTGCCGTATCGGGGATCCCCACCGCTTCAAAGCGGGGGGCAAAATCAGAAGTGGCCCACAAGTGGGCAAATTGGCTACCTCACCCCTGCCGTATCGGGGATCCCCACCGCTTCAAAGCGAGGGGCAAAATCAGAAGTGGCCCACAAGTGGGCAAATTGGCTACCTCACCCCTGCCGTATCGGGGAGCCCCACCGCTTCACAGCGGGGGGCAAAATCAGAAGTGGCCCACAAGTGGGCAAATTGGCTACCTCACCCCTGCCGTGTCGGGGATCCCCACCGCTTCAGGGCGGAAGGCAAAATCAGAAGTGGCCCACAAGTGGGCAAATTGGCTACCTCACCCCTGCCGTATCAGGGATCCCCACCGCTTCACAACGGGGGGCAAAATCAGAAGTGGCCCACTAGTGGGCAAATTGGCTACCTCACCCCTGCCGTATCGGGGATCCCCACCGCTTCAGAGCGGGGGGCAAAATCAGAAGTGGCCCACAAGTGGGCAAATTGGCTACCTCACCCCTGCCGTATCGGGGAGCCCCACCGCTTCAAAGCGGGGGGCAAAATCAGAAGTGGCCCACAAGTGGGCAAATTGGCTACCTCACCCCTGCCGTATCGGGGATCCCCACCGCTTCACAGCAGGGGGCAAATTCAGAAGTGGCCCACATGTGGGCAAATTGGCTACCTCACCCCTGCCGTATCAGGGATCCCCACCGCTTCAAAGCGGGGGGCAAAATCAGAAGTGGCCCACACGTGGGCAAATTGGCTACCTCACCCCTGCCGTATCGGGGATCCCCACCGCTTCAAAGCGGGGGGCAAAATCAGAAGTGGCCCACAAGTGGGCAAATTGGCTACCTCACCCCTGCCGTATCACGGAGCCCCACCGCTTCAGAGCGGGGGGCAAAATCAGAAGTGGCCCACTAGTGGGAAAATTGGCTACCTCACCCCTGCCGTATCAGGGATCCCCACCGCTTCAAAGCGGGGGGCAAAATCAGAAGTGGCCCACTAGTGGGCAAATTGGCTACCCCACCCTGCCGTATCTG
The DNA here is from genome assembly GCA_964036045.1 of Eutreptiella sp. 'Long Island Sound 2002'. Taxonomy (NCBI): domain Eukaryota; phylum Euglenozoa; class Euglenophyceae; order Eutreptiales; family Eutreptiaceae; genus Eutreptiella; species Eutreptiella sp. 'Long Island Sound 2002'. Next base: position 5,129,852 of record OZ038388.1, read on the forward strand.
GGATCCCCACCGCTTCAGAGCGGGGGGCAAAATCAGAAGTGGCCAACAAGTGGGCAAATTGGCTACCTCACCCCTGCCGTATCGGGGATCCCCACCGCTTCAAAGCGAGGGGCAAAATCAGAAGTGGCCCACAAGTGGGCAAATTGGCTACCTCACCCCTGCCGTATCGGGGATCCCCACCGCTTCAAAGCGAGGGGCAAAATCAGAAGTGGCCCACTAGTGGGCAAATTGGCTACCCCACCCTGCCGTATCTGGGATCCCCACCGCTTCAGAGCGGGGGGCAAAATCAGAAGTCGCCCACAAGTGGGCAAATTGGCTACCTCACCCCTGCCGTATCACGGAGCCCCACCGCTTCAAAGCGGGGGGCAAAATCAGAAGTGGCCCACAAGTGGGCAAATTGGCTACCTCACCCCTGCCGTATCAGGGATCCCCACCGCTTCAGAGCGGGGGGCAAAATCAGAAGTGGCCCACAAGTGGGCAAATTGGCTACCTCACCCCTGCCGTATCGGGGATCCCCACCGCTTCAAAGCGGGGGGCAAAATCAGAATTGGCGCACAAGTGGGCAAATTGGCTACCTCACCCCTGCCGTATCGGGGATCCCCACCGCTTCAAAGCGAGGGGCAAAATCAGAAGTGGCCCACAAGTGGGCAAATTGGCTACCTCACCCCTGCCGTATCGGGGATCCCCACCGCTTCAGGGCGGAAGGCAAAATCAGAAGTGGCCCACAAGTGGGCAAATTGGCTACCTCACCCCTGCCGTATCAGGGATCCCCACCGCTTCACAACGGGGGGCAAAATCAGAAGTGGCCCACTAGTGGGCAAATTGGCTACCTCACCCCTGCCGTATCGGGGATCCCCACCGCTTCAGAGCGGGGGGCAAAATCAGAAGTCGCCCACAAGTGGGCAAATTGGCTACCTCACCCCTGCCGTATCGGGGAGCCCGACCGCTTCAAAGCGGGGGGCAAAATCAGAAGTGGCCCACAAGTGGGCAAATTGGCTACCTCACCCCTGCCGTGTCGGGGATCCCCACCGCTTCACAGCAGGGGGCAAATTCAGAAGTGGCCCACAAGTGGGCAAATTGGCTACCTCACCCCTGCCGTATCAGGGATCCCCACCGCTTCAAAGCGGGGGGCAAAATCAGAAGTTACCCACACGTGGGCAAATTGGCTACCTCACCCCTGCCGTATCGGGGATCCCCACCGCTTCAGCGCGGGGGGCAAAATCAGAAGTGGCCCACAAGTGGGCAAATTGGCTACCTCACCCCTGCCGTATCAGGGAGCCCCACCGCTTCAGAGCCGGGGGCAAAATCAGAAGTGGCCCACTAGTGGGAAAATTGGCTACCTCACCCCTACCGTATCAGGGATCCCCACCGCTTCAAAGCGGGGGGCAAAATCAGAAGTGGCCCACTAGTGGGCAAATTGGCTACCCCACCCTGCCGTATCTGGGATCCCCACCGCTTCAGAGCGGGGGGCAAAATCAGAAGTGGCCAACAAGTGGGCAAATTGGCTACCTCACCCCTGCCGTATCAGGGATCCCCACCGCTTCACAGCGGGGGGCAAAATCAGAAGTGGCCCACATGTGGGCAAATTGGCTACCTCACCCCTGCCATATCGGGGATCCCCACCGCTTCAGAGCAGGGGGCAAAATCAGAAGTGGCCCACAAGTGGGCAAATTGGCTACCTCACCCTTGCCGTATCGGGGATCCCCACCGCTTCAGAGCGGAAGGCAAAATCAGAAGTGGCCCACATGTGGGCAAATTGGCTACCTCACCCCTGCCGTATCGGGGAGCCCCACCGCTTCAAAGCGGGGGGCAAAATCAGAAGTGGCCCACAAGTGGGCAAATTGGCTACCTCACCCCTGCCGTATTGGGGATCCCCATCGCTTCAGAGCGGGGGGCAAAATCAGAAGTGGCCCACAAGTGGGCAAATTGGCTACCTCACCCCTGCCGTATCAGGGATCCCCACCGCTTCAAAGCGGGGGGCAAAATCAGAAGTGGCCCACATGTGGGCAAATTGGCTACCTCACCATTGCCGTATCGGGGATCCCCACCGCTTCAAAGCGGGGGGCAAAATCAGAAGTGGCCCACAAGTGGGCAAATTGGCTACCTCACCCCTGCCGTATCGGGGATCCCCACCGCTTCAGAGCGGGGGGCAAAATCAGAAGTGGCCCACATGTGGGCAAATTGGCTACCTCACCCCTGCCGTATCGGGGATCCCCGCCGCTTCAAAGCGGGGGGCAAAATCAGAAGTGGCCCACAAGTGGGCAAATTGGCTACCTCACCCCTGCCGTATCAGGGATCCCCACCGCTTCAAAGCCGGGGGCAAAATCAGAAGTGGCCCACAAGTGGGCAAATTGGCTACCTCACCCCTGCCGTATCGGGGATCCCCACCGCTTCAAAGCGGGGGGCAAAATCAGAAGTGGCCCACAAGTGGGCAAATTGGCTACCTCACCCCTGCCGTATCGGGGATCCCCACCGCTTTAGAGCGGGGGGCAAAATCAGAAGTGGCCCACAAGTGGGCAAATTGGCTACCTCACCCCTGCCGTATCGGGGAGCCCCACCGCTTCACAGCGGGGGGCAAAATCAGAAGTGGCCCACAAGTGGGCAAATTGGCTACCTCACCCCTGCCGTATCGGGGAGCCCCACCGCTTCAAAGCGGGGGGCAAAATCAGAAGTGGCCCACTAGTGGGCAAATTGGCTGCTTCACCCTGCCGTATCGGGGATCCCCACTGCTTCAAAGCGGGGGGCAAAATCAGAAGTGGCCCACATGTGGGCAAATTGGCTACCTCACCCCTGCCGTATCAGGGATCCCCACCGCTTCAAAGCGGGGGGCAAAATCAGAAGTGGCCCACAAGTGGGCAAATTGGCTACCTCACCCCTGCCGTATCGGGGATCCCCACCGCTTCAGAGCGGGGGGCAAAATCAGAAGTGGCCCACAAGTGGGCAAATTGGCTACCTCACCCCTGCCGTATCAGGGATCCCCACCGCTTCAGAGCGGGGGGCAAAATCAGAAGTGGCCAACAAGTGGGCAAATTGGCTACCTCACCCCTGCCGTATGTGAGATCCCCACCGCTTCAAAGCGGGGGGCAAAATCACAAGTGGTGCCCAAAAGAGGGCCGGGGGGGTAGACATGGCCCACGTTCGGCCGGGGCAAAAAGGCCTCTAGGGGCTGTCTATAAGGGCTGTCCTTAACGAAAAAAAAAATCTTGTCCCTTAAGCACGGCCCTAGGCCCAAAGGAGGGTGGAAACGCTATGTTATCCCTGCATTCTCGGGGATCCCCAACAAAGCGGAACACAATCAGAAGTGGCTCACCCTTGCCTTCTCGTGAGCCCAAAAGTGGGCAGAAATGCTACGTCACCCCTGCATTCTAAGGGATCCCCTACGCCAAGCGCGGGGAGCAAAATCAGACATGGTCCCCAAAAAGGGAACAAGATCAGAAGTGGCTCTCTCACCCGTGCCTTCTCGGGGGCCTACAAAAGGGCGGAAATGCAACGTCACCCCTGCATTCTGGCGGATCCCCAACAAAGGGGAACAAAATCAGAAGTGGCTGCCTCAACATTGCTTTCTCCGGAGGCCAAAAGAGGGCGGAAACGCTACGTCACCCTTGCATTCTTGGGGATCCCCAACGCCAAGTGCGGGGAGTAAAATCAGAAAGGGCTGCCTCACCCATGCCTTCTTGGGGGTCCCCAAACAAGGGGACAAAATTAGAATGAACGCACAAGAGGGGACAAAATCAAGAGTGGCTACATCATCCCGGCCTTCTTGGGGTTCCCCGTAGTGGGGAGGCATGAACAAGAGACAAAGCGGTGCCTCTTCTCCATGCAAGAATGGTGCCTGTCGATTGAGCACTTTTCCCAACACCCCCCCCCCAAATTTGGGGGGCTCTATTGACCCCCCCCCCTCCAATTGCAAACCCAATTGTGCAAGGTGGCGGTGATGTACCCACTTTTGATTTTGTCCACTTTTCTGGGGACCCCCGGGATGGCAGTGGTGACGTAGCAATTCCACCCATTTGTGGGCCCCTTGGAAGGCAAGGGTGATGTAGCCACTTTTGATGCTGTCCCCTCTTCTAGGGACCCCCGAGAAAGCAGGGGTGATGCAGCAATTCTGCCCACTTGTGGGCCCCCGAGAAGGTATGGTTGACGTAGCCACTTTTGGTTTTGTCCCCTCTTCAACACAACCATTAGTGGCCACATGACCCCTACCTTCTTGGGGGCCCACAAGTGGGCGGAATTGTTACGTAACCCCTGCGTTCTCGGCGGTCCCCAAACTAGGGGACTAAAGTACCCCCGCCCCCCTTGTTAACCCTACTGTAGCTTGGACACGGGCTTAGCTTGCGCGCGAGACATACAAGAACCAACACCGGGCGCCAAGGTTCAAAAAGAGAGGATTGCATGGTGAGATGGTGCAAGCAAGGGGAATATAATGCAAAAATATATACAAAATCAGAGCTATGTGGGTTCAAGTGGGCAAACACTCACAACTCTATGTGAGTCGCAAATTTGTCACCAAACCCATGTCTTATGTGGCTGCACTATGTTTGGTACCGAATTAAAAGTAGGTCCCAAATTAATATGTTCCCTACGCCCACTGCAGATTGGACAAGGGCGTAGCTCATACAGGGGGGTGGGAGTAGCTTCATCACCCCGGCTTTCTCGGGGGCCCACAAGTGGGCGGAATTGCTGTGCATCCTTCGCGTTCTTGGGGTCCCCATACCAGGGGACAAAATCAAAAAAGGCTACAACACCTGTGCCTTCTCGGGGGCCCACAAGTGGGTGGAAGTGCAACGTAGGCCATGTGTTGTCGGGGGTCCCCAGAAGAGGGGACAAAATCAAAAGGGGGCACATCACCCACGCCTTCTCGGTGGCCCACAATTGGGCCAAAGTGCTACGTAACCCCCGTGTTCTCGGGGCTCCCCATAAAGAGACAAAGCCAAAAAGTGGCTACATCACCCATGTGTTCTCAGGGGCACACAAGTGGGCCAAATTGCTACTTAGCCCATATGCTCACGGGGGTCCCCAGTAGAGGGGACAAAAATCAAAAGTGGCTACATCAACTGTACATTCTCACGGGCCCACAAGTGGGCGGAATTGCTACATCAACCCTGCGTTCTCGGGGGTCCCCAAAAGAGGGGACAAAATCAAAGGTGGCTACATCACCCTGCCTTCTCGGGGGCCCACAAGTGGGCAGAATTGCGACGTAACCCCTGCCTTCTCGGGGGTCCTCAAACGAGGTGACAAAAGCACGAGTGGCTTCATCACCCCCACCTTCTCAAGGGCCCACAAGTGGGCAGAATTGCTATGTCACCCCTGCGTTCTATGGCTACCTCACCCCTACTTCCTCGGGGGTCCCGAAAAGAGGGGACAAAATCAAAAGTGGTTGCATCACCCCTGCCTTCCCGGGGGTCCACAAGTGGGCGGAATTGATACATAACCCTTGTGTTTTCGGGGGTCGCCAAACGAGGGGCCACAAGGAGGAGTGGCTTCATCACCCCCGCCTTCTCGGGGGCCCACAAGTGCGCAGAATTGCTACATCACACCTGCGTTCTATTGCCACGTCACCCCTGCGTTCTCGGGGGTCCCCAGAAGAGGGAACAAAATCAACAGTGGGTGCATCACCCCTACCTTCTCGGGGGCCCACAAGTGGGCGGAATTGCTACATCACCCCTGAATTCTCGGGTCCCCAAAAGAGGGGACAAAACCATAAGTGGGTACATCACCCCCACCTTCTCGGGGGCCCACAAATGGGCAGAATTGCTCTGTAACCCATGCGTTCTCAAGGGTTCCCAAAAGAGGGAACAAAATCAGAAGGGGCTACATCACGCTTCCCTCCTCGGGGGCCCACAACTGGGTGGTATTGCTCTGTAACCCCTGCGTTCTTGCATAGTACTGGGTCCCTGGGGCAGCATTGGCAAGGAAGCGGGCTATCTTCTCCTAGGAACATAAGTCAAAGTTGGGGGGCTTGCCGGTCAATTTATTCATGCCAACGCAAGACAAAATGAAGCTAACCTTTGCACTAACCTTGGGGACAATGAAAACAGTGGGAACAGTTGAGAAGGGGCTCAAAACCCCTGCCTCCCTCAACGTTCCCGCAATGGTGTGCCCTCCAGGCTCGATGCGTCCCGCCCCCTCATAGGGTCGCTGTCCACGTCATAACCCCGTGCCATGGCAAGAAAGTCCGCACGCACAATGTGCTCCCACAACGCATCAGGAGCGACACGCCCCCAAAGGCCCCATCCCCTTCGCCGCAAAGTCCGAATGAGTGCGCATCAACACAGGAATTGGGGAGGCTGTAAGGTGGAGTAGGGAGTCCCACGCATCCTCGCACAGCTCCTCCAAAGCAGCAACCCACACCTCCATCGGGGCAGGGGGGGGATGCTGTGAAGGCGAAGCAGCGAAATCAATATGCACAACTCGACACAATGAAGATTGTTGAGAGCAGGTTGCAGCCAAAGCCATACTGGGCACAGGGCAAACAAATCGTGTGCATAGTGAAGGATGACAGACAGGCCTGGGGATGCAGCCTCCAAAGCAGGGGGCCGGGGCAGGAAGGGTCAGGCATGCAGGCCTCCCAACCCACCCACCCCATGGGGCCGGGCACCATCCTCAAGTATGTGTGTCAAGGAGTGCAAGGTATATAGTTGCACACATACACGTGCCTTGGCCTTGGGTCCCTCAGTGGCACCGGCCCAGATCTGAATGCTTCGATTGCTGTCGGATATGCACGCCATGTGTACCTCAGAGTTGTTTCAGAATGTGACATTCTGTCTCATATGCCCCAGTGGGCCCCATTTTATGCCCTTGGTGTGTGGGTTTGGGTATGCCTATAGTAGATCCACGCAGATATTGACTACCACATGGCTACACACACCAGGGGAAAAGATATTTTGCCTGAAAGCTAGGGAATCCACTGTTGTAAGCATCCCAGAGCCAATGAAAGTATTCCCTCTTCACCCTACACCTACACCACCAAACCTGAAAACACCCAAAATCATCCCATGGCCCACGATCTGCATGATTTGATTTAACAATAGCTTTGATGCAATTTGTCTATCAAAACCCTCTCTGCTGGTCAGGGGGATCAATTGACACGGTGCGGCGTTGCGGGCGTACCGGAACAGCACTTGCACCACCGACTTGCAACAGAGGAGGCAGTCTATGCCCTTGTTTCTCGTGGCAGTATACATTTCTGCCACAGGCACAGTGTGCGATGCGGCCGTCGAAGCTTCAAAAAATGGCACAATCTGTGCGTGAGGATTATGTACAGGGAAGGTGGGGGGGGGGGGGGACATGCGTGGCGGTTGTTTGATCGTCGAACCGACGCCCCTGAACTGAGGGGCGGAATACTGCAGATCTAGATCTCAGTGCACTCACTGACCCGACCACAGCGACTGCCACAACACCGGGCGGACCATCAGGATATCACCAGAAAACATGACCACAACGGTCTTGGCCAGCCGGGGCAATCAGGAGGAGGGGGGGGGGGGGGGCTGACCAGGGATGCATTAGAAGGGAAGGCACCTCTGAGGCAGCCCCAGCCGGTAGATAAGCGGTTGGAGGAGGTTGCCGAAGCGGTTGGGGGCGGTTACTGTCGGTTACAAATGCCGTTGAAGCTGGCGCTTGCCGTCAGGGAGACAGTGGATGGACATAGGCTGGGCGCCCTGGAGGGGGGGGGGGGGACCTCCCCCCCTCCCAATGCATCCCTGCCCCTGACCCACCCGTCCAAGATTATACTAAGCCCCGTTCCACTCTTGTTATGCAGTTTGGAGTGGGGTAGGGGGTCTAGCAGAATTGGTCATGGGCCCACCTTTGCACCCCCATCCCCTATGACAAGTACAAGGGGATAGTGCCATACATGCCAAAAAGCCGTACGGGTGATTTGCTGTTGTGCTGCTGGTCACTGCTACTGCTGCTACTGCTGCTGCTGGTACTGGCCTCTGATATCTGGACTGCCTCAGAAGCAGCAAACTGAGGAGGCTCCAATAACTTCATGTGCAGCACCCACTTGTTGTCAGTCCCACTTTCCTCATGCCCCCGCTTGACTTTCTCTTTGCCCCACAGCCACAAACCCGTTCAACACTGCACTGGAGAGCAGAGGTGCAAGCATAATGACGAAAGACCCCGTGCAGGTATGAGCAGGAAGGGGGGGGGGGGGCAAGGGTTTGGTGCCTCTAACCCCCTAGTCAACCGCCATCGATGGATCACATTCCTGCCGCCCAAAGAAAAGAAAGGGAAGCATCCCATCCCGAAAAAACAGCCTCGAGCCCCGACGCCATCGAACACACCATCATCACCTCCACCACCACAGTACTTGCTACTCCCAGCACCTCTCGCCCCCATCACCATCCAGAGCACGAAGAGTTTGGACCAGCAATGGCAGAAAGAAGGGCGGGGGACGAAAAAGAAGAAAAGCAGCAAAACCACCACCACCAGCAGCAAACCCAACACATCCGTGATACCAACCAAACCAAATAGTCCGTCGCTCCAGCATCCCAACCCCCACCCCAACCCCAAGGGAGTCGGGTTAAAGCTGTGTGTGCAGCCACACAGAGTCCTTGGGGCCTAATGGCACCACTTGTCCCAGGGATACAAACCAGCATGTTTTACGTGCACACGCTTTGTCACAGGGGTAAAATGCATTCAACAGGGACGGAAAGAAGAATGGAAGGAGGCGAGTTGGAGGTCGCGCCATCCAGGGGTCAGTGTACATGACAGCATGGTTTGAGAGTGCGGTTACTGAGGGAAGTTGCAGAGTTCTTTGAGGGTTTTGATGGCTACTACGTCCATTTGGAACGACTCGAGGGCTGTCGGCAGCAAACAGTAGGTGGGCCGTATGCATTGACTCAAGGTCTGGTGCTGCACCCAACCGCTTTGTTCGTTGTAAGTATACCCTGACAAGAGTTCCATGCAACCAAGAGTTGCTGGGGTGGGTGGGGTGGCTGGAGTGGAGGGACCGCCATTGGGGGTGAGAGTGAGAGCGGGGGTGAGCATGCGAGTTGGAGTGGGATTGGGTGTGAGTGGGGGTGGGTGTCGGACGGGTGGGTGTGGGCGTGGCTAGGCTCGGGTTTGGATGTGGGTGTGGGTGTCCTGAGCAGGTGTGGGTCTTGATGTGGGTATGAGTGTGGATGCAGGTACGGGTGCAGGTCTGGATTAGGGTTCGAGTATTGGTGTCCGAGGGGGCTGTGGCTGTCGGAGTAGGAGTGAGAGCGAGCGCGAGAAGGGGGCCACCACATCGCTCCCACGTAGTTCAGCACCGACTGCACGCTTACCTCCGTCGCCACACCCTGTTAACAACCCGACGAAAAGCTGCAGGTTCTCAAGAAGAAGAACCAAGTTAGGCGCGGGACGTCGCCGCGACACCCCGCTTCTTGCCAACCAGATGTTTCATGGAGTCCTTACGGATTGTTACAGGCTGTTCACCGGGAAGAAGTGGAAGCAGGACTCGCCACAACGCCCCGCTTCTTGCCAACCGGATGTTTGATGGAGCCCTTGCGGATGGGGGGGCTGTTCACCTGGCAGAAGAGGGGCAGCAGCAGGAAGATGAGGCACATGTCAACTGGAGGGCGTTCCTCCATAACACTGTTGTGCTCCAATGACATGGTGTGGCGATCACCGCGGCACAAGCACCGGTCTGAGCGCTATAACACATACTCAGGTGCAAATATCAAAAACGGTGTGCTGTGCTGTACGTTCTGTGTAGGATCGTGTGTTGCGTATGTGTGCCGAAACCGTCTTTCAATCATGCTCAAACTGCGAGGTTCAATATTCCTACTTTCCTACCGATTGCAGCCAACCATGTGGGGTGTGTTTGTGTGTGTGTGTGTGTGCGCGCGCGCGCGTGGTACTACCGTTTTTACCAGGTCTTCCTGGTTGGACCTGTGTGGCCACACTGGCGTCCTCGGGTCGGGTCGCTCCCAATTATAGCAGGCCTTCGGTGCAGGCCAGGGGTGCATCCCTGTATTGCCCCTCGACCAGTGCGATATGCACTTAGGCCAGAACCTGGCCCGCTGCCCCAGGACCACCCTGGAAGTGGGGTGGTAGCTCCGTGGCTTCCGCCGGGCCAGCTCCACGGTAATAGTTCAACGAGCCCGTCATCGCCATGTCGCCCCGTGTGTTGTGTGTGTATTGGGGTTTTCACAGCTGGTGGTGATCGCGGCAGTGAGGCGGCCTCCACGGCCTACTCAATTTGGCCATTTCCCCAGAAAGGTTGCCCTTGACGCACGGCTGCCACGGGATTCGAACCCACGACCTTACGGTTGCGAGACCTACCCTTAGCCCGGTTGAGTGAGCCGGGGATCCTTATGTGCGTGCGCACGCGCGTGTGTGTGTGTGTGTGTGTGTGTTGTTACTGTTGCGCATGCAGCTTCTGCAGCAGCCACAAAGCATACCACAGGCTGTAGCCGTGATTGACTGACTGAGGTCGCAATATCCCCTGTCACTCGCTCGCTCAAATGTGCCCATACTCACTTCCCTCCATTCCAATCCTCAACTCCATTGCACTGTATTTCTCCAATCCACCGCACCTTCCCACACCACTGCACTCCTCTACTCCAAAACTCCACTCTGATCTCCATCCCAAGCTGCTGCACCACTTGACCCAAACCCTCCACCCCACTGCACCATAACACTCCACCAGTCACGTAGCCCGCCCAATCACCACCCTGCTCATGGAACCATGGTCCCCGGCGGCCGCATCAGGCAGTACATGGGGCGCAGTGCACGCTGTACACTGTCAATAGCAATGTCCCCTGGACCCATCTCTGACACCAAATCAATAACCACACAGACCTTTGCCTTCTCAGGAGGCAGTGCCTTCTCATTTACAGCAGCTGCATCCAAAGCCTTAGGGCTTGAGGCCACTTTCCACACGTGGTAGCGCTTGTCAGTGGTGGTCGTCACAATGTACGCCAGTCGACTGGTGGTTGTAAAGACCTGGTTCGATAGCAGAACAGGGGTAGGTCTGACATTGTGCCAACAGGAGAACACACAGAAGCATGCTGCCCTGCAGGGAACCTACTTCTAGCCCCAGGCTGCTACTGGGCGATGCAACTTGGTTGGTTGGTTGGGGCACCGCCACCTCAGAAGGCTGCTTTTATCCATTTGGCAATCGTCCTCCCCAAGCAAAACCTCTTCTGCAGTCCACACGGCCCTGGACCTGACCCACGCCTTTCGGACACGTGCTGATGCTGTCGCCACATAATGACCCTTGTCTCAGGTTGCCTCGAGTGACTGAACCAGCTGAAGCAGTCTCCCCCGCCCGCTAGAACAAGGTCCTGCTGAGCGTGGCCGGTGCTGCAATAGCCAAGCCCCCAGGGCTGGTGGCGTTCTGCCACAAAGCCTCCAAACCCTTAGGGGGCAAACTCGGGTAGCTGTCCCAAACTTCGCCAGCCTACAGAGCAACGGTGAGGGGCACTGGGGCAAAAAGAGCCAACAACTCTGCCAGCATTGTCGGCGGCGACACAACAGCCTGGCGGGCTCGAAATTGGCCAGTACCGACAACAGGGAGACAGCGGGAGCGGGTTCACATCGCCCAGCTGCGGCAACAGTTACCACACCCGCTGGCGCCCACGCTCACATGCCACAGTTGATTCTGCGCCAGCAGACGAACAAGCCCTGCACAGGGATCAAATGGAAACACCAGCGGTCAGCGTTGCGGGCAGCGCCTTCACACTGGCCACTCCCAATACCCCGGTCTCCCGCAACGACTATTCGGAACGATGGGGGCAGTGTCTTCTCTTGTCTGCCGCCATGCCTATGTCCGAACGCACCGCCTTGATTGGAACCCATCTCCCACCTTTTTGTTCGTGAGCGGGTAAAGCAGTGCGGGATGACCAGCTTGTAGTGAGGGATACCCCGTCATAGACGCAAGAGGTCACGAATCGGTGGCTGGCCTGCTCGAAAGGCAGGGCACCCAAAAGACCAACCCAGACTGCAAATCCGGCGCGGCCCTTCTCAAAGCACTCGCCACCACTCGGTCCCCAAGGCAGCATTCGTGGGAATTCCGCAAAGTATCACAGGGCCTCTGTGGCACCCATTCGGCCCCCTACAACATCCACGTTGCCACCTCATTTTGCACCAAAAACCAATTCATAGCCCCAGAACTGCGTTAGGGGGACCAAAAGAATTGCATGCCTGTGAAACAAGCACATGTTTCGAAGCTAGAAGCTAAAGGAAGGGGGAAGGCAGCAGGGATCACTCTAATTTGCAGAATAGCACGGGATGGCTATAGCAAACAAGGGATGATCATACTGCTCATACCGTCTCCTAGGGATAGCTAGTCTACCACGTGCTGTATCGGAGCCATATGGTTGCATCTCCCTTGCCATGTCAGGGTCACACTCGTCAAAGCACCGATTCATGGCTGGTCAAAACTCAGCATTTCGAGTATGCACAGGTGGGGCAACAACACTTCTGCAACCTCCATAGCGCACAAACTGTTTGTGGCGCCTGTGCCGACATTTCAGCAAATCCCAACACATCTGCCACATTTCTTTGTGGGACTCCGAGTGTGGTGTGGATTGGTACCTGGGGAGCCTTCTATCCACAGCACGGCGTACAGTGGCATTTTTAGGGGCAGGGTGGCTGGCACAACATGCCAGGAGTCAAGAATTTTGACAAGGTTGTATCACTGACCGCCATTTCAACGCTTGGAATGGTCCGGCTGGGCCAAAAATTGCAGGGCCACAAAAACGCGTTTCTGGTCGAAATCAAACAACTGCAAAAATTTGGTGCTTTTGAACCAAACACAAGTGGAGAACGCGAGCACCATGGAGTGGGTGAGCTCAGGGGTAGATGCACTGACTCTTGGACACGGTGAAGCACGTCGACCTTCACGAACATTGCAGCAAGGAATGTGGTATGCTGCAGAACCCGGAAAGGCTTCACGGTGACAGGCACCCGGGCTTTCTTCGCAGAGGGCTTTGCAGAGGGCTTGGGCGCGTCAGCGTCCAGCAGCCTTGACACTTCGGACCACTCCCACACACACAAATTCCAGTCGTCCCCTGAGAAACAGGGCCCACGATGGCAGCTCTCAGCCTTCAACGACATCACCCCACCAGAAACGCAGCATCCACAGCACCGTACCATGAACACACCAGGCTACACAGCACACTCGGTCGCATTTGGACGGTAACCAAGCCAATGTCTAAGGACCCGGGGGGACGGAGGAGGGTCATTTGGGACCCTTGCCAACCCAACCCTACCCACCACATCAGAAAATTTTTCCTCGGAAAAGATGTAGTGTATTCAAAGAGAGGCCGATTTTAGGAACAGAAGCATGTTGTTGGCCTCCGACCCACCACACAAGAGGATTTTCCGCACCTGAACTATTGTGGCTGATGCATGATTGTGGTTTTCATGGCAAATCCGTATTAATGCAACCAACATCTGTTGGGGTTTTCTGTGTAAAATAGCACTGGACGGAACCACGTTCAGACCGCGTTCACGTCGCACGCGCACGATGAACGCAATTCAACCACGCTCAGACGGCGTCTACGCGCACGCGCGCACACTCACCAATGTGGCGGTCCGGGGAGGGCCCTATGCTTGAAATGCCGGGGGTGAATACTTGTACCCCGCGCACCGCAGGATCGCAACACCAAGACCGCGGTTCGCGTGAGTGAAGCCCAGGGGGGCAAATGCCAGCACGCCACGCCGCAAGCACCACAAACAGACCCAATACCCAAATCTGCACGAAAGCCATCCCCGATGAACCACATCCCATGACAATCTACTATCACCCCTCAGAGCAGAAGGTTGAGGTTGGCGAGGCGCGGCCATACTGCTACTGCAAAAAGCATATTTCTCGGGGACATTCGTTATGCGCCAACACGGTGGCTTTTGGCACTTTTCCTGGGTTTTGTGAAATTTTGCTCCAATACGCCAAAATGTCGTCTCTTTGGGGGGGGGGGGGGGGTATGTGTATACTTTTTGAAATCTGTGAGAAAAGGCCGTTTCAGAAATGTAGGGTTGTAGGGGGGTATCGGTGTATCATTAGCATAAGGGTCGCATATCTCTCGGGGACGGACAGGAATATGCCAACACGGAGCGTTTTCAGGGATCGCCGTGATTGTTGCCTCGTTTGTGCCCGCTGAGTGTCCCAAAGGGGGGGGTATGTGGGGTATATTCGGAAAGCCCTTGAAAAGGGCTATTCGGAACACCCTGGGTCTGCATGTTGTACTGACAGTATGTTTGAGATTTTTGTCTTTTTTGGACAGTGCCTGTGTTGCTTGCTGGCTGTTTTTGTCAACAGACAGCCACCATGTCCGGATACAAGTTCACGCCACGTGCCGTTGCATCCCCAGATGCACCGCAACAACCTTTGGTTCGCAAAAGAGCACGCTCTGGGGGTGCTACCTGGGTGCGGGTTAGTCGCCTGAAGACCCCTAGCACCGCAAAAAAGCCTCGTACGGCCGGTTCACAGCAACCTGCATGCGACCACGAGGAACACCAGATTCTATCCGCTTCTGAGGCCACCGCTTTTGCAGCCCAGTTTTGGGATAAAAAGACTCACCCCACCAAGGCTTCGCAACAAGAATTTCTGGCTACCTGCATCGACGTCAATTTGGAGCAAAATGTGAAACATGCAGGTCGCCAGAAGTACACCAGGAAGAGGGGGCACCAGACAACGTATTTTGTACCGTACCGTGGGTCGCGGCGACAAATTTGTAAGTCCCAGTTCCTCCACTATTTCAAAATCAGTCGCATCGTTGTGGAGTCTGTGGCCAAAGCCAAAGCAGCCGCGGCCATTGCCACCCCCCTGAGTCCCATGAGGAGTCCAGAGAAAAAGGCTGTGGTCAACACCCGGCGAGCTGCCCCGGTCAAATTGAGGTTTGAGAAATTTCTGCAGGGCCTGCCGCAAGCTGAGAACCGTTTCAGCGACGCCGCACGTGCAAACACGGACACGGTGCATTTGGCCCCGGTCGGTGGACGCCGCGCTTCCCCATATAATGTTTGGATCCACTGGCTGCAAAACGAGGAGCCGGACCAGTTTGCAAAGCGAGGCAAAGCAGATTTCCAGCCTCAGATTTCACTGAAAACGGCACAGCGAACAATGAAAACGTTTAAGTTGGGATACCAAGCACCGCTGAAGGATACGTGTGCCGAGTGTGAGCTGTACAACCTTCAAATCCGGACAGCCCCACCTGCTTTGAAGGTTGTTATGCTCCAGAAAACTGCGCATCCTGACCAGAAATGATTTCTGGGACGTCAGCCGTTGGCTGGCAGGTGCCTACGCATCGTCGTCCGACCATTTGGACCAGCATAAAAAACCTGTGTTGATTCGGGACCACAAAATCAAGTGGTTGGATTTTGGCACCACCCCTGATGAGGGCAGCCTTTCCCCTCACCCTGGTTTTACCTGGATGAAAGCAGGGTACAGCGAGTCCATTGAGTGGCGCAAGGTGAGGCTGACCAAGCAACGGAATGTTGACCTCACAACAGATGGTCTCTGGGCAATGCCTCTGAATTCAGGGTGGGTACCGGTAAAGAGCCGCAGGTTGCAGGATTGGCAAAAGCTGAAAAAATATGTTCCTAACAATAAGCATGGTGATGTCTGCCCAAATGGGGTCCCAGCCCTGCCTGAAAAAGACAGCGCAAATGACGATTCGGAATAAGCAAGTGTGAAACGTTCAGTGCATGTTTGCGTGCCGACTTTGCAGCAACCTGGGGTCGAAAATCGTGCAAACACCGAAAAGTTTGGCCTCGATGCTCAAAAATATCGTCAGCTACCCCCCCCTAACCCATGCATTTCTGAAATGGCCTTTTCTCACAGATTTCAAAAAGTATACACATACCCCCCCCTACGGAACGAAATTTTGGTGCTCTGGACGAAAAATGGAGAAAACCCTGAGAATACACGAATTTGCTCCGCGTTGGCATGTTATGAATGTCCCCGAGAGATATGCAATACGGACTCCCCAGACCCTTGAAACCCAACAACATGGACCTGAACTATACAAGTGCACGTCACTGCAGTAAAGGAACCGCACAGCCCGTGTATGGAAAATCAGATTGATGCTGGCGTCCGTCTGCAGGTCTCTAATCGCAATGGTACCATCAAAAGCTCCAACCGCCAAGAGCCCCAAGTTCTGCTGCACAGCTAAGCAAACTCCACTGTTTACCACTATGCTGCTGCTGAGGAGGCGGCACGACGTTGCATTCCATACGCTCACCTTTCCAGCACCATCACAAGAGATTATACGATACGCAGTGTCCTGCAAAGTAAGACGCACTCAAAGAGCAAGCAGCCGGTGGTCCACGTGGGCTACGGGGTTTGGCATGGCACTCAAAGATAGGACGTGCAAACGGGTGCAGCGGAGAGCGACGATGGGTGTGGCAGGGCACAGCAATGGTCGTGGCGTGGCGTGGCAACTGGTGCATCGCACAGGGTGCGGCAGGGCGTTGCTACGGGGGGTGACAAGGTGTGGGAAGGGCAAAGGGTGTGGTGGGCCGGGTAACGGGTCATCACATGAAGCACTGGGGGAATGAGAGGGAGTTCTGGGATTAAATCAAGACTCGAACTAGGACCGAGCTGGGTCCTAGTCTTGCGTAACGCATGAGAAATCACCGTTGAAGAAAGACCGCTTGCTTTGGAGATGTGGCTCCATGGTTACGACGATGGTCCTGAAACACGGCTCAAAAACGGCTCCTTTTTACCTCAAAATGGACCACCGCGTGGCACCACGGCGTGGTACACGCCTTATTGAACACCCATTTGCCATCATTTGATAGCCCAATCGCCATGAAAGAACAGCGGCCCTCATCGGAAACACCTGCTTGGCGTAGCGGCGATCGTCCTGAACTTTCAGGACGATCGTCCTGAAAACAGCCGAAAACAGCCCGAAAACGGCCATTTTTTGACACTAAATCGGCCGTAGAACGGGCTAGACGGCTCGAAATGCAGCGAAACTTGTTTGTGGTGATGCGCCTTTGCTCCCCGGTCGTTTTGAGCTACTTGGATGCCGGTTTTGAGCCGCGGTGTGGTCGCAAGGACTTTTGGACCGCCTGCTGCTGCTGCTGCTGCTGCTGCTGCTGCTGCTGCTGCTGCTTGCTGCTGCTGCTGCTGCTGCTTGCTAAAACGTGTGGCTCCGCCTTGGCCCCTAAAAGGTGGTGTAAAACCTCGACAGGGTAAACCCAGCTCGGTAATTACACTTCCAATAGAGTAAATGCCGTGAGGGGCCCGAGATGACGAAATAGCGATTATGAAACCCCTTTGTCCGTCTTATGGCCTTATGGCGGGTGACCAAAAGTGGTCCAAAATCTCGAAGTTTTCTTTTTTTCAAGAAATGTCATTAGGCCCATCAAATGGATCAGCGGAACGTGCTTCACAGGAAGACGTTTGTGGTGGTGGTTTAAAAACGACTTTCTTTCCAAGGGGCAAGAGTGAAAGCGGCTGCGAGGCTTTCAGGGCACAGGAGAGGGCTGAGAAGCACGGCCACACGTGAATGGAGCTGGTGACACTGATCATTTGCAGTCCAACGATAGGTCCAAGGTGCCCAGTCAGTACCCGCAGCAAACGGCCTTTCCAATCCCAGACATGCACCGAAGAATCCCGAGAACCAGAAAAGATGCGGTCCTCTGTCACCTTGAGAAGAGAAGGGAGATGCAACTTGGCGAGAAACTACGATGGCGAGGGTGAGAGGGTGGGTATGAGAGCACGGATGAGAGGGTGAGGTCGATGGCGACGGTGACGTTGAGGGTGAGTAGGATGAGGGTGAGGGTGATAATGAAGGGGGGGGGGGATCGATGCCGGACTGCATCAACTGGGTTAGGGGCTGGATTGGGGGTGACTAATTGCAAACCCCATGCAGACCCGAGCACCTGTGCGCATCACCCTTGCAGGCCCCAGCTCCCTGTGTGCGCCACCCTTGCAGACCTCTCACGGCGCGGGCCTGCCTTGAAGACCCTCCCCCGCGTCTGGAGTACCCTTGCAGACCCCCGCCCCTGCAGCTTGACCCATACCAACAGACTGTCAGCCGCCTGCCAACACTTCTTCTGCTGCACATTCTTTCCCTATTCCTTTGCCACCCCAGTCTCACTCTCTCCACGGCATCTCCGTCTATGTTCTGTGGATCCTGAGCTTTTCCTCTGGTGATTCCACAGGATGCACTGCCACGAGAGGGACACACGCACTGCTCCTGCGGGAGGGGCTTCCCTGGAAATTGCCACTGTTACACAGGCCGTTGTGGCATCGCCATCCGCCACACTGTCCTCGCACTCTCGTCCACGCCGTTCACTCAGCGGAATCGTCTGTGCTGCGGCCGCAGACTCCCTTTCACCATTCAGCGCCTCGTTCTGCTCCCAACCTGCACGCCCCCAAAGCCCGTTTCGACCCGACCCAAGACACACTCTCAGCACCCCACACGTGCCCCTCGGGCGGTACCTGGAGGCAACAAATTTTCATCGAATGCCCACGGCACACGTGCGTTGGTTTGTTGGACTCCGCCACATTCCAGATCAGCACCTGCCGGTCCAGTGATCCAGTAACAATAATGTTTTCGTCGCTTCTGTGCGCAGCCACACATGTCACTTCCTGAAGAAAACGGACCGGTCTGGAAAATACTTGGCGGGCATGGAAGCCCCCACCGAAGAAATGGATCATGCAGCAGCACAATATCCTACCAAACAACTGACCTTCGTTCCCAGCTCCAGCCCCACTGCGAGCATGCAAACCCCCCAAACCCCGAAGACCTCACTGTGGCCAATCAGAATGACCTTCGGGCGTGTCAGCATGTCCAGGGAGTAAACCGCACATGTGCAATCGGTAGAGCATGTGAAAAGGTACGTCTTTGTGACGAGCATTGCCACGATCGCGCCATCATGCTCGTCGACTGTGTTGAATGTGGGGATGGCAGAGGGATCTGTATTCGTGGGGATTAGCTCGTGTGGGTCTGCCAGCAGCATCTGTCGTGCACAAGAGGGGATGGGGGAAGGGGGGTGGCGAGGGGAAGAGGGGAGGCGAGGGCTGGGAGGAGGGGTGAAGAAGAGAGGAGGGTCCAGAAAGGACTGAATCAGAGATTTTTGTCCAACGCATACGGTTGCCAGGAGTCAACGACTGCCTCAACTTCCGGCGCCAAAGCAGCTGCGGCCACTTCCAGTGCCGTGACCTCGAGGTGCACTATGCACAAGGATGCCCAGTAACGTCCCAAACAGGGGGGGAAACCGCGAAATAATGACACACGCACAGGTTGTATCAAAATGAACAAGGGCGGCCTTCAAGGGACAAACCCATATCAAGATAAACAAGAAACAACCACAACCAGCTGCCTGGACCACGAAGGCACCAGGGCGGCTAGAAAAACATCCATTTGCCCGCACCGCAAAAACCGC
The DNA here is from genome assembly GCA_964036045.1 of Eutreptiella sp. 'Long Island Sound 2002'. Classification (NCBI taxonomy): domain Eukaryota; phylum Euglenozoa; class Euglenophyceae; order Eutreptiales; family Eutreptiaceae; genus Eutreptiella; species Eutreptiella sp. 'Long Island Sound 2002'. The sequence continues at coordinate 5,149,178 of OZ038388.1, forward strand.
ATGGTTTGTAAACAAACAACCAGCTGCCCGCACCGCGAAGGCACCAGGGCGGCTAGAAAAATAATCAGTTGCCTGCACCGCGAGGGCTGCATGGCTTGTCAACAAACAACCAGCTGCCCGGACCGCGTAGGCACTAGAGCGTCTAGAAAAACAATCAGTTGCCCACACCCCGAAGGCAACATGGTTTGTCAACAAACAACCAGCTGCCCGGACCACAAAGGCACCAGGGCCATTGCAAGCACCGAGAAGAGTGCCGGGGATAGGGGATCCCCTTGACGAACACCAGACCGGGGATAGACGCGCACATCCATCTGAACTTCCCCACACACCGCAAGCGGCTAGTAAAAAATCCATTAGCCCACACCGCGAAGACCGCATGGTTTGTCATCAAACAACCAGCTGCCTGGGCCGCAAAGGCACCAGGGCGTCTAGAAAAACAATCGGTTGCCCGCGCCGCAAAGGCTCAACAAACAACCAGCTGCCGGGACCGTGAAGGCACCAGATTGGCTAGAAAAACAAGCAGTTGCCCACACCGCGAAGCCCACATGGTTTGTCAACAAACAACTAGCTGCCCGGAACACGAAGGCACCAGGGCGGCTAGTAAAACAACCATTTGCCCGCACCGCTTGGACCGCATGGTTTGTCAACAAACAACCAGCTACCCGGACCGCAAAGGCACCACGGCGTCTAGAAAAACAACCATTTGCCCACACCGCAAAGGTCGCATGGTTTGTCAACAAACAACCAGCTGCCCAAACCGCGAAGGCAGTAGGGCGGCTAGAAAAGCAACCATTTGCCCGCAGCGCAAAGGCCGCATGGTTTGTCAACAAACAACCAGCTGCCCGGACCGCGTAGGCACTAGGGCGGCGAGAAAAACAACCATTTGCCCGCACAGCGAAGACCACATGGCTTGTCAACAAACAACCGGCTGCCCTGACCACAAAGGCACCAGGGCGTTTGGAAAAAAACCATTTGCCCGCACCGCAAAAAACCACATGGTTTGTCAACAAGCAACCAGCTGCCCTGACCGCAAAGGCACCAGGGCGGCTAGAAAAACAATCAGTTGCCGGCACCGCACAGACCGCATGGTTTGTCTAGAAACAACCAGCTGCCCACACCACGCAGGCACCAGGGCATCTACAAAAACAATCAGATGTCCGCACCGCGAAGGCCACATGGTTCGTCAACAAACAACCAGCTACCCAGACCGCAAAGGCACCACAGCGGCTAGTAAACAAACCATTTGCCCACACCGCAAAGGCCGGATGGTTTGTCAACAAACAACCAGCTGCCCAAACCGCGAAGGCACCGAGGCGGCTAGTAGAACAACCATTTGCCCGCACCGCAAAGGTCGCATGGTCTGTCAACAAACAACCTGAACCACAAAGGCACCTGGGGGTCTAGAAAAACAATCAGTTGCCCACACCGCAAATGCAACATGGTTTGTCAACAGACCACTAGTTGCCCCAACCGGAAAGGTACGAATGCGTCTAGAAAAACAATCAGTTGCCCGCACCGCGAAGACCGCATGGTTTGTCAACAAACCACTAGCTCCCCAGGCCGAAGGGCACCACGGCGGCTAGCAAAACAACCATTTGCCGGCACCGCAAACACCGCATGGTTTGTCAACAAACAACAAGGTAACCGGACCGTTAGGGCACCGGGGCGGCTAGAAAAACAATGAGTTGCCCGCACCGCGAAGGCCGCATGGTTTGTCAACAAACAACCAGCTACTGGGACCGGGAAGGCACCACGGTGGCGAGTAAAGCAATCAGTTGCCCGCAACGCGAAGACCGCATGGTTTGTAAACAAACAACCAGCTGCCCGGACCGCGAAGGCACCACAGCGGCTAGAAAAACAACCATTTGCCCGCACCGCAAAAACCGCATGGTTTGTCAACAAACAACCAGCCGCCGGGACGGCGAAGGCACCACGGCGTCTCGAAAAATATCCATTTTCCCGCAACACGAGGGCCACATGGTTTGACAACAAACAACCAGCTGCCCGGAATGCAAAGGCACCAGGACGGCTAGAAAAACAAGCATCAGCATGCACCCCAAAGACCGCATATTTTGTCAACAAACAACCAGCTGCCCGGACCACGAAGGCACCAGGACGTCTAGAAGAACAACCATCTGCCCGCACCGCAAAGGTCGCATGGTTTGTCAACAAACAACCGGCTGCCCGGATCGCGAAGGCACAAGGAAGTCTAGAAATACAATCAGTTGCCCGCAACGCGAAAACCGCATGCTTTGTCAACAATCAACCAGCTGCCCAGACCGCAAAGGCACTAGGGCGTCTAGAAAAACAATCAGTTGCCGGCACGGCGCAGACCGCAATGGTTCGTCAACAAACAACCAACTGCCCGGACCGCAAAGGAACCAAGGCAGCTACAAAAACAATCGTCTGCCAGCACCTCGAAGACCAGATGGTTGGTCAACAAACAATCAGCCACCCGGACCGCAAAGGGAACAGGGCGGCCAGAAAAATGACCATATGCGCACACCGCGAAGACCGCATGGTTTGTCAACAAACAACCAGCTGCCCGGACCGCGAAGGTACCTCTGCGGCTAGTAAATTGGTGCTTTTGTGGTCCGGGCAGCCGGTTATCGTTGACAAACCATGCGGTCTTCGAGGTTCGGGCAAGTGGTTGTTTTTCTACCAGCCCTAGTGCCATTGCGGTCCGGGCACCTGGTTGTTTGTTGACAAACCATGCGGCCTTCACAGTGTGGACAACTGATTGTTTTTCTAGCCGCCCTGGTGCCTTTGCGGTCTGGGCAAGTAGTTGTTTGTTGACAAAGCATGCGGCCTTCGTGGTGCGGGCAAATGGTTGTTTTTCCAGACGCCCTGGTGCCTTCGTGTTCCGGGCAGCTAGTCGTTTGTTGACAAACCTTGTGGCCTTCGCAGTGTGGGTAACCCATTGTTTTTCTAGCCACCCTAGTGCCTTCGCGCTCCGGGTAGCTTGTTGTTTGTTGACAAACCATGTTCCCTTCGCGGTGCAGGCAAATGGTTGTTTTTCTTGCCACCCTGGTGCCTTCCCGGTCCAGACAGCTGATTGTTTGTTGACAAACCATCTGGCCTTCGCGGTGCGGGCAAATGATTCTTTTTCCAGCTGCCTCGGTGCCTTTGCGGTCCGGGCAGCTAATTTGGTGTTGACAAACCATGCGGTAGGCAGCTAGGAAAACAACCATTTGCCCGCACCGCGAAGGCCACATGGTTTGTCAACAAACAACCGGCTGCCCGGACCGCAAAAGCACCAAGGCAACTAGGAAAACAACCATTTGCCCACACCGTGAAGGCCGCATGGTTTGTCAAACAACCAGCTGCCCGGATCGCGAAGGCAGTAGGGCGGCTAGAAAAACAGTCATTTGCCCGCAGCTCAAACATCGCATGGTTTGTCAACAAACAACTAGCTGCTTGGACCACCAAGGAACCAGGGCGGCTAGAAAAACAATCATTTGCCCGCACCGCGAAGGACGCATGGTTTGTCGACAAACAACCAGCTGCCCGGACCGCAAAGGCACTAGGGCGGCTAGAAAACCAACCATTTGCCCGCACCGCGAAGACCGCATAGTTTGTCAACAGACAACCAGCGTCCCGGACCGCGAAGGCACCAAGGCGGCTAGAAAAACAATCCGTTGCCCACACCGCGAAGGCAGCAACGTTTGTCAACAAACAACAATCTACCCGGACCGTGAAGGCACCAGGGCGGCTGGAAAAACAGCCAATCAGTTGCCCGCACCGCGAAGGCCACATGGTTGGTCAACAAACAACCAGCCACCCGGACCGCGAAGGCACCACGGCGGCCTATAAAGCAATCTGTTACCCCAACCGCGAACACCGCATGGTTTGTCAACAAACAACCAGCTGCCCGGACCGCGAAGGCACCAAAGAGTCGAGACAAACAACCATTTGCCCGCACCACAACGCACCGCACCGCACCGCACCGCACCGCACCGGTGCCTTCGTGGTCCGGGCAGCTGGTTGTTTGTTGACAAACCATGCGGTCTTCGCGGTGCAAGCAACTGGTTGTTTTTCTAGCCGCAGTAGTGCATTCACGGTCCGGGCAGTTGATTGTTTGTTGACAAACCATGCAGTCTTCGGGTTGCGGGCAACTCATTGTTCTTCTAGACGCCCTTGTGCCTTCACGGTCTGGGCAGCTTGTTGTTTGTTGACAAACCATGTGGCCTTCGGGGTGCGGGCAACTGATTGTTTTACTAGCCGCCGTGGTGCATTTGCGGTCCGGGGAGCTTGTTGTTTGTTGACAAACCATGCGGTATCCGCGGTCCTGGCAAATGGTTGTTTTTCTAGCCGCCCCGGTGTGTTTGCGGTCCGGGGAGCCAGTGGTTTTTGACATACCATGCGGTCTTTGCGGTGTGTGCTGATGCTTGTTTTTCGAGCCGCCCTGGTGCCTTCGCGGTCCGGGTAGCTGGTTGTTTGTTGTCAAACCATGTGGCCCCCGCGTTGCGGGAAAATGGTTGTTTTTCTAGCCACTGCGGTTCTTCCCGGTCCAGGCACCTGGTTGTTTGTTGACAAACCAAGCTGTCTTCGCGGTGCGGGCAAATGGTTGGTATAGTAGCCGTTGTGGTGCACTCCGGGTCCGGGCAGCTGGTTGTTTGTTGACAAACCATGTGGTCTTCGGTCTGCAGGCAACTAATTTATTTACTAGCCGCCCTGGTGCCTTCGCGGTCCGGGCCGCTAGTTGTTTGTTGACAAACCTTGCGGTCTGTGCGGTGTGTGCTGATACTTGTTTTTCTAGCCGCCATGGTGTCTTGGCGGTCCGGGCAGCTGGTTGTTTGTTGTCAAACCATGCGGTGTTTGTTACGCGGGGGGTTACCGGCAGCCCATCTGCGGGTAGCTCCGCGAGGCGGGGGGGGGGGGGGCAGCCCCAGGTAGGGGCCCTGCCAGTTGTACGGGGTGTATGTCGGGCCAAAATGGCCAGAAACTGCACACGAGCTACTTCCCACACCCACACCCACCCACACTACAACACGCCACCGCACGGCTAGCTTTTTTGTTGACAAACCATGCGGTCTTCGCAGTGCTGGCAAATGATTGTTATCTAGCCGCTGTGGTGCCTTCCCGGTCCCAGTAGCTGGTTGTTTGTTGACAAACCATGTGGCCTTCGCGGTGTGGGCAACTGATTCTTTTTCTATTCCCCATGGTGCATTCGCGGTATGGGCAGTTGGTTGTTTGTTGACAAACCATGCAGTGTTCGCAGTGCTGGCAAATGATTGTTTTTCTAGCCGTACTTGCTGCCCGGACCGCGAAGGCATCACAACGGCTAGACAGAAATCAAGTTGCGCGCACCGCGAAAAACGCATGTTTGGTCAACAAAAAACTAGCTCCCCGGACCGCAAAGGGCCCAATGCATTAGAAAAGCAATCGGTCGTCCGCACCGCAAAACTGCATGGTTTGTCAACAAACAACCTGCTGCCACATGGTTTGTCAACAAACAACTAGCTGCCCGGACCGTGAAGGCACCAATGCGTCCAGAAAAACAATCAGTTGCTCGCACCGCGAAGGCCACTTGGTTTGTCAACAAACAACTAGCTGCCCGGACCGCGAAGGCACCAGGGTGGCGAGAAAAACAAGCATTAGCCCGCACCGGAAAGACGGCAATTTTTGTCAACAAACAACTAGCTGCCCGGACCGAGAAAGTACCACGGCGACTAGAAAAAAGAATCAGTTGCCCGCACCACAAAGACCGCATTTTCTGTCAACAAACAACCAGCTTCCCGGACCGCGAAGGCACCAAGACAGTTGGGAAATAAATTAGTTGCCCGCACCGCGAAGGAAGCAGGGTTTGTCCACAAATATCCGGCCCGGAGAGCAGCGAAGGCAGCAGTGTGGCGAGAAAAACAAGCATTCACCCGCACCGCAAAGACCACGTTTTTTGTCAACGAACAACCAGCTGCCCAGCCCGCGAAGGCAGCAGGGCGGCTAGAAAAACAATCGGTTGCCCGGACCGCAAAGGCCGCATAGTTTATCAACAAACAACCAGCTGCCTGGACCGCGAAGGCACCAGAGCGGGTAAAAAAGCAATCACTTGCCCGGACCATGAAGGCCGGATGGTTTGTCAACAGAAAAAAAGCCGGCCGGACCGCAAAGGAACCAGGGCAGCTAGAAAAGCAATCGGTTGCCCGCACCGGGAAGGCCCATGGTTTGTCGACAAAAATCCAGCTGCCCGCGACGCCAAGGCACCAAGGTGGCTAGAAAAAAAACTGAGTTGCCCGCACCGAGAAGGCCGCATGGTTTGTCAAACAACCAGCTACCCGGACTGCAAAGGCACCTGGGCGGCTAAGAAAACCACCATTTGCCCGCGCGCGAACACCGCATGATTTGTGAACAAACAACAAGCTCCCCGGACCGCGGAGGCACCAGGGCGGATAGAAAAACAACCATTTTGCGAGGACCGCGAACACCGCATGGTTTGTCAACAAACAACTAGCTGCCCGGACCGAGAGGGCACCATAGCGTCCAGAAAAACAACCATTTGCCCGCACCGCGAAGACTACATGGTTTGTCAACAAACAACTAACTGCCCGGACCGTGAAGGCACCACGGCAGCGAGAAAAGCAATCGGTCGTCCGGACCGCGAAACCGCATGGTTTGTCAACAAACAACCAGCTGCCAGGACTGCGAAGGCAGCACGACAGCTAGAAAAACAACCATTTGCCCGCACCGCGAATAGCGCATGCTTTGTCAACAATAAACCAGCTCCCCGGACCGCACAGGAACCAGGGCGTCTAGAAACGCAATCCGTCGTCAGCACCCCGAAGACCGCATGGTTTGTCAACAAAAAACCAGCTGCCGGGACCGCGGAGGCCCCAGGGCGGGTAGAAAAACAACCATTTGCCTGCACCGCGAAGACCGCATGGTTTGTCAACAAAAAGCTAGCGGCCCTGACCGCGAAGGCACCAAGGCGGCTAGAAAAGTATCCACTTGCCCGCGCCACGAAGGCAGGATGGTTTGTCAACAAAAACCTAGCCGCTGGGAACGCCAAAGCACCAATGCGGCTAGACAAGCAATCTTTTGCCCGCATCACAAAGGCCGCATGGTTTGTCAAGAAACAACTAGCTGCCCGCACCACTAAGGCACCAGGGCGGTTACAAAAAAAAAATCAGTTGCCCAAACCGCGAAGGCCTCGTGGTTTGTCGAACAACCAGCTGCCAGGACCGCAAAGGAATCGGGGCGGCTACAAAAACAATCATTTGCAGCTCAAACATCGCATGGTTTGTCAACAAACAACCGGCTGCCCAGACCGCGAAGGCACTAGGGCGGCTAGAAAAACAACCATTTGCCCGCACCCCGAAAACCGCATGGTTTGTCAACAAACAACCGGCTGCCCGGACTGCGAAGGCACCAGGGCGGCTGGAAAAAGAACCATTTGCGTGCCCCGCAAAGGCCGCACGGGTTGTCAACGAACAACCAGCGTCCCGGACCGCAAAAGCACCAAGGCGGCTAGAAAACTTGCTCGCGCCGAAGGCCGCATGGTTTGTCAACAAAAGACCTGCTGCCCAGATTGCAAAGGCACCGGGGCGTCTAGAAAAATCAATAAGTTGCCCGCACCGCGAAGGCCCTGCACGGTTTGTCAACAATCAACCATCTGCCCAGACTGCGAAGGCACTACTGCGGCTAGAAAAACAACCATTTGCCCACACCCCGACCACATCGTTTGTCAACAAACAACCGGCTGCCCAGACCGCGAAGGAACCAGGGCGGCTAGAAAAACAACCATTTGCGCGCCCTGCAAAGGCCGCACGGTTTGTCAATGAACAACCAGCTGCCCAAACCGCGAAAGCACCAAGGCGGCTAGAAAACTTGCCCGCACCACGAATGCCGCATGGTTTGTCACCAAACAACCAGCTGCCCAGATTGCGGAAGCACCGGGGCGTCTAGAAAAAAAAGTTGCCCGCACCGCGAACGAAGGCCCTGCACGGTTTGTCAACAATCAACCAGCTGCCCGGACCGCGAAGGCACCAGGGCGCCTACAAAAACAACTAGTTGCGCGCACCGCAAAAGGCGCACGGTTTGGCAACAAACAACCAGCTACCTGGACCGCATGCACCGGAGCGGCTAGAATCAGTTGCCAGCACCCAGAAGACCGCATGGTTTGTCAACAAACAATGGCACTAGGGCTGCCAGAAAGCAATCATTTGCCGCACCTCGAACACCACATGGTTTGTCAACAAACAACCGGCTGCCCGGACCGCGAAGGCCCCAGGTCAGGTAGAAAAATATATGGGTTTGTCCCTTGAGGGCTGCCCTTGTTCATGTTGATATGGGTTTGCACCTAGTTGTTTGTTGCCAAACCATGCGCCCTTCGCTGTGCGAGCAACTGATTGTATTTCTAGCCGCCCTCGTGCCTTCCAGTCCGGACACCTAGTTGTTTGTGGGCACACCATGCAGTTCTCACGGTGCAGTGTTCGCAGTTCGTGCACCTAGTTATTTCTGGCCACACCATAGGGTTTTGACGGCGCGGCCTTCGCGATCCTTGCAACCAATTATTTTTCTAGACGCCCTCGTGCCTTCGCCGTCTAGACAGCTAGTTGCTTATTGACACACCGGGGCGGCTAGTTCACGGTCCGGGCAACTGGTTGTTTGTTGCCAAACCGTGCGGGGCCTTCGCAGTGCGGGCAAGTGATTGTTTTTCTAGGCGCCGTGGTGCTGTTGTGGTCTAGGCAGCTGCTTGTTTGTTGACAAACCATGCGGGCTTCGAGGTGTGGCCAAATGGTTGTTTTTCTACGCGCCGTGGTGCCTTCGCGGTCCGGGCGGCTAGTTGTTTGTTGACAAACCATGCAGTCTTTGAGGTGCGGGCATGGTTGTTTTTCTAGACCCCCTAGTGCCTTCGCGTTCCAGGCAGCTAGTTGTTTGTTGACAAACCATGCTGCCTATACGGTCCTGTCAATTGGTTGTTTGTTGACAAACCATGCTGCCTTCGCGGTGCGGGCAAATGGTTGTTTTTCTAGCCGCCCTTGTGGCTTCCCGGTCCGGGCAGCCGGTTGTTTGTTGACACACCATGCCGTCTTCGCGGTGCCGGCAAATGGTTTTTTTCTAGACGCCCTTGTGCCATTATGGTCAGGCGGCTGGTTGTTTGTCAACAAACCATGCGCGCTTTGCGGTGCGGGCAAATGGTTGCTTTTCTAGCCGCCCTCGTGCCTTCGTGGTCCGGGCACCTAGTTGCTTATTGACACACCATGCATTCTTAACAGTGCGGGGAACTGATTGTTTATCTAGACACCATGGTCCCTTCTCGGCCTGCGCAGCCTGTTGTTTGTTGATGAACCGTGCGGTCTTGACGGCCCAAGCAATTTATTGCTGTTCTAGACAACCTTGTGCCTTCGCGGTCCGGTGGTTGTTTGTTGACAAACCATGCGGTCTTCTCGGTGCGGGCAACTGATTATTTTGCGAGACCCCTTGGTGCCTTCGCGGTCCGGGCAGCTAGTCGTTTGTTGACAAACCATGCGGCCTTCATGGTGTGCGCAAATAATTGTTTTTCTAGATGCTCTGGTGCCTTCGCGGTCCGGGTAACTGGTTTTTTGTTGAGGAAACGTGCGGTGTTCACGGCCCAAGCAATTTATTGTTGTTCTACCCAACGTGGTGCCTTCGTGGTCCGGGCAGCTGATTGTCTAGTGACAAACCATGCGGTCTTCTGGGTGCTGTCAACTGATTATCTTCCTAGCCCCCCCGGATCCTTTGCAGTCCGGGCAACTGGTTGTTTGTTGCCAGACCGTATGCGTTTTGCGGTGCGGGCAACTGGTTGTTTTGCGAGCCGCCATGGTGCCTTCGCAGTCCGGGCAGCTGCTTGATTGTTGACAAACCGTGCGGGCCTTCGCGTTGCGCGCAATTGATTGTTTTTCTAGACACCCCGGTGCCTGCGCAATCTGGGCAGCTGGGGGTTTGTGGACAAAATGTGTGGCATTCGTGGTGCGGGCAAGTGATAGTTTTTCTCGCCGCCCTGGTGCCTTTGCGCTCCTGGGAGCTCGTTGTTTGAAAAACTATGTGGCCTTCACGGTGGGGGCAATTGATTGTTTTCTAGCCGCCTTGGTGCCTTTGCGGTCTGGGCAGCTGGTTGTTCGTTGACAAACCATGCGGCCTTTGCGCTGCGGGCAAATGGTTGTTTTTCTAGATGCCCTGGTGCTTTCGTGGTCCGGGTAGCTGGTTGTTTGTTGACAAACCAAGCCGTCTTCGCGGTGTGGGCAAATGGTTGTTATATATGAACAAAGGCAGCCTTCAAGGGACAACCCCATTTCAACACAAACAAGGGCAACCTTCAAGGGACAAACCCACACCGACATGAACAAGGGCAACCCTCAAGGGACAAACCCATGTCAACATGAACAAGGGCAGCCATCAAGGGACAAACCCAAATCAACATGAACAAGGGCAGCCCTCAAGGGACAAACCCATATCAACATGAACACGCGCAGACCTCAAGGGACAAACCCATATCAACATGAACAAGTGCAGACCTCAAGGGACAAACCCATATCAACATGAAGAACAGCAACCCTCAAGGGACAAACCCATGTTCGGGTGCACCGCGCGCCTGTTTGACTGCGGCACACCCTTTCTGGGCAAAATGTACTCGTTCTCGGTGCCTGATCATGCGTGTTTGAGTTTCGATTTCTTCGCCGCTACTACTTATCACTTCCAATGGCGCCTTGCACCAACACCATCCCAAGTCGGATCCCCTCCTTTTCTAAGTCCTTTTCGAGGCCAGCAACCAGCATCTGCCGGATTGCAGACCGTGGGACAGGGTGGCCATCTGCAAAGCAGAAGGGTGTTGGCGGTAGATGAACATGAGACCCGCTCTTGGTTCCAGGTCTGCAGCCTTTTCTCTGCCTCTCTTTTGTCCTCCCTGTCGCCTCAACTATCTGGAGTCGCTGGATTTGTTGCTAGGGACATGACAAGAGGGCTGCTACACGTCATTTCGCCGCGTGTCCGTCGCCTTGCTCTATTGGTGTTGGCGGCTGGCGGATAATACACACCTTGCCATCGGCACAACCCAATGCCAGAGTGAGTTTCTTGGAGCTTGAGTCCACGAAGTGTGTGAGCGAGACAATATCCGTGTAGACCAGCACTGTGGACCGGATCAACTCCGTAATAGACTTTTGCTGCTCTTCGGTTTTTTTGGAATCCAGCTTCTCAACTCGTTTGTTCTTTGAAAAATGTTTATTGAACATTGAATCCTGCAAATGGGGGCAATGGTTGAAAGAAAGGGCTGGGGTTGCGAATCGCCACCGAGCAAGCTTGAGGGCCTCACCCAAGGAGCCGCTTTTGGACTCAGCCTGCGGCACCTGTGGCGCGCTCTTAACTAGAGACCGGGATAATGCCCCGGTGAGCGACGAAGGATGAACAACGGAGATGCAACGAGGCTTCTGTCCCAAGGCAAACATACTTCCTCCACAGCCTTGTGTTCCAACGCCTTCTTATTGGATTGCAACTCTCGTTGGTCGGCCATCTCGTGCTTGCGCCACTTGTACCAATCGTGCAGTGACCGTTTGGGTAGCGGTTGCATGGGATTGTCTGAGCCAAACAAGCAAAGGCGACAAACTCTTTGAGACAAACTCTTCGAGGGAACAAGTGCAACGATGGCCGCTGACGTTAGAAGTAGACAACAACAACGGACGTGTGGGCGGGGGGTGACCACCGCCGAGGCTACGTGACCTCCGAAAAAAAAACCTTCGTCCATCTCGCTCGACTTGCCAACACCGAAGCCTTGGAAATGAACCGGCGGCCACAAAATTTGACGGCACTCGAACCGACCGCACATGCGGATCGCACACATTCCGCCACGAGATTTCGTGGCCCAAACGTGTTACCCCGCACCGAGACGAAGCGGCAAAAGCATGAACACACCTTTGGTGAGCATCCTTTGATCTTCGTATTCCAACCATTTGTGGTACATGAACATATCTGCCCTAAGGGTCACTTCCCACACGTCGTCGGTGAGCATTAGCTTTGCCCACGTCTTGCACACTCTACGGATGGGCATGATCTCCTCTTTGTAGCCTAGGGCGTAATGCAAGCAAAAATGGACGGAACGGAAACGATCCATCTCGGGGAAGAGCTACGGGATGCGGATGGGGAAGAAGGGAAGAGAAAGGATGGGGATGGGGAGAGATGAGAATGGAAATGCGCGTTGATATGACTACCAGCGTGAGTTCAAGACATTACATGCAGGAATGGAGCTATCGGGCGATGGGGCGGCTTGGGCCCCGTTGCCATATGTCCACGTTCAAATATATGCGTGTCGATTTGCGGGGATTGGAGAGGCCATGCAAGACAAGAATTGGAAGATAGCATGGTCATGGTCAAGGCCTAGGGACGTGTCTGGGGACGTGGGTTTGATTGTTCGGTCACCATGACGCATGCACTCCACTTCACGCATGATTTGGTTTCATCTACTTCATAAAACCCGGCATCGTCGGCGACCATGGATGCATAACTTGTGCCTTTCCGTCTTCGTGACTCTCGCGCCGACAACCACGACCCATGTCGACAAAACGGGTGCGACGGCTAAGAGTGTATTGGCGAATTTGGGGGGAAATCATGTCTACCTCAATCACTACCGCCACGGCTACCACAAATAACAATCACCAAGCATGGGCCACGGGGTGGACGTGGAGTTGAGGGGCAACCTATGAACTGGAAGATGTTTGTCAACACGGACAAGTTGTTCGATACTTTGTGGAAAGGGCCGGGAAAGAAGGGCTTCTTCCATGTGAAAGAATTCTTTGCGGAAAAGGAATTCTTCTTCATGATGAGAGAAGATTGCAACCTCGGATTGTTTGTGGACTAGTGCACCCCGGTAGGCGATTTGTTGCGAAGCATGTAAGAAAGTGTTCTATAAAACACATCAATACCATGTGGTATGCACGCAACTTCTTTGATAATGCATAATTAACCAAACCTTAGACATTTTGCTTTGGAACTACCATGCGCAATGAACATTTCCACAAACCTTGAACATAATGCCCGGTACGTGCATAAACAAAGATGGAGCAGCTAGCCACAGGCGAACAAAATCGCAAAAAATTGGAGGGACACGGGAAAAATGGCACATTGGGATCCTCACGAAATGAACAAGAGGACGCATTCACACGTCTATCGACAAAGTTTCCCCGCATTGCGGTGGTAGCACTGGTTTGTTTGGCGCCTAGTATATGTTCTGACCAAAATCGCCCCAAAGAGGCCCCTTACCAATGGAGCCGGAAACGCTAAATCAACTCGGGGATTCGATTGCGGTGGTCGGTTTCCCAAGGAGCACTTCAATCTACGAACGATAGGATTGCCTGGACATTGAGAAAATAGCCAAACGTCATTTGACGGGCTTGTGTACTCCGAACCATATTGAGCAAAACGAGGACTCGAGGTTATCCCCCGCTGCATAAAGCCCCATTTATGGGTTACTTGGCCTCACATACGTCACAACACGCTCGTCAATAAAGTTCTTTAAAAAAAACGTGAAGCAAGTGTCGTGGATTCACAACAAAGTTCTTGATCGGCAACAAATTTCTTGACGCACAACGACGTTCTGGACGCACGACAAAGTTCTTGATTTCTGAAAAGAATAATGGGGAGGGAGAATGTCGAATTTACATCGTCAAAATTGTTGAAAACTTGCTTTTACCATTTCCGTGTGATACGTTGGGGAGGGGCAATGTCGAGTCTGCAACGTCAAAATTGCTTAGGGCTTGTTTTTACCATTTCCGTGTGATGCCTTGGGGAGGGGAAATGTCCAATTTCTCCTTTCCGCGTGATTTGGCAAACTGGGGGGGGGCGAGGTTTGCCGATCCATGACCCGATCCATTTCTTGGGGGAAGGGGGGGTTGTCCGATCTAGTCTGATCCATTTTGGCGAATTGGTGGTTGGATGATGTGTGGACACCAACTATTGTTTCTTTTGGAACAAGAAGAACTTTCATCGTTGCATCTTTGGAACAGGGAGTTTTGTTGCAATTTGTTTGTGTGTTTTGTATGACATGTTTCCTGCGTGTGAACAATTGTGTTTTGGATGGAACATATCACATGGAAATGATAAAAAACAAGTCTTCAGCAATTTTGACGTTGCAAATTCGACATTGCCCCTCCCCAAGGCATCACACGAAAATGGTAAAAACAAGCCCTAAGCAATTTTGACGTTGCAAATTCGACATTGCCCCTCCCCAAGGCATCACACGGAAAGGAAACAAGCGAACCCTCAACAACTGTGATGTTGCAAATTCGACATTCCCCCTCCCCAAAGCATCACACGGAAATGGTAAAAACAAGTTTTCAAAAATTTTGATGATGCAAATTCGACATTCCTCCTCCCCAAGGCATCACACGGAAAGAAAAACCCTCAACAACTTTGATGTTGCAAATTCGACATTTCCCCTACCCAAGGCATCACACGGAAATGGTAAAAACAAGTTTTCAACAATTTTGACGATGCAAATTCGACATTGCCCCTCCCCAAGGCATCACACGGAAATGGTAAAAACAAGTTTCCAAAAATTTTGACGATGCAAATTCGACATCGCCCCTCCCCAAGGCATCACACGGAAATGCTAAAGGCAAATGTCCAACAATTTTGGCGTTGCAAATTTGACACTACGCCTTCCCAAGGCATCACACGGAGATGGTAAAAACAAGTCTTCAACAATTTTGATGTTGCAAGTTCGACATTTCCCCTCCCCAAGGCATCACACGGAAATGGTAAAAACAAGTTTTCAACAATTTTGACGGTGCAAATTCGACATTCCACCGGCCCAACGTATCACACAGAAATGGTAAAAGCAAGTTTTCAATAATGTTGACTTTCTAAATTCGACATTTCCCCTCCCCAAGGCATCACACGGAAAGGAAACAAGCGAACCCTCAACAACTTTGATGTTGCAAATTCGACATTGCCCCTCCCCAAGGTATCACACGGAAATGGTAAAAACAAGTTTTCAAAATTTTTGATGATGCAAATCCGACATTCCCCCTCCCCAAGGCATCACACAGAAATGGTACAAGCAAGTTTTCAACAATTTTGACGATGCAAATTCGACATTCCCCCTCCCCAAGGCATCACACGGAAAGGATAAACGTAAGCCCCAAACAATTTTGACTTTGCAAATTCGACATTGCCCCTCCCCAAGGCATCACACGGAAATGGTAACAAGTTTTCAAAAATTTTGATGTTGCAAATTCGACATTCCTCCTCCCCAAGGCATCACATGGAATTGGTTAAGCGAGCCGTAAACAATTGAGATATTGCAAATTCGACATTCGTCCGCTCTTCGTGAAGAATTGTTTTACGGCATGATCAAGGACTCATTGTAAGCCCACAACGCACTAGGAAATGCAAACTCGGGTGTTCCTTTCCATGTACCAACTCGAAGGCTTCCCGTCTACGCATCGGTGACCACAGCCGACATCATGAACGCGCTTGGCGGCTTTCCCATATGCAATGCGAGCACCACACGAAATTGAACGATGGGGAAAGAAATGGACAACATCAAGTGACCTTGCTGTCATGGAAGGCGAAGGTACGGCATTCAAAAGGTGTTGTTTGGCATTGTCAACAACTACATTGTTTGTGCTTGAAAACATTGTTGACACATGTCGTCAATTGTGGACAAGTGCGATCTTGACCCCAGGTAACGATGATGACATTCGTCGACATCCACCGAGAAGCACACATGTCGAAATATGTCGACAACAGTATTTGCATTAGCATGAGCATTAGCAACTTTTTAAGACGACAAGTAGTAGCGACTCGGAATGGTCGTTACCATAAGGTCATAACGAGACAATTTGCCTTGCGAGTGCCGTGTTTTCTTCCGTTCGGTGTCTCTACGAGACTGTCTAGTGATGATGAAAGCCCTTTGCCTTGGGGGTTCTCAAGCCATTTCAACCTGTCACGCATTATGTGATGGCAATTGCAAGTTTCCACATGTGTCGAAAATGTTGTAAATATTCACCAGTAATCTCATAAGCCTTTTTCAACGTATACGGGACGAATCTTCAGCACTTCGGAACATTTCTGGCTTGATGGCCTTCCAATTGCGGGTGCAGCTGGTTCGCGAATGGCGCAGGTGCTGGCCCGGCGGCATCCCAAGCGACTCCCAATCCCCCATGGGAACCTAATTCGACATTCGAAATTTTGTAGGGCCAGATATTGAAGCCCATCAGATGGAACCAGTTATTCTGTGGGATTTTGTGATCACATGATACCCGTTTCCTCAGTTTGACAGTTTATTGCCCCGGGGGTGTTTCATGCAACGTGAATTCTTTCGGGATCTTGTTTCACATCGTTGGGTGGCAACCAAGTCCGTGTGGCCGGGAAAATTTCGGCGATGGTCACCTCAAATGTGTTGCTCTGTGTGGAATCATTGGTGTTGCAACATCGGATTGGTACATACGCGTCGCCTCTAAAGCTCCATTCCATTGTTTGGCACACGACTTGTATATGCACACCCCTTAATCATCGAACGAGCTGTTGCTCGTCGAAGACCGGTTACGATGCGTCGAGCCTTGCGCCGCAACACAATAAGAAAACAAGTAAATGCCAATGTGCATGCTGTGACACTGTGACACACTGCTGTGTCGGACTCATAAAACAAAATTTCTCATTCCTCGCCTTTCGTTCCTTGAGCAACGATTTGAGGTTGACTGCTAGGCACGCTTATTTTTAGTGCATGAGGAGGTTTGGTACGTGACTTATGTAATTCATTGCTTGGGTGTGTGCGCATTTTCGATCGTGGAGTCGTGGGCATAGGGGAATGTTTTGGCCTACACAACTTCACCATTAGGGCTTGGTGATGATGTAGCTGCAAGTTGTGAACCGCCCAAAATGTATTCTTCTATGACCAATGAAGTTATTCGGTTGTCAACCTTCCGAGAAACTTCCAAAAAGGAGTTCTGGGGTTTGATCGACAAGGTATTTGTTGTGCCCGGTTGTGCATCATGTGTCTCACCATTCGTGGTCGCAAATCGTTTCGCGTTGTGTTATCGCCGAGCCGGCACGTAGTCGAGGACAAAACTTGGTTTTGCGTCTCAAAGTTTCAAGCCTGTAAAAGCTCACCCTCTCATTGTTAGGTGAAGGGAAACAAAGTCCTCGCCTTGGATCCGACATTGATTGGTGCTTTGCAAGCAGCTGGAGTTGCTGAGGGTTCCGTACTACGGGTATGGTCGTGCTTGAGGGTCGCGAGCTAAGATAAGCCCATCATGTCCATGACTTAGTTGGGCCACGACCAATGATTGTCCTGAGGTTGGCGTGCGGGAATTTTTTCTTGGTCTTTGATACTTGCCGACCCGGGGGGAATGGGGCGCGATCCACTAATTTGTAGTCGACCGCGTCACATGGGTGACGAGGAAGTGCTCATCGTGAGAGTGAATTTTTGATTGGAGCTTTTCTTGCACACGATATTCTTATTAGTAGGTTTAAAACACATCTATAAATGAAACACGCTTGCCTTACTTGGGGCTGGAAGTTGTTGCCTTCGACGCAACTGCTTGTGGTGGTTGGGACTTGGGTCTCAGACCCGCGACGCCAAAAAGGAAATTTAGCCGCATACTGCCAACAATTTCCCCTTTGTTCGCATGCACATCGCTCATCCTCTGTGTTGATGCCTCCTTGTGTGGCTTGTGTCATCGGAATTGCCAACAAAGTGAACCTACCACGTGGAAGACGGAGATAGTAGATTGCGACTTTGAAGAAGACATCATGGACGCTAGGAACAATGCCCTGTATCGTGTCAACTCATTGATTTTCGGTGCCGAAAAATCATCCGTGTGTGCTCGAACGTTGTCGCTGGCGGATGGTTTTCAAAAGCTCCCGTCCAAAGGATCACACGAAGGAGATCTAAACGACTGGGAACCAATAATGCCGAGGCGCGTGTGGCAAATATGTGAAATCCGCCTAAACCCCCCAAAAGTCACCACGATGCGCAAAAGTTGGTCTCAAAAGAAAGTCCAAGGTCACTTTGCACCTTGTTTCCACGCCCAAAGTTCCAATGTTCGGGACACCAAGGACCAAGGGATGCAATGCCAAGGTACAAATGGGTGATCAACGGTCCAACCATCTGTCCCATAGGTTATGTAGTTGGCAAGATGTAGTTCAAAGTGAGTGAAGCTTTTGGCTATGGAATTTGCATTTTATCCCCTTACGATAGCCTCACGATAGCAAGGCCGGGGCTTGGCTTGTCCAAAGAGCCTGAGTTGGCATCGATGAGGTTGAGTACGGGGTGTCAACGTAGCATGCGCACGAAACTTCCCGTAACCCGCAAAATTTCCCACCCCATTTTGATGTCCTTTTCCGGCTATGGTTGGCAAGTGCGATTGTGGTGTCGTCGGCAACCGGTGTTTGAGGGAAAACAAAGCCCGAATTTTCACTACTTCATTTGGATGGTCCGTGAAATTTCCCTTGGCTTTCCATGGGTGACGTCGGTGAAATTTCCCGGCATCCAATACCACAAAGGAATAGCTCCCCCCGGATACGCTCATGGCTGGACAATAATTTTATCATTTGTGCCGTTCCATCAACTCCTTAGCACTATCACATCTTGCATCACCTGGGGTCGGTGTATTACATTGTCGTGATTCATCGTATCCACCCGAGAATGAGATGCCCCGTGTACTTCCATAGATACAATGCACCAAGTAGTTCGCCTCTAGTCGCTCAAATTGGTGCTAAGGACGGAGTTACCTCATCGGAGAAGTTGCCTTTTGCGACATATTGTCTTCGTTTGCCTAACGAAACGATCCCTCAATGGATTTTTTGATTTTGAGGCCTCTATACCCCTGAAACCGGATACCAGTCCGCGATGGGTTATTCCAAGCAACAACAGAGGCATATGTGGCCGCACGGCAATGCACCACGCGTCACACACAACACTACACCTCATGCAACACATGAACCATCGCTAGAGCATCGCCACCATCTCATGGCCAAGCGATCGATTCGTCTCCTTGCAGTCGGCGATCACATTTCATCCGAACATTGCATGCATTGTGCACGTTTGTGGCCTCCCCCCCCCCCCCTTCTTACCTATCAGCCAATGCCGCGTCCAATGCCTTTTGGGGGGGGGGGGGTGCCTCTGTCGACTCGCCCGCTCCCCTTCACCCACACCCCGGCCCTCAACAAACTTGGGTTTGTGTGTGAAGGAATTGTGTGCTGCGACCTTTGCAAGCCCTATTCTTAAACCCCCAGGAAAAGGGCGTGAACCAGATGTACATTGCAACAGAAGACAACATCGAGACTGAATGCCGCAACATTGTCTACATCGTTCGACCAAAAATGAAGATGATGAAAATCATTGCTAAGCACATCCGCCACCTCGAGCGACACGGTGCCCTGCCACCCCTTGCCTAATCGCGTCTTGTGCCCCATCCACTCGACTATGGGTCCGCGCAGGGTAATATGAGAACTCCCGTAAAACGTTGTGCGCACACGATAGGAGGGGGGGGGGGGGTAAACGGCTTATGTGGTGTGCAGTTTCGTGGGGAGAAAGGCGGGGGTGTCCAAGTGCTGTGCCATTTAGTTCATACCCTTTTGGCTAGTTGAAGGAAGGTAAGAAGTATGTTGGCCAGTGATGTATTGTTATTGCATACGTCCGAGGACAACAAAAATTCACGTCACTGTCTATGCTTTTTTTTCTTCAAGATTGACTTGATCGTTGGTTTCTTGCGGCTTGGATGCCAAACTACTTTTTTTGAAAACCATCCTTGTGATTGTTGTTGTTTTTTTGCATGCCACGCAAAGTCACCGGCTACCGTTTTTTTTTTAAGACGAGCTCCCTCATCGTTGGTGCTTGTGCCAAACCATGCCACTGGGTGCGCTTCTAATTCTATTGCCTTCGGCAAGGCACCTCTAAGAGAGGCTAACAGTCACCCAATCAGTCAGTCAATCGGTCAAGCAAAAAGTCAGTTAGGCAGTCGGTTGGGCGGGCACGCAGGCAGAAACACACAGTTTGGCTTTTTTTTCCAGTGATTTTACAAGGGGTAAGACATCCAATATCATGCCTTCGAGAATGCTACGCGAACGACCCCCAAAAAGGGGGGTGTACGGATCCGCGCCTGTGCTTGATCTAACAACCTTTCTTCGAGGTGTTGGATCGGGGGCGGGCGCTGGGTTTAGGCAGCTTGTGCCATGCGGGGGGGCAAGGTGGGTGGCTTCGAGGCCTTGTGCCATGGACTGTGCGCTGCATGTTGGGCCCTTCCTATGGTTCCGCTCTTTAAAAGCGGCTTTGACCGTGGGAAGAAAGCATTGCATTTGCATCGAAATCCGTGTGCGTTATCCTTGAACGCATTCCCATGCAATATGGCAATTGGCTACACAGTGGGTGGTACTTGCGTGGTACTTGCGTTCCGACGCCAAAGTCACAGCTGCGGCCCAACAAGCATGAGCCACACTCTGCACACTTGGGCTCGGCAGAGCTTGTAGCAGTTGGTGTATACAGTAGAGGCCACAACATGAAACCACCAAATCGAGGGTGAAGAGGCAAGTGTTTGATTGATGCATCGGTGTTGCACTTGTCCACCCCATTGGAGATTGCCCACCCCATCTTCATGATTCGATTTTGAGCCCTTCTTTTACTAGCTCCAGCCCATGACTCAAAGGGGGTGAATGTGATTTGCATATTTGGTGCAATACCACACAATCTGATGGCACAAACAGGGTCCACAAGACGTGTCATCAATGGCCCCCAGAGTTTCCATGGGAGCTGCGCCTAGCCACGGGTGGTATGGCTGGCTACCTTTGCAGCCCCGCTCTTCCCCCCTTTGGATGGCTGGTTGGCTGGCGCGCCCCCAAAACACAAAAAACATGTAATGCCTCACCCTAGTGGCCAAGTGGCGGGGTTGAAAGCACCTTGCTCCAACGGCACCCATAGCTCATGTTGGGAAACCTTGGGTTGCAATCACCCAGAAATGGCAATGAGAGGCATCAAAGAATCAAATGCATGATGCAACGCCAACTGTTAGGTGCAAAAAGTCACCGAATTCTTTGATTGGCCATGGCAGCCTGCACAACAAAAGGCAGAATGGCTACCATTGTAATTCTTCTCGTTCTTCTATCATTTCATCAAGAAGCCCGGATGACATGGTCCGAATTCCCACACGAGCACAACAACATCCCAAAAACCCATCCCAATGCATGATGTTCGTGTGACTAAAAAGCATGGCAAAGGCAGGTGCAAGGTGAAGAAATGTTACGAATCCCTCCTCCAACATCATCATTATCATCATCATCACCACCATCATCATCAGATCTTGAGAGCAAAGGGAGAGGCAAACTCCCACAGGACACAAGAAAAGCGCGCATTCTTCTGGGGAAGAGGAGGTGGAATGGGGAATTTACGTGTAAATGCGTAAAATTTTCAACAATATCCGTTTTTTGGGCCACGGCCGTGTTTATAGGTGTAGAATATTTTTCGGTGTAAATTGGTGTATATTGCCACGTGTGCACTGTTTGGTTTGGGCCTCTTTGTCTTGCAGTTTGCGTGTTTTTTGTCTTTTTTGTTCAAATTACAGACACTCTTTCTCCCCTGCTCATTCAATTTAATACACAAAATGGACCCCTGCCCCCCAATGGAAGCTCACTGGCCAAAATCCTCCTGGCCAGTGTTTCTTTAAGGTTTGGGGAAACGGCTCCCCAAGCGGTAAAAGGGGGGTTTTGCCTTCAGCCACGGAGGAAGGAGAGGGAAGGAATGGCATCGCTTGGGGGGTAGTTTTGGGAGCTGACGCTGCTGCTTGGGAACACACTGCACCAGCCGGGGGGTTCACCCAGCCTAGCTAGCCAGCCAGCCAGCCAGTCAGCCAGCCAGCCAGCCAGCCACGGCTTGCTGCGGCTAGCATAGTATGTTGGGCCTGTGCTATGGCTGGGACTTTGCACCTCCTTTGCTTCAGGAGAGTCTAAATCATTCCACGTGTACCTCGTCCCGCGAATCACACTCATTTGTCAGCGGATACTGGAGGATGAGGGAGTGCTTGGCAGCATCCAGTCCTTCCGCCAGTTTGAGTGTGATCTCATTCCAATGGACGATGATGTGATCTCAATGGAGCTGGATTCAGCTTTCCGAGAATGCTTCATGGTATGTTGGACAACCGCCACACACACAGAAGCACTGAAAACACAACACTTACACAAGTGCTACACTGACGCACACATGGCAGGTACACTACACGGAGCAAGCACCGCGCTCAATCAACCACTACATTGGAATACCCCTGCCGCGTACAAGGACGAAAGGACAAAAACGTGGTGCCACAGCAACACAACCATCGTAATAACGTAATCACCACGTCAATACGACCACCACAGTAACACCACCACACCAATACCACCGCCACAATAATGATACCACTACCACCCCCATACAAACACCTCACTAGTACCACACTTTTTCACAACTTCGACAAGAACACAACCAACACAGAGGTAAGCACTGCACCACACCACAAGCACCATACCGAATCCACCTCACTGCCATGGGCTGTGAACCTGCTAGCCCTTGTGCTCAATTGCTGGTGAACGCACTCAGTGTACGTGATGGATTTTCTGTTTGTACTGTGGTGCAAATGCAGTGCATGCGGATGAGCACACTCCACATGAATGGGCGCATCGAGACGCCACCGCCTGTGCAGGATGGTGATTGCAGTTCTCTGTATTACGTGGCACGTGCCCTCATGCGGATTCAGAATCAGTTTGGGCATATTCCCGAGATCCGTGGGAAAGGCCGATGTGCCAAGGTATGGTTAGGTTTTGGCTGGCTACGGGGACACTGCACATGCCCCTGGCCCTCATGCTGCTCAGAGTCTAATTTGGTCCATCCACCAGTCCCTAACCCGGACCTGTCCCCTGCCTTTGCCTCTGCCACTGCCCCTTTCCGTTCTGTTGCTAATCAATCAAAAGATTCCTTTCACCCTCGCCCAGCAATGCCTTCTGGTTCCTTGTCTTTCCCAAGGTTTCTCTTCTTATGCATTTTGGCAAAGCAGGGTGTGTGCCATATTCCCAGACCCCCTTTTCCCAGCTCCTTTCAAAGTTTTGCAGTAGGGGAAGGTGACGATTCAAAGAGGCAATTTTTTGAGCCATTTATGTTCCAATTTTTGCACGCTCAGACCCCCCAACTCCCTCCCTACAGTCAACTAGCAAGAGGGCTGATTTGCACACAGGTAGTATCACAGTGCTGTGCACATGGGCAGCACCAGGGGGCTGTGGACACAAGGGGCTCTGCATGCAGGGAGGGGGATAATTCTGGGTGGGGATAATGTCGTGTGTGTCGAGGGGGCGGGGTTTCAAAAGTTGAAAAAATTGACCCTACATGTTGAGGGATTAAACTCGCTCGTTTGTTTGAGT
The DNA here is from genome assembly GCA_964036045.1 of Eutreptiella sp. 'Long Island Sound 2002'. Classification (NCBI taxonomy): domain Eukaryota; phylum Euglenozoa; class Euglenophyceae; order Eutreptiales; family Eutreptiaceae; genus Eutreptiella; species Eutreptiella sp. 'Long Island Sound 2002'. The sequence goes on from OZ038388.1 coordinate 5,172,512, forward strand.
TTTTGAGGAATCGACGTCGATGTGGTCCTGCAGGGTGGGTGTAGTTGGGCCTAGGTTTATTTCATTTTGCTACAGCCCCAACGCCGCCAAATGTCACAGCCACTTACTCTTGATCTCACATTCACGGGATTGAGTACACCCCACCATATAACGATTACCCCAAAACCTTTGGATCTGTCATGTGTAACGTTCACATTTTTTCGACAAGGATTTTGCTGTTTTTCGATCAACCGTGCTCAAGGCTGCGAGACAATGGTGCAGAGACATGTACGGCGTCGGAATGTGATTCGGAGGGCTGGGAATGGAGACGACACGGCGGTGTGAGGGTGTGTGCCCGAGATGTAGAGCCATATGGAGGCATTGGGTATGGAGGCGTGTGGAGTTGTGCGCCGAAACATTGCATTGTATTGAAACGGGCGCCAGAAGAAAGAAGCACGCGAAAGGGCCTGCTCTGCCATGCGCCATTGCCCTGGATGCACTTGAAAACCAGCACTATTGAGTTGTAGCCCATGCAATGGGAGGAACGAGCCATGGTATCACCGGTAGCATTATTATCTCAGACCTTCCCTAAAACACAATTGATTAGATGGCACCACATACCAACAACCTACACCTGCATACCCTGGCTTTGATCTTTCATCCGTGTTGTGTTTGTAGTTCATCTCCTATGTTGTGAGGCATATCTTGACTTTTGAATGTGTCATTCTTATTGCATTTTTGTCGCCCTGATGTATAGCATGCATGCCTTTTGCGCATTATGTGTCTTGTCTGCCTACTGTCATCTGTGTTGTTCTGTTTTGTCTTGGCTGTCATGTTTTTGGTTGGTTATTGTTCTGTAGCTTGGTGTTGATGTGTTTGCTTATTTGTCTTGTATATTACATTTTTTTGATATCGTGACCACTCACAATACAATGACCATCCAAGCTATGTAAAGCATGTTTTAGGCAGCATGTATGTGTTTGTTTTACAGGTATTGGGGTGTGTGTGTCACCTAGGTGTGCATTGCTCGGGGTAGATTCTCTCTGCGAGGTGGACTTGCCGAAGGCAATAGAAATTATTTGAATTCTTTCTGTTTTGAGCTGAAAAAGTGCATTTGGGTCTCAACTCCATGGGGCTTGTCCGGCCAAAGTGGGATGAGCACTAGTGCAATTTATGCAGTTTCGAGCTGTTTTTGGTTTGTCGCCGTTTTTGGCAGCTTTACTGACCCACTTGAGTGGTGGGATGGCAGAAGTTGTGATAGTATACCCATGCTAGGATGCCAAAGGACAGTTTTTGCAGCCTGAAGCCTTGCCTAGCTCTGGCCATGGGCTGTTTGAACGACGCAAAATCATTGGTTTTTGGTCATTTGGTGTGGGTGTATGTATAAACCCATGGGGGGCCATGTAGCATCATTTAGGCCCCCGTAGTGGTGCTTATTAGCCTCAACAAGCACCGGTCTAGGCTTATTTGCACTGTGGTGGGCGAAACATGGTTGACCCACAGCTGCCACTGTGCGTTGATTCGGACCCTTGTCCCATTCCATGTTTTTCTCTATGGGCCCCCTGACCAATGGCGGGGTCCCAGGCTCAATCTCTGGGTACCCCTGATCCTATGAGGACTTATTTGCTTTCAAGCTGGAATGGGTTGAAAAATCACAATTTTTCGGTGACCCCTGGGTACCCCGGATCCAGGCTTGGGTGATCATTTAGTGACAATGGGGTTACGTATAAACCTGTGCGGAGCCATGTAGCACCACTTAGGCTCTCCTAGTGGTGCCCACCGGGGCCTAAAAGTGCCAATTTGGGCTTATTTGCACCATGGTGGGCAAAAAACTGGTTCGCCTATTGCCCTCATTGTGTGTTGATTCGGACCTTGGTCCCAGAAAACGTTTTCTTCTACGGACAGATTGAGGGTTCTTTCTTGATCCTCCGGACGGTGGTGCATGGCTGCTCTTGATTGGTGGAGTGATTTGTTTGGTTGATTCTGATAACGAGTGAGACCACTGCCTCTGAATAGTCCCCGGCCTTGCATTCATGAAGGACGGAACACGTGACCCGTGGAATTGTTCCTCACCCGTCTGGTTCTGCACCCCATGGGGAGCTTAGGACACCGAGTTTGTCTGATGTCCTTGGGACCTTAGAGCGCTGTCCCAAGGGCCTGGGTCTAGGACGGCGGTAACGTCTGGCACAAATCGGCCCTATATAACCCCCAAAATGAAAAATGACACTTTTTGAAACACCCACCGAAAAACACTATATTTTGGCACATGCACTTTCACCGTGAAAAGTTATCCCCAAAGGGCACTATTTGAACAAAAGCCCAAAAGCATTACCTCCCAAAAGAAAACAGGCAGCAGAAATAGGAGAATAAATAGTAAATTGGCACGTTGTTGATGTACTGTACAATAGTATCACATCACACCAATGATCACTGTTTGTTTGTGTATGTTGTTGCCTGTTGCATTGCCTCTTGCGTTGCGCCCTGCTACAATTCAGAAGAGCACACTGTGTGTCGTCACGAAATTTCGCAACGACACACCGTCAATTGTTCCGAATTGGCACGATGGTACATACCAACCAGATGCAAATTAAGCTGTGTGATGGCGTTGCTACATCACCTTGCATATGTTATCATCGTATTCAGAGTCAAATTGCGGATTGGAGTTGTCCGGGCAGGCTACTCGCATATTTTATGTGCCATTGTGTTACTACATTTGAATCTTCAATACACTTCGGTGATGAGGAAGAGCCCCTTGCTTTGTTTTCTGTTACAAGTTCGAGTCGGATGATGAGGGGCGGGTGCGCGGGCGGAAGCAGCCCCGCCAACCTACCCCCTCCTCTTCCTCCTCGAGCTCGAGCACCGCCGTGAGCTCCAGCGAGGTGGAGGAGGTGAACCCTAACCCACACTAAGCCGCCCCTGCGGGTACGGCACCCACACTGGCGGGCCTGCGGCGCCCCCCCCCCCGCCCCTTCCCCTCAACCCCTTTCGGCTGCCCCTCCCCGGCCCCCTTCGCTACTACCTGCTCCTCCTTTTCTCGACTACCCCCTTTGTTGCCCCCCCCCCCCCTCCCCTAGTGGAGAAAGGGGTGGTGGTGGGGACGGTGAACGGGGGGTGGCAAAGGGGGGTCCTATTCGGCATCGGAGAGACACCGTACAAGGTGGCAGCACATTTGTCCTATGCCACGGAGGCGACAGCCATGACGCGGTGGCAAAAGGCCACTAGGCGGGGGGGGGGGGGGGGCAAAAGCAACAAGCAACATAGCAAGCCCCCCCCCAACATAGGCAGACGAGGCGGCCAGCCACACCCCAACCCCCCAAACCAATAGAGGCCGCCGCGGAGCCCGCCACCGGGTCCGCGCCCGCTGAACCCGCCACCAGGTCCGCCGAGGACTGAGCCCGGGACACCCAAGCTCTTTGGGAGTCCCCATCGTTCCGCAAACTCTAAGGGACACTGGGAGCCCCTTTGGGTGTCCTCGGAGGACATCCATGTGACAATGGGGTTGCAGCGTGTGCAAGGTTGTTGTGTTTTGCATGTGTGTGTGTGCTTACAGCGGTGGGAAGGTTGTTCAATTGTGAAAGTTCAAACATCAAAAAAGAGTTCAAAAAACTTTTTTGAAGCAGTTCTGCTGGTTTTTAAATGATTTTTACAAAGATTGAAAAGCGTGAAAAACACCCCCCCCCCCCACCGGCCCAAAACTACACGGGCATCCATTAACAATCACAAAAAATTGCCACGCCACTGCGTCGCATAATTGGTCAAACACACTGTGAAAGTTTTGAAAATAGCGTTCAAACGACCTTATGTTTGTAACAGGTTTCCCGGGGGGGGGGGGGGGGGGTCGTAGTGAATTTTGGGCAGCAACTTGGAGTTTGAATGTCATCACCCCAGATCAGGGAGAAGGCAAAGCCCGCCACACCATCGGCTTCCCCTGTCCGGTGACCATGAAGGAGGGTTTGCCGTGGGGTGGGCGCGGGAGAATGGGGTTTTGGTGGCTCGCTTTGGCTATGGCCTCAAGAGCGGCCATTGGAAAGTGGATGCCTCCATCCACCGTCTGCGGGGGGTTTTGCGGCTGGGAATGAAATCACTTGCATGCCCCCAAGGTGGAAAACAGCAAAGGACAACACCTACCGTTACTACGCTGATACTGCAAATGCTGTTGTCGCGCATGCGTTACTTGCTTGCTACATGTTGGAAAGGGGGGGTTCTTCATTCCCTGTACGTTTGTTTTTTTTTTAGGGTGCATAATATTTGCCACTTGGTCTCATTGTACGTGGCTACCTTTTCTGTCTAGTAGACGTGTACAGGTTACATCAGATCTCCTTATGCAAAATATGTTTCTAATTCCACACCAACCGTCGAAGAATGAGGGTTCGAGACTTCCTCAGTCGTCTCATGTTCTGGTACGTTTTGAGTATCCATTTCTCGGACGCTGAAGGACATGAGTGTCGTTACGGGCTTCTACACTGTCCTGTCAGTGCATTATTTTCTTTGATACACCTTTGTTCCAACCAGTTACGATTGTACTAGGTGAATGTGTGTCATTGCGAAATTTCGCAAAAACATGTTTTCTGCAGCTGGTTTTGCCGCACTAAACAATGTTTTTGTACAGGAACTCTTGCAACAGGGTACAATGACATACGTACAGCAAGCAGCCGTCGGCAGAGTATACAGATGGAACAACGCTTCCCTGTAAGTGAGACGCACGCACGAACGCGTGTCGCTGCGAAATTTCACAATGACACATTGCGTTTCGCTGCGACATTTCGCAATGACACACAATGTGCCTTTGCGAAATTTTGCAACGACACACAATGTGCCCTTGCGAAGTTTCGCAACGACACACTACGCGACACACAATGTGTCGTTGTGCCAAGTGCATTTGATGAACCGTCAACCATCTCGACACACAATTGTGTAAAATCGATTGCTGTCGGTCACAGTTGCGAACGCTATCTCCCGTCACACAAAAACATTGGACAATTTCCTACCCAAGGTATACCGTCTCACGATGTCATGCGCCGTGACCTCGCATAGGCAGGGACTGTGCATAGCGACATGTTTTGACATGTTTCATGCCGTGGATTACCGTTCTGGTGCTAAGTTGTCGCACAACCCGTTTATTCCTTTGTGGAGGCCCTTTCCTACATTGCAATGTCGCAAGAAAGAGAAGACAGCCAACCCCTGGCGGCACATGGAGAGGAGGAAGAAGATGAGGAAGAAGATGAGGAGTATGACCCTACGGACGAAGCTGCCCTTGCGGGTGCGTTTGGGTTTGAAGATCCTGAACATATTCCAGGATGGTCTTCTCAGGGCGGGACGAACCCAAGACATGTGCGTGCTGAGAGGGCACCGCAGCATACGGCCCCCGTCACCAAAGCCATGAGATGGTCACAGCAGTCCACGAAGACCAAGGTTGCCGCCACGCAAGCAGCAAGAGCATAGAAGCCGAAAACCGTGAAGGAGCCACTTGGTGCAATGCTGGATCTGGAATTCATCACGCTCGAGGCGTGGATTGAGAAAGTAGAAGACGTCCATTATAAGGAACCGGAGGAGGATCGCAATTTGGAATTTGGCCAGACCCGGACACTGTCCAAGTCAAAAACAAATGTATGCAAAAGCGACATCCTCCGAGCCCCGCCGTGCACGATGAACTGCTCGGCATCATGTCCTTCCCGCACGGGGGAAGGAAATATGTGAACAAAGGGCAGCATTTGGTTGAGGCCGTCCGCCTGATCCGTGAAGAATACACCGGGATGAAACTCAAGCCGTGGATGTGTAAGTTTCGCAACAAGCTCGTGCGGGTACGTCTTTGTTTATGCAACGCACGAGATATGTTGAAACAGGGACACACCACATCGCTCCTTTGCAACAGGTTGATACACCGCCCTACGTACACGAATTTTCCGCCGGTGTTCATAACTTACGCAGCACGGTGGTTCGGAGCACTCGGTATCTCAGCGGTTGCACATTCTGGGTCGTGAATTCAATATGTATCCGGAAATTAGTTTGTCGGAGGTGTGCCGGAACATGGTATTCAAGGCCGGATATGTTGCCAAGATGGGCCCTTTGAATAAGTCGGGTAAGCATTGGCACCCAATTGCCAAACTGGTTCGCAACCTCGGTGATTTGGCAGTGACTGCGATTTCTCGGTTGTACAGCGAGGAGACCATGTATCCAGTTCGCAGTCATTTCAAGTGTGTTGAGGGATTGCACCCCTGCGAGTTCCAACAGCTGAGTCCTCTCCTCACCGAGAAGTACAAGCTAAGCGAATTGTCCTAGGAGTGCACGGAGTTGAAGAAGTGCCGGCTGTTCATGTGGCACTTTGGTCATCCAGAGAATACCATGGTGCATCTGTCTCGGAGTATGTTTTCACCTTGCCTACCACTACCCCTTTCTCCTTTTACATTGTTTTGAGTTGTGTATCTTTTCGATCGGTGCATGCGTATCATTCTAACATAAGACATGACAACAAGCATGTCATTGCGAAATTTCGCAATGACATGCAACGCCACAGTATCATAGCAATGCAATGTGTCATTGCGAAATCTCGCAACGACACGCGCAAGGTTCTCCCACTGGACGGACGCTACGTCACATAATGTGTCCTTGCGAAATCTCGCACCGACGCACAGAGTGTATACCCACATGGACTGAGACAACGACGTGTCTTTGCAAAATTTCGCAACGACACAATTGGGTAATAAGACCAAATGTTCGAATGCATATTGTAACGGCACAATGCCCACCATGTGCATTTGTCTGTTCTCATGAAACTTGGCCAATTTTCAGCGGATCACCCATGACTTGAAAGCTGCCCAACTCAAAGTACCGCTTCCTCCAAAGTGGGAATGGATTGAAGAGGAGGAGCTCCATCCGTGGGAGAATGTTGCAAAATCTCCAATTTGGGCCGCTCCCAAACTTCAGGAGATCCAAGACCTTGCCGGCAGACCAATTATTCAAGCGCAGGCATTATACCATCAAGTGTATAATGTCCCTGCTCTTCACGGTATTTTCCTTTCCTACCATAAATTGCTTCTGTAATTTAGGTGGAAAGTTATCCGGATGGTGCTCTGTATACCGTGAAGACAGAGGAGGAGGCCGGATCTCAGGCGACGCGTGGTGTTATCCACGTGATCAACGGAACACCCAACGTTCCTGTACCCCAGTTGGCTGCCACATTGACATACTCGTTCGTGTGCATCGACCTCGAGGCTGGTGCAATTTTGACCAGTGTGCATGCGTTGATTTTAACATCATGCGACAATAGTGTTCCTGCGCTGGTGATGGGTCGCGATGCCGAGTGCACGGCCTACCTTCGTCTTTTGTTAGTTGATTAGTTTATTAGTTGATTTTGGAGCACTTTTTGTTGCCTACCTTTCATTAAATTTTTTTCTCCGAAATACATATGTTTTTTGGGGATTTTTTTTTGAAGATTTGTTTTGGCCTGCTCGTGGGGGTTCATTTGTGCCAGACGTTTCCGCCGTCCTAGTGGGTTGCTTCCCCCTCGAGACTGGCGAAATTTAGGGGTGTCAGCAGAGCAGTGAAAGTGCCTCCATATTGTGGATACCCCAACATCAGATGTTACAGCCTTTTTGCACAGTTTGCGTTTGTTTCCATACTTTCTGGGCAAGTGTTTGGAGCAGCAAATTCTTTTAGATGTTGTGAACGAAGGCTGCTTTCAGTGCCAATTTGTTTTTTAAATCGGACTCTGAACGGCATGCGCATGCGCTTGCACGTGAGGGTTTGCGAGAGGCAGTTGGAGCTTTGGGATTTCCAGGAGTGGTGAAATCCCCCCCGAAAATTTTCCTGGTGAAATAATCCCCGGTGAAATAATCCCCGTCGAACCCCCCTGTGTGACGTTCCGTCTGGTTGTTGTTGCTTTACGGGGCCCTGGACGGTCACCCGTTCTTCCCTTCGCATGTTGCCTCGGCTTGCTGCTTTCTGTCGGCTGCTGCGGCCGCTGCTCTTGCTGGTGTCGTTTCCGTGTTCGTGTACAATCCCCCCCCCCTGTAGGCAGCAGGAGGGCCCCCAGCCTCCCACTGTTTCTGAGCAATATCATACCTTCTGAACCCCGACCTCCCTCCTATGCTTCTGTGCAGCAAGCAGTGCGCATGATGCAGCGAATGAAGCAGGAGCTCAGCCATGATGCCCTCAAGGGCATGCTCCCACAGATCCATCAATTGTATGTCTTGGACCGAGATGTGGATTTAGGTGTGTTTGTACGAGAGATTGTGTGTACGGCCCCTGCGCAAAGGCCTGCAGCCCTAGAGGGTGCCTCGCGCGCGGTGCGCGCGGTGCGCACGGTGCGCGCGCGCGGTGCGACTGTAGCCCGGTTGACTTAGAACGGCGGTACCATAGAATGTTGCCAAAAAGCGGTCATAGGGGCCTTAGTATCACAACTAGGTGGCCAATTGTTGTGTTTGGGTGGAAATATCAATGTCCAGGTGTAGAAGTGGGCAGCAGGGCACCTTGTGCATTGGAAAATATCGGTGTGATTATGTTTCTAGAGTCTCCATATGATGGTACATGCGGTAGTCCATATTCAGCAATTGGTGAACAAGCGCAATTTGCGTTATCAGCCTTATGGCCCTTGGGGTCACTTTCCGGAGGAAATTTTTGACCAGTCTGAAGTTGAACCTGACACATCTTCGTCAGAAGATTCGTCAACCTCTAGTGATCAGTCAAGTGATGAGGATGACACTAGTTGCTCTGACGATCCTTGTGAGGACAATGCCTAGGCTCCTGATTGTCATTACCATTGGATTGGTGAGTTTCAGTTTCCGTTGATCTAATTGATTTGTACTATTGCAGTGCTATGTTTGTCTTTGGGATTTTCAACAATGAGAAAACAAAGCATTGGGAAACAAACATTGCAGTGGAAACCAAACATTTTGAGACCGTGTTAAAACAAAGCATTGGGAAACAAACATTGCAGTGGAAACCAAACATTTTGAGACCGTTTCAAAACAAAGCATTGGGAAACAAACATTGCAGTGGGAACCAAACATTTTACTGTAGCATTTCACAAAACACCTGTCTGAAAAAGGTGTGCATTTCACCGGTAAGTGACGCGTCTGCCTCAGCGCGCGGTGCCCGCGGTGCGCACGGTGCGCGCGCGCGGTGCGCTGAGGCACCCTCCTAGGCCTGCTAGCACAAATCAACACAAGTCTCAGGCCCCATCCACACGGATTTCCCCCCCTTTTCTCTGCCTGCTCATTTCTCACCCATGCTCTCCCTCCCTCCCCGCCTTCTACTGGGGGAATTTTCATGAAGAATGGGGGCATATGGGCAGTGAGTTTCAACACCACTCTCACAAGCAATCTACCTTGTGGCCTTGCGTTTGCTGTGTGCTGAGATGTTGCCTGTCAGTTTCAAGACTCACTCGCCCCCGATGGCCCTTCGTTAGCAATGTGCTGAGCTGTGGCCCACCCATGATAGACTAGATCGTCCACACATGGCAATCCATCCTGGTTGTCCGCAGGGACCAGTCGCACGTTCCTCCCTGCCTCCCTCCCCCTCCTCAATCTGACTTGCATGTGAGTGTGGGGTTGGTTGCTTCTTTCGCTGAGATGGATGAGATGGAGTTTGGAGGGCTTCCCGGGTTCCAGAGCCAGTACCCTCCAGAGTTATGAGTATCTGTGCGACAACAACGTCCTCCGTTCTGATTGATTCCAAAAACTGCTGCCCCCTGACCTCTCTACGCCACCATGGAAAAGGTGCATCTATATGCAAACATGATACCCTGCAGTCACATCAACATCTCATGCTGGACCTGTCGTTAGAACAGTGGTTCATGTTGACAAATTCCTCTGCCAAAAGTTTTTGCTGTCTGTGGATCTCTTCTGCACCAAAAGTAGGTTGATTTGTTTCTACCCTGGTAGTGGACCTGCTTTAATTTTTTGACATGGTAGGGTATAGTTTATTTTCCCGCTTTTTTGGGGTTTTCTCCCTCTCTTCCTCCTCCTCCTCCCCTCATATTTCTTTTTCTCCCTCGCTGCCCCCATCGCTCTCCTCGCCCCCCCTTCCTCCCCTTGCTGTACTGCCCAGCCAGTATCAGTATTCAGTAAGATGCCCCAGTTTATAAACGACCCACACCCTTGTGCCTCTTTTCCCCAACAACACATCGTTGATCTGGCCTGGCACACCACAAGTCTCGGTGCTTGCTTTGTGAGCACCCACTTTATTTTGGTGGCCCAGCCGCTGGTCCTGCAACACCTCTGGTCCTGTCACTGTGCCACTATCTGCAGTGACTCCATTCGTAACGCAGCTGACGTATGAAGGGCTGATCGATGAAATTTGGGGCATCAAAGTATGAGCTGTGCTATGCCGTGAGTCGCAGGCAAGGCAGTGCTGGAGCCCAGTGCTTTTTGCAGTGATGCTGTGCAGGAGTCAGGAGAAGCAATGGCAGCACCCTTGTACCTGCACATGTGCCCTCTCTCTCACTCTTTGTGCCTTCCACAGCCCCCCCGCCCCTCCCCTGAGTATGCTGCACACCACTGATAGGTAGCACTTGGTGACCTGGAACCCCTGGTTTCCCCTTGCTTCCCACATCAGTGTGGTGAGCAACCACCAAACTTCACTGCCTGGGGAAAGAATTCGTGTGGAGCATCGCTGGCAACGGCGTGGGAGGAACACCAAGGGGCAGAAGCAGCACTTGTGAGTAGCGGGACAACTGGCCCACTCTCACCTAAACCCCCCCCACGTTTAGTATTCACGTGTGAATATTAAACGTGTGTGAATATTAAATGTAGGTGTGAATATTAAAAGGTGGCAACGTTTAATATTCACAGTAGGGCTGGATATAACAGCGACGAGGTGGGGGTGTGGTGGTGGTTTTGGGAGGGGGGGGGCTGAGCAGGGGGGGGGGGCTGAGCTGGGTGGTGGTGTTTGGACTGCTGTCATCACCAGTGTCATCACCACTGTCATCAGTACTGTCACCTCCACTGTCATCAGTGCTGCCATCATCGCTGGCACCAGTGCAGTCATCACCACTGTCGCAATTGTTAATACAGCTCTTGTGCCAGCATTCTGGCTGAACAGTATGCCAAAGGTATTGTTGTTGGATGGACCCCTAAAGGGGTGATCACAGGCCCTTTCATCCGTGACAAATACATTCCTCACTTGAGGGCGGCAGTGGGCAATGATGGTTTAGGCATGGTTGCCCTGGATAAAGCTCCTGCCCACATGACTGATGAGGTGCAGCACACATTCCACACTTCTGATTTTGCCACAGCCACTATTCCAGGTGGGTACACATCTTGGCTGCAGTTTGTTGACACAGATTTGGCAGCTACATATCGATGCCATCATGGTCGTCTCTATGATGCAGCCCCAAGCCCGAAGACTGCAGCCCAAAAACGTGCATTCTTGGCTCACGCAGTGCTGCAGGCGTATACAACCGCAATTAATTCTGTAAATGTGGTTAATTCGTTTGCAAATCTTGGGTATTTGAACCCAGAAGTGGCTGCCCTGCGATGCGCCCCTGAGTATAAATTTGTTGCCCCTGCACTGACGGGTGCTGATTTGGTGAATGATGTGTCTGCATTGGCAAAAAGAATTGCGGATGCCAAAAGGGAGGGAGCTAAAGTTGCCAAGAAACAAGTAAAGGCACTCAATCTATGCCAATCACCGCTTTTTTCAAGAAAGCAGAATAATAGACAACCTTCGCACTTTTCAATTTGACGGTCGGCCCAGAATTTTGCTTGCTTTGTTTGCGGAGCATGGCGGCAATCCCAGCATGCTTTAGTCTGATTGCCCCCATTGCCCGGCATGACGTGTGAATAGTGAAAAAGATGTGAATATTAAATGTGGGTGTGAATATTAAATGTGCGGTGAATAGTAAGTGTGTGTGAATATTATTCGGGGGGGGGTTTAGTGAAAAAATAATTGCCCCCAGCTGTTGGGGTTAGCTGAGCGGACTCCCAACCTCTCGCATTTTTTTGAACCCAGTCCCTTGAGCCCCAACCCAATGGGTGGACAACCAACCCACGCAAAAGGCAATCATGTATGTACCAGACACGTGGTTATAGCCGTGCGCAAGGGTTGGGCCTCGCCGTGCGCAACTGAGCGCCATCTTCACAGCCAGCTGTGCGCAACTGTGCGCCATCTTCACAGCCAGCCGTGCACAATGATTTTGGTAAAAAGATTTTGATTTGGGTAAAAAGATTTTGGTAAAAAGGTTTTGATTTTGGTAAAAAGATTTTGATTTTGGTAAACAGGGCGCTGAAGGTGCCCTAAGGAAAATTTGCTTAATCTAGTAGAGTACCCATTTTTTCACCCATGTGTCTATACTCAAAATACTCAGATTTTTCAGGAGAACCTAACAATGGATGAAAACCAAATTGGATCAAATATCAATACCAACCCTGGACTATGGGATGTCAGAGAGGGCACATACCCTAGTGGGTAAAGCTATGCATCTACAGCTCAAAGGTGGTGGATTCAATCCCTAATGGGGTCAGTCTACAGGACCCTTGGCGGGGTTAGGTCACATTGAAAAGAAAGTTTTTTGGTTTTTTTGGTTTTTTTTGTGCTTTGATTTTGTCCCCTTTGTTGGGGACCCCCGGGAATGCGGGGGTTGTGTAGCATTTCCGCCCATTTGTGGGCCCTCGAGAAGGCAGGGGTGAGGCAGCCAAAAGCTGCTGCACAAAACGAACCTAGAAGCAGACCCAAGCTCCATCAAGGGCCCCACTGCGGAGAGGCAAGCGTGCGGCACTAGGTGGATATATTTCAACAGCAATTACAGTATGAGACATTAGCAGCAGCAACAACACCTTTAATGTTACAAGCAGTAGCAACAACAACCCTAATGTTGGCGAGCCATTTGCAACGTGATGGGTGGGCTACACCACAATCCTTGAAGCTTTTGACACCCGAGGATACGGTGCAAATGAATATTTTGCCAGGTCATCGGCGCTTGATGGTGGAGACACTGAAGGATTTGTAGTTACTGGTGCTTGGCCTGGTGGGATGCCAACCTTTTTTTTTTGGTTGGCCCGGAATTGACCGGGGGGTCTTTTGCAACACATTGTGCCCTTAAACATAAATTCCACCAGCACCACCTTTCCTAAAAGAGCTCTGGTATACATTGGTGGTCAACCGTGCATCGCCTTCACATTCAGCCGTGCGCAACCGTGCGTAGCCAAAGAAAGTAGCTGTGCGCAACCGTACACGCACGGCTATAACCACGTCTCTGATATGTACACCCGAAAGTACCAACCAGCATACCCATTCAGATTTTAACCCCCCCCTACCCGACCGAATGGGTATTCCTTCTTCCCTTCAACACTAGCCACAAGTCGTACACACCACTCAGTGTTGTCAATCAATCTCGTAAACCCCATCCCCCCTTTAATATCATGCGCGTGATATTATTTTGGTGTGTGATATTATTTTGGGCGTGATATTATTTTGAACACCCCCTGTTTGTGCACCAGATCTTTGTTGTGATGGTTCTTGACTCTGACGTTCCGTTTCTTGTCGATGTCATTGAGGCACGGCAGCATGACGAGCTTGTTGTTGAACACCACCAACCTCCGCAAGTGCAGCCCCAAGCTGCCCCAGCTGCAAAGCCCAAGCCGAAACCCAAGGCAGCAGCACGCCAGTTGTCAATGGCCACAATGGCAGCATACACATTGGTTTTCTGTGCTGCATTGAATGCCATTCTTCTATCTGTGGCCGAGGGCCTAAGCCCTCCTGCCCCCCTCCGAGCACGGGATGCTCTGTACACACATGAGAGTGCATAGTGCGACCCCCTGTTGTAATCGTTTGTGTGTAGAGTGGCATCTTCGATCCCCCGTTCGCCGTCAAAAAGGAGGATTCTACCAAAAAGGCAGCAGGTGACCTTGAATCCTGACCCTAGCCCCAATATCCAGATGGAGGGTCGGATGGTGTGGTTCGGCGTGAGGTGTTATTTTGGTGTGATGTATCTGTGTCGTGTGCTTGCTGTGGCAGACGTGATGTTTGGTGTGGTGTGGTGTGGTGTGGTGTTTTGGATGTGGTTGGTGCCTTGTGTCGTGGACGTGGGTGCGGATATGGACGTGGGGTGTGCTGTGGTTTGGTTTGGTCCCGTCTCGTGTTGAGGCCGTATATTCTTTTGTTGCAGCACCAAAGAAGCAGAAGGTGGGTTTAAATTCCAACGACACGGTATGAGCCCGAACATCTGCTCGTGAGTCATAACCAGATGTCCAGTGCCCCAGTCACCAATCATTTGTGAGCGAGTGAACAGATCATTGGAGTTTGGGTAATTCAGTGTATTGCACCAGGGCCGCTGGGGCAACTTTTCAAACAGCCCCACCGTCCGCTCCAACTGTCCAGCCCCAGCCAGCCCGACCGCAGTACACTTCCAAATCCTGACAGCGCAACGCCACCACATTGCCACATGCCCACACTACGACAGGATCCCTTCACAAGCCCCACAGGTCCACAGCCCCACAGTTCCACGGCCCCACAGGCCCACACACAGCCCAAGTGGGGCGAGGCACCTGCTTCCGCCCTCAAAGAGGTGGTGTTAGCGAAAGGACGATGTGGAGGAGACACCCTCTGTCATGGCATTTTTCTCTCCCATGATGTAGGTAACAGAAAAGGGGAAGACAATGGGCTTCAACGCTCGCCTCAAAGAATCGGCCTCGTGAGCCGCCCCTTTGCCCCTTGTCATCAAGTGTGGCAGCCCCCTGTCATCAGGCCCGACAGGCCCCCGTCATCACGTGTGACAGCCCCCCCCTCATCAGGGCGTGACAGCCCCCCTCATCAGGTGTGACAGCCCCCCCTCATCAGGCGTGACAGCCCCCCCTCATCAGGTGTGACAGCGCCCCCTCATCAGGTGTAACAGCCCCCAGGCGCGACAGCCCCCCCTCATCACGTGTGACAGCCCCCCCTCATCACGTGTGACAGCACCCAGGCGTGACAGGCCCGTGACAGCCCCCCCCCCCCCCCTCATCAGGCGTGACAGCCGCGCCTCATCACGTGTGACAGCCCCCCTCATCAGGTGCGACAGCCCCCCTCATCAGGTGCAACAGCCTCCCCTCATCAGGTGTAACAGCCCCCAGGCGCGACAGCCCCCCCTCATCACGTGTGACACCTCCCCCCCCCCCTCATCACGTGTGACAGCCCCCCCTCATCACGTGTGACATCCCCTCCATATCACGTGTGACAGCCCCCCCTCATCAGGTGCAACAGCCCCCCCCCCCCCCCCGACTGGGTGGAGAACCGTCGCCCACAGCCAAATTCTGCCCAGAGCGGTTTCCTGTATGTGTGGATTCATAGCTTCGGCTGAACTGGGAAGCCCAAACCCCTCAAGGATGGTCTGCGAGCCACAGAATTCCGCAACCCGACGGCCCCCAAGCCCAGACAAGCAGGGGAGGCTGCCTCTGGTGACCCCCCTGTCACCCCGCCCTCGTCCACTGGTTCATACCTGTCCGACAGCTTTGCCTCCATTCAGGTCTATACTGAAGTCCGCGATCAGAATTTCTCGTCGGTTGGCTCGAAGCTCAATGCCAAAGCGCTCACGATTGAGGGTGCATACGAAGTATGTCTTTGCTGGGCTTCTGGCGGGATGTGTGCGTGCGTGTGTTTTCTGCCAACATCCCTCGTCTCTGTCCTGGAGTAATCGGTTGCTCTGTATGCACTGGATTCCAATCCGCTCAGACTGCAATTTGCGTGTGCCTCAGCTCAATGTCACTTGTTTTGGCTTGGCCTCTTCAAATTACTCTTCTGTTATCAATGGCGTGCAGGGGGTGTCTTCCCACACAACGCAGCTGTTGCTCTATGTGCACAGTGCTGCTACGTGTGCAGTCGTAACACGCACGATGCGACAGCATGCGGTATGGGTTTTTGTGCCGGACGGGTCGTCGAGTGGGAGTCACGCATGTTGGCATGCCGTTTCTTTGTTGGAGTGTCGCCCGCCATGTACAGATTTCAGGGGTCCCGTGCTGAGGCCCCGTGGCTGAGCATGACATCTGCTTCCCGAGCCTTGGCACTGCCCGGTCCTTGCGTTTGTCTCAGCAAAGACACAAGTTGAAGGAGATCACAGAAATCCGCGATTTCATGAGGAAGCTTCCGGAGCTGCAGCAGGACAAAGAGCATTTGGCAATACGTATGCGGAGCAGAGGCGTGTGCGTTTATTGCTGGGGACCCGGCGCCGCAGGATCTGTTTTGAAGTCAAGACCAACAGGCCGTCTGACAAAGGGAACAAGGCGCAGGGCACTCAGCAACGAGCACAGGGCACAGGGTAGGGGAGGGTCATTTGTGGTGGCAGAGAGGTGAGCAGCACTGCATTGTTCATGCAGACATCGAAATTGCACAGCAGATCACGAAGCGCACGTCTGACCCGGCGTTTATGCAAGCGATTGGGGTCGAGCAAAGTATGTGTGCACGCCGCAGCACTGTGCACGCCGCAGCACTGTGCATTCAAGGGCAGCACTGATCAAGCAAACGCCATTCAGGGTTCTCCCCTCTGGTGTGCTGGAGGAGCAAACCAGGCACTCCCTCCCTCCCTCCCTCCCTCCCTCACTCATTCAGACCAATAGACGTCCCAATCATTAATTGCAAATTGCAAAGCAGCCAAAATGTCCCCATGATGGGGTTTCGGTGCACCCGCTTCAGCTGCATGCAGTGAGTGTCTGTTGTGTATGTTTGCGATTGTCGGTGGAATGGTTTGCAAGCCATCAAACCTTGTTGCATTTCCCAATACCGCAGGGGTCATGCAGCCATTTTCCCCCGCATTTGGAGAATCCCGATCTGGCAGGGTTATGCGTTTGAATGCCACCGTCCCGGGGTCCCCCGACACGGCACCGTTCAGGCAGCCATTTTGATGTCTCCCCGTTTTGGGGTCCCCGATACGGCAGGGGTTAGGCAGCCATTTTGATCACTCCCAGTTTTGGGGTGCCCGACATGGCAGGCAGCCGTTTTGAATCCTCTCCACGATGGGTCCCTGGGTGGGTCCAGCCAGAGGCCTCTATCGACCCCCCCCACCCGGTAGTTGAAAACCTGCCCAGCCCGTCATGCTCACCCAACGTCTCTCGTCTCCTCATTTCCTCTTTTGCGAAGAGGATCACGAAGAACTGATCTCCATGACTTCCTGATCACCAAGGGATTCTGTGATTATTTCCTCGGACACTGCGATGTGAAGGGCAGACAGTCCCTGGAACCAGCACCTGAAGGTGGGTTGCGGAAAGGCGAACACGAAAGAACAGAGCGCACCAGTGCCCAGACTCAGATAACCGTCTTGCTGCGCCCTGTGAGTCCACCGATGGATGTGTTGGGCCCCTCCCTTTGTTCCACTACTTTGTCTATTTTTTGGCCAGTTTTTCCGCCCGTGTGCGCCTCACACGAACCCCTCCCATCCCATAGTCGCGACGAGATGTCTTGTGGCAGCCAGGATCGGTGTGCGAGTGAGCCCTCCCTCCACCACCTGCCCGGAGATGCCGACACGGGAGGGATCGTCAAGAGCGCAGCGCTATTCCGGTCCCCAAGGGGGTCTGCACCAGGAACAGTGTGGGTGTGTTCTCCCCATCTGTTGGACCCGCATTGCTCAGACATCTACTACGGGGAGGACGAGAAGGGCTGCCTGGACTACATCGAAGAATGCATTGACAAACAAGAGGACATCAACAAAGTGTGTCTGTCAGTGGCGGCATTACGCCTGCTACGGCTACTGCTGGGGAGCTGGGCTTCGGCTTTTATAATTGTAGTGCGAGAGCGGGGCGTCGGGTCTCTCCCACTGACGGGCTCTGGGGCTGAGCAGGCGATGCGGGCTCGGATCTCAGGCTCGGTGCAGGGCAGGATGACGCGCTCGTGAGTCGTTGCAGCGCTGCTCAACCTGTTTGCCCTTCCATCGGCCCTCCCATCACGGCTCCGTTGGGATCCGGATGGTTTGGCATCGACGCTCGAAGCCTCAACACAGCCTGTGCTCCGTGTGGCGTGCTGACTGCAAGTTGCAATGGCATTGGGATTGTGCCGGGGCTCGCCGCAGGTGTTGAGGCTTTTGGCATTGTCCTCCGCTGTCAACGGGGGCCTGAAACTGAAGACCCTGGAGTTCTTCCGGAGAGAGATCATGCAGGTGTTGCACTGCATGGCATTGCGATGCGGCTGTGTAATCTGGATGTATGAGGCGCGATGTGACCTGCGTCATCAGCACCGGCTCTTGTGCCGGAGATTCGGAGCCGGACCCTGAACAGTGGGGCATGGGGAAGGGCGAGTGCGAAGGGGAGGGGAATGGCCTCTTGACCAGACCCCACTGGGCTCCCTGTGGCAGTGCCTGACACTAGCATAGCACAGCACCGACCCCCGAGAGCCCGCTGTTGTGCCGCATTAGCCCGTCATGCGATGTGTGCCTGAGGCGTGTTGTGGGGCCTGGACGGATGGGGTGGTGGTGGGAGTGTGCTGTTGTGTGTGGGTTAGATCGGGTGGTTGGGCAGGCGCTCTTTTGCCGGTCGGTCCGGCCTTCGGCAGAGGTGACTGCCCTGCCGCGCTCATGGGAGAGGGCTCCGTGGGCGTCTCTGCATTGCTCGTGGTCTGCAGACGTATGGATTTGAAGCCCTTCTTCTGCTGGACAATTTGGAGAAGGCGGGGATTTTGAAGAGGCAGGAAGGTCTGTTGGGTGATGTTGGGGGGAGCCCCCCCCCCCCCCCCGCTTCAAGCGATTCCCTGGCCAGCGGGGGCAGTAGGCTGCAATCATGAACAGTGGGGCAGGCATTCCACTCCCATAAAACTGCACAACCTCTGGCTCGCCATACCCTGCCCTCCACAAATGATCTCAACCAACAAGCCCCTCACGCAAGAGGTGTGGCATTTGTGCTACAAAGTCACCAAGCAGCCTTTTTGGAACCCCCGCCGCCATCCTATCCCCCCTCCGCACACAGCCTGCAGACAGCAGACAACCCACCGACAGTCCGCACCAAGCGTGCAACCCATACACATCACACGGCGCAGCCTCAAATGGTGGATTGACGAAAGACAGTGATAGTAAGCCATCGGACCCATATGTCCGAACCCAATGGGTGCCTTTTTTCCGCCACCTGATTCTGACCCTACTTAGATATCAATCAGTTCTTCCCGTGGGCTGTCAAGCTCCCATTGTGGCGACCGGAATGCTTCCCCTTCAGTCCTTGACGTCGCTTTTCCAGGTAAAAACCCATTCCCAGGCTTGAAGAAGGCACTCCGGCTGATGGTGCAGGACATTGACGAAGCCAACCCCAACGACATTGCCTATGTGTACTCGGGTGTGTCTGTTGCCCATTTCATGTGCACACAATACATGCGCTGTGCTGTGCTGTGCTGTGCTATCTTGTGTACCCAATCCGCCACATGCGCTTCCTCAGTTGACTCAGTCCACAATGGTATGCGGTGCATCGACACGGTCTGCGATTTAGATATCCCAACCTCAGACATGTGGTAATGAACAAGGGCATTCGGTGTTTCCACTCTGTCCACACCTGGACCAGGCACGATGATGTCTCAATTACAGGGTACGATCATTTGTTAAAGGAAAGGAGAGACCCAAACCAGTGCGGTTAGAGGCCATTCAAAGGTAGTCCTCTCCAAATCAAGTACAATGCAAAAGATTACAATGGTGGTGGAGCCTTGTTAGGCAAAAATCGGAGGTTTGGCTCATGGGCCGGGCTGTGCTTGCAGTTTTGCAGGGAGTTTGCGCCAACAATACTTTCTACTTGGTAACAACTTGGATTGCAACTCACATCCCTTTTAAAGTCAACCGATTTCGGGTTTGTTAGTTGGTCTTTCCAAAAAAAGGTCTGCGCTGTGTGGGTGCAGTTCGCACGCACTGCCACGGATCTCCCTGCGAATGAAAACGAATGAAGACGATGAAATGAAAAAAAGTTATGCCCAGTGTTCTTCACTTGGAAATTCCCATCCCAGGTATTTGCAAAAGACTGACACCATTTGTCCCTGGTGTCACTCCTCAGAAGCTCCCGGAAAGTCAAAGCCTGGTATAGCACCTCGACAAGAAGATAGGTCCATGTTGTGTTAGGGTCCTCTGCCAGCATTTTTCTGCCATCCAGCCATTGGCAAGCTCCTGCAATACCACTGACCCCATGGTTGAGACACATAGTGCTGTAGCATTAGTGCACTCAGGTGCATGCATTGTGGTGGTCCTTTTGTCCATTGAGGCATAATACCATGTGTTGTGTGGCACAAAAAGGTGGCTTGTGCTGTGTTGCAGTTGCAGCTTACGTTTGAACCGTTTTTGCTGCTACAGGGTATGCACCAATCACCGTACGGCTCATCGAGGCCGCCATGAAGCCTGGAGGCTGGCGAAGCATTGATGCCATATTGCACGCCATCCCAGGGCCGCTGGTCGAGGAGATTCAACCTGATGCAGGAGAAGGTGTGGTGCGCGAGTGCATGACATGGGCAATTCTTAACATTTGGATAGTTCGACGAAGGTTTGGTGCAAAAAGTAGTCATATCATGAGAGCAGCCATTGGGGTGGTAGTGCATTGCAAGTAGAAGCAATAGCACCTGCAGTGGCAGTGGTAGTGGTAGTGGTAGTGGTAGTGGGAGAAGTGGCGTATCCATGGCAAAGGCTGTGGCAGAGACAGGGAAAGATGCATGCACTTGCACCGTGGTTTTGTGCCACCCACTTGCGATTTTTCGGTGTTTCTGGCACACCAAAATGAGGAGTCTGGCAGCTGCGCGAACAGCGCCATCATTATCAGGAGCAGTATTCCAGCCTCATGGGAAGGGTACCCAAAGATGCGTCCGGAAGCGTCTGGAAATCCTGGATGTGGGCCCAGAAGGCAGTAGGACCAAAATGCAGTGGGCCCATACCCAGGGGTGGGGAAAGTCACCAGAGTGGAGAGTCACCGGCCCCCTTTTGAAGCTAGTTTTCGTGGATTCAAGTCACCCTTGGTGCACCAGAAAAGAGTCCAACACATAGGCAAGCTTGTAGAAAACCTAACAAAGATTTTTCAAAAGGTGCATTAGCGTGTATTTGAGTCACCAGCGCACCGGCGACTGGCAAAAAAAGTGACTCTCAACACTGGTGACTCTGGAAACACCCGGGTAAGAGGAACCATCAGGATGGGGAATACCAGGTGCAAGAGAGGCGTTGACCTGTTTTTTCTTTTTTTGTTGTGGCCTGACGACTATCCTGCCATTTTGTTGCCTGTCTTGAGCATCTACATACGTGCCTATGACCCATCTGCGTTTCTTGCGAAAAAGGGCCATGCGTTTCTAGACTTGGGCACCGGGGCATACCTTGATTGCGGAACATTCACCAATGCACACTGGAGCTGGGGTGCTGCCCACTGAGCGCATGTTCAGTCACTGCGGTGGCCATTTGTGCAGTGAACACAGGGACGAAAGTGGTGATGCTCTTTTTTATTGGCGGTGTGACCTTCGCTGAGATTTCTGCCGTGCGATTCTTGAACGAACAGCTGCGTTCCCAGAACAGCGAAGACGCAGGTTTGTGGCCCCGGGTGCGTGGGTGAGTTGTGGAGGAGGGGTTGAGAGAGGGTGTGATGTGTGGTAAGGGAAATGGTTGTGGATGTAGCGGATTGTGTGGACGGCGGAGGGCCGGTGGTCTAATTAGGTAGGTCAGATTTGGATTGTGGAAAACATGTTTCTTACAGGCGGGGGCACAGGCAGAGGGAACGCCAATTCTACGGCGCCTGCAGTGTGCCCTGCAGCGCACCCTGCGGCGTGCACTTTGGGTAACTATCGTAGAAGAGCGGAAATTGTTCCCTTTCTTCCCTTTCTGAGCTGTTCTGAACTTTTGAATGGAGAGGGGTTATCGCAACATTTTTGTCCGTTTTGAGTATTTTGCCTTGCCATTGTGCCCATTTGATATACTTCCTTCACTCAAAATCGAGAAAGATCAATGCGGTGCTACCCCCTCCCCCCCCTTTGTCCTAGCTACGCCCTTGTCCTAGCTACAGTAGGCGTAGGGACGGTATTAATTTGGGACTTTTGCGTAGCTAGGACAAAGGGGGGGAGGTAATTACCCCACAGCTAATTGCTTACCCTGGCACGCAGGAAGCGTCCCGAGAGGGCGGTGGGTGCAGTGCAATGGGCAGTGGATATTTTGTACAGAAACGGCCTGTGCCGTTGCGAACCGGGGGTGCTGATGACAGGGCGTGGATCTCACTGAGCTGATTCACCATCACATTGTCTGGATCTTTTTGATATGAACGAGGGGTCATGTGAGCTGGGTTGGGGGCGGGGGGCTGGGCAGGAAGTGCATGCCATGCACATGGTGGGTGCAGAGGGAGGGTAAACCAGGTGCATAGTGGGCACAGCGGGTGACATGTGTCGCGGGTCTGTGCAATTGAAATGCGCTGTGCCTGGCGTCTGTGTCTTCCGAAGTGCAGCCTGATATATCAGGGCTGTGCATGTAATCCTCGTGTGGTGTGTGAGTGGTGTGCAATCCCCCCCCCCCCCTGTCGTCGAAGCCCAGGGTGAACGAGTCGGCAAGGGAGGCGGCGGAACCCAAAAACCAGAATGTTGTCCAGAGCCTTGCCACATGCAACCCCCTTGCCCCCCCCCCCCTTGCTTTCAAACCAATTCCCCTCAACCCTCATTGCCTATAGAAGACATTGTGAGCAAGGTTTGCGCTAAAACATCAGAATCACCTCGAAGAGAGGTTGTTAGATCAAGCGCAGGTGCGGGCGTTGTATACCCCCCCCCCCTTTTTGGGGGTCATTCGCATAGCATACCCCAAGGCATGATATTTGATGTCCAACCCCTTGTAAAATCATTATTTTGCCCAACAAGACAATCCCCCAATGGATTTTTTGATTCTGAGGCCTCTATCCCCTGAAACTGGATAACAATTTTTTGAGGGGGTGGGTGGGTGGGGGGTTGCGGGGGGGTCAAAAGTTCATGCTCAGAAGGATTCAAGCAGTGGGGAGAACAGGTGCTGTCAGAACAAGCAGCGGTTGAATGGTAATGCAGCCGATCGCAAACTTGTAGGTCGGCGGTTCGATTCCGGCCGGCTGAGTGTCGTCGGCCGTGGTGAGGCGACTGGGGTTCGAACTGCCCACGGACACGTGTGCCGTTGGCTACTTTACCACTCGACCACTGTTTGTTCCATTTTTTCCCTGCTGAAAAAAAGCCCAAACTGTGTGTTTCTGTCTGCCTGCCTGCTTGCCCGACTGACTGTCTGACTGACTGCTGGCCTGACTAATTGACTGATTGGCTGACTGTCAGCCTCTCTTCGAGGTGCACTACCGAGGCAATAGAATTTACGAACATGCTACAGAATATGCGACAGTACATGGGACAGTGACGAATTACTTTGCCCCATCAGGATTTCTGTGGCAAATATCACCACCGATCATTTTAAACAAATACCCAATGATTGTGTCCTCCTGGAGGTTCAGTCGATCTGCAGCTTCTTGAGTGCACGGAAGGAGCCCTCAGCGACCTTAGAGGCCTCAAAATCAAAAAATCCATTGGGGGATTGTTTTGTCGGGCAAAATAGCGGGACTACTTCCCCCCATTTTCTTCGGCTCCTTGGATGGGGTGGTTGTTGAGATGGAGCCAAAGAAGGTGCTGGGTATGGTGTTGTGGATGCGCAATTCGCAAAGGGATGCAGAGGGTGGAAGGTCGGGGTACTTTGTCTCCACGTATTGTGCATCCCTTTCAACAAGTTGACAACAGCTTTCAGGGGCCCACACGCGTCACAGTTAGAACATGGCGTGTTGTGCACGATACAAATTCAAAAAGGGCCAATTGGGATGAAACCAAACAAAATGGACAAATGGAGCACACCAAAAACAGAGAATGCCTTTCGCGCAGTGCGCGCGTAGTGCAAAGTTTTGTATGTCGGCAAATACTCAAATCCTAGTTTTCGCCCTTTTCCACAAGTTTGTTGTTCCATAACTGGGTTTTCAAAGCTTCTTGTGCATTTTGGATGTGCCATATTTTACTTGTCACCCATTTTCACCCATTTTCCGCCATTTTGAGCCGAGTTGGGGATACGGACTCTCAACCCACGCTCTCTTGCGTGGCCCCTTGAGTCAACTATGTGCTCACCGTCATGAAGATATATCCGAGTGTGGCACATGTCATTTGAACATGTGCCCCTCTTGTATGCCTTTACATAGTTGCAATTTGGATTTGTAATTGTAAAACAAGGGATTTCAGACATCTCAGAAACAGATTGTCCTGTTGTGTTGCTGCATCTGCATGTGTTGCTTGATGTTTCCTCCCTCCTTCTCCTCTGGGTGGTCTTTGATACATGTGCCCGCAGTGCGCCCGCAGTGCAAAGTTTGTCCCACAAGCCGAATTGACTATTAGACTTGACAATCCGAGCGAGTCGGCAACGAGTCGGCACGAGTCGGCGAGATGCCTCACCTCCCTCAACACACCCTCATCGCACACATCTCTCATGCACCCGCTGCCTGTTGCCTGCCTGTTCTGCACCTTGGAAACCCCACCCAGACACATCCTCGCATACACCCCTGGCATGTCATACACCTCTCATGCGCGGAGTAAGATTTGCGTGACGGGTCTGAGAGCAGGGGTCCCATGCATATGGCCTTGCCATCCGTCCCTGCCAGGTGTGACTGGCACTTTCTGACCCAACTGTCTGGTCTCAAGGCCTTCCGAACTGCTGACAGCCCCCAGGCCACGTCCTGCGTGGGAGATGCCACCATGCATGTGTGTGTAGGCCTGGCGGGCGGTGCCGGGGAGTCTGGCACTGCAAGGCACGCCGGATCACACGGGTGTCCATCATCTCGTTGCCCTTGTCTGTTGCCACCAGCCCTCTGCCAGCTCTGTCCAATGCCTCAGGCCGACTTCAGTTCATCATCTGCACCACCAGCATTATCAATGGGTCCAGACTGCTGGATACTCTCAGAGAGCGTGTTGGCGCTTTGCAGTAGGAAGGCGGCTACTGCATGGGTGAGCCCCGTCCGCTTGTCCTAGATTTCCTGCCTTTGGGGTCCGGTATGGGGGCTCGCCAAGGAGAACAACATTTCCATGAACCGCCAACTCTCCGTCCCCCAATCAAGGGCCCAAGAGGGCATGTAGCAGCGGCATGATGAGATGTTGCATCGCAACCGCCAGCGACCTACTCCGACATTGGAAGCAAACGAATCAGGCCGTGGAGTGGGGAGGGGGCCATGGGTGGACATTGGTGGCAGCCTTGACCATTCCCTACCAGCGGAAACCTCACCATCTTCCACCCTAACAACTACAGATGCCCTGTCCTGACTAACCCTGTGAAATTGAGACTCTCACACAAATGCGGATCTGCCATCTGAGGTGGGGTTTGTGTGTATGCGCACACCGCAAGTCGTTGCTCGACACCTGGGGGGTGTGGGGCCTGTGGCAGGGGAGGGGGAGGCACACGTCTCGTCGGGGGACAGGTGTTTGGGGTTGTGCGCAACTGCACTTGGCCTATGATTTGTAGTCACTATCTGCCAAAGGTAGGTCTGCGAATTGTAGATGCTGTCTGCATGTTGTGGATGCAAAGAGACAGACAATAGTAAGGAGACAGGCTGAAGACCCCCTCATCCATCCAACCTCCAAAAATCCAAGATCCAACAAGGGCCCGAAAATGCCGGTGAACTGTGCAGACAGGGATGCTGGCCTGTACCCTGTAGACACTATCTGCTACAAGTAGGCATGGTCTGCACTGCTTGCATGCGGTAGACGAGTGTGTTCTGAGGTGCGGAGTGCCAAACAGTGTGTGCGGCTCGAAGTCCCATACCGTATGGGATGCGCAAAGTGCTGTGGGGGGGTCAGGGGGGAGGTGTGTGTATGGGGGGGGGGGGGCTTGTTGGGGGCGATATTGGGGTGTGGGAGTGAGCTCGGCATACCAACGTGTTTGACGTGCTCTTTGAAATGCAATGGCTTCTCAGAGTTCCATGTTTTCGGAAGGCTTGTACCCGCCTGTTATGATCCATTGGTTGTTTGGCTTTGGGTACATGGCAGGACCTCGGCCAGAACAGAGGGCCTGGTCAGCGCTTGTTGTCATTGTGTCGCGCATGTGCATGTTAACGTGCACATGCATGCTGGCAGATGGCACATGCCAGCACAACCGAAGCCCTTGTTTCA
The DNA here is from genome assembly GCA_964036045.1 of Eutreptiella sp. 'Long Island Sound 2002'. NCBI lineage: Eukaryota > Euglenozoa > Euglenophyceae > Eutreptiales > Eutreptiaceae > Eutreptiella > Eutreptiella sp. 'Long Island Sound 2002'. The sequence continues at coordinate 5,198,513 of OZ038388.1, forward strand.
TGGCCTTTTGACTGGGATGAGGAAGCTACTGGCTGTTTCTCAGCCCCACAAATTCTATTGCCTTCAGCAAGTCAACCTCGCAGAGAATCTACCCCAAGCGACACACACCCAAAATAGGGTGAAAACTACATAAATACAGGCTAAAACATGCTTTACATATCTTGGATGGTCATTTTGGGTGATCACAACATCAAAAAAATAAGTTTCGAAAACTTCGATTTTTGAGCTGTATAGGCTGGAAAAAATGCATGAGCAAGTTGTGTACCAACCCCGTTTGACCCCCCCCCCCCCCCCGCACCCAGTATCCAAATAGGGTGAAAAACACATCAATACGGCCTAAAACATGCTTTCCATACTTGGATGGTCATATTGTGTGGTCACAATATCAAAAAAATAAGTTTCTAAAACTTCGATTTTTGAGCAGTCCAGGGTGAAAAACTGCATAAGCAGGTTGTGTAGCAATCCCTTGGGAGAGCCCCCCCCCCCCCCCCCCCCGACCGACGCAATATGCAAATAGGGTGAAAAACACATCAATACGGCCGAAAACATGCTTTACACACCTTGGATAGTCACATTGTGTGGTCAGAATATCAAAAAAAATAAGTTTCGGAAACTTTTGATTTTTGAGTAGCCCAGGGTGAAAAACTGCATTAGCAGGTCGTGTACTGGCCCATTCACTGATGTAAGCCATTATTGGTGGAAACAGTAATTTCGCGTTTTTGGCACGGGTTTTGACCGGCCCTAAGCAAGGCTGGAGACCGCAAAACACGTCCTTTCGTATCCTAGTAGGTATATAATCCCCACTGACACCCCTCAGAGTGGGTAGCACGGGGTCACCGAGGTCGCCAAAGCTGCCAACCTAGCAAAAATGGCTGAAAAGTGCATAAACTGCATCAGCGCTCGTCCCACTCCGCCACATACAAACCCCATGGAGTCGGGACCCGGAAACACTTTTTCGGCTGAAAATCGAAAAAAAACCAAAAGATTCATGATTTTCGACCAAAAAAAGGGTGGTCGATTTTGGACCACCTTCTAGCCTATACAGCTCAAAAATCCAAGTTTCCGAAACTTATTTTTTTGATATTTTGATCACCTAAAATTTCCATCCAACATATGTAAAGCATGTTTAAGCCCGTATTTATGTAGTTTTTACCCTATATTGGGTGTGTGTTGCTTGGGGTAGATTCTCTGCGAGGTGGACTTGCCGAAGGCAATAGAATTGCTGTTTGGCGGTGGTTCAATGGCCTTTGGCGTGTGCACAAACTGCTTAAGCAGTTTTCCACCCTCTACAGGTCAAAAATGGAAATTTTGCGAAAAAAAGCTTTGCTATTGTGACCACTCACAATGATGAAATATGCTATGTAAAGCATGTTTCAGACCCTTTTTGGTGTGTTTTTCGCCCTATTTGGGTGTTGGGGGGGGGAGGCTCCCAAGGGGGCAGGGGCACAACTTGCTTATGCGGTTTTCCAGCCTCGGCAGCTCAAAATTGGAAACTTTGAAACTGATTTTTTTGATACTCTGACCATCCAAAATGATCAAATATCCTACGTAAAGCATGTTTTAGCCCCTCTTTATGTGTTTTCCCCCCTATTAGGGTGTTCGGGGGGGGGGGGGGGGGTCCCAAGGGGGCTGGGGTACAACCTGCTTCTGTAGCTTTCCAGTCTTGGCAGCTGAAAAATGGAAATGCCCGAAAATGATTTTTTTGATACTCTGACCATCCAAAATGATCAAATATCCTATGCAAAGCATGTTTTAGCCCCTCTTTATGTTTTTTCCCCCCTATTTGGGTGTTTTTTGGGGGGGGGGGGGCAACCCGCTTATGCACTTTTCCAGCCTCGGTCGTCCCTCTCCCCTCTTCGAGGTGCCTTGCTGAAGGCAATAGAATTTTCTCTGGCGTCTTCAGCGGAAGTCAGTTTAGGCCAAAAAGTTTCTTCTGCGCCTTTGGCGCCTCTAACAACTCAGGGTCCCCTGGGGGGGGTCCCCCCACAGCCACGCACCCACCCACCTTGGACCCCCCGCCCCCCTTAAGAGAAACTCTGGGTAGGGGACAGTGATCTTGCTGAAGCTCTCCAACCCATGCCGTGGAACCCCCAGCCTTACATCCCCCGAAACCCCACCCGCACCGTAACCAACTCCTCCACCTGACCTGCAACTAACACCCTATTCCCAGTCCACTGACCCGCTGACCCTTATGCCCCCTCCCTGAGGTCCTCCTCAATGGAATCTGTGCAGTGTGCACACATGTCACACAGCTCGTGTTGCGGCTGCTGGGGCATCAGGGGGGGATGCCACGCAGGTGCACCGTTGCATGATGGGGAAAGAGCTTGCAACTATTGGGGGAGCTGTGCCTGTATGCCATATATTCCATTCCAGTTCACTCTTGCTTGGGCCATGGCATGCCAGTTTGATGGTATCTGCCCCTCATCCATGTCTGGGTATGGACATGTGTAGGTCGTTGGGTGGAAGAGATGGGGTTTGATCGATGGGGGATAAGGGAGTCGAGGCGAGGGTCAGGCGGGGCCTCAACGAGAACTTTTTCCCGCCCGCATCCGTCGCAGGAGGAGGAGGTGGTTGTGGATGGCGTACAATTTCTCGTGTCTTGTCTGCCCCCGATCAGGGTGTGCCAGTCCCTGACCGACCGTTCTGACCGTTCTGCTTTGCTTCCGTGCGAGGCCCCTCTGCAAAGTGCCATTCCCTCTACGCTTCTACATAGGGCCAGTCCCACCGCACAGTGCCACATCTTCGACATCGGGCTAGTCCCTTTGCAGGTGCAAACAGTGGTCTGGCGTGGCGTGGGGTGGGGGCCAGACCGGGTTTGTGTGATGGCCCTTGTCCCCCCTGTCTTGACCTGCCCTGCACTCTCCATCCCCTGTCTCCGTGTCTTGCATGTCTCCATGTCTCGCAGTGTTTTTCGTCTTTCATAGGCGCCTGTGGACTGGGCGCTTTTCGCTTGGTTGGCTAGGCGCTCTACAAGGCTATCGTCATGTTTGCCCCATTACAGTTCGATGAGGCGCTTGGGTTCGCCACCGCACAGGCCGGGGCGTTTCAAGACGCACTGCCCCCAACCGTGGTCAAGACTGCCGTGACGGTGTACGTGCGGTGGGCAAAGGCGGCGGGCCTCAATGTGGTTGCATTGACGGAGTTGGGCAGCGAGCTGCTTGGCCCGACCACGTTAAGTGTCGCGTCAGCCCTGATACCGATGTTCGAGCTGTACCAACATGTACAGCTTCATTTCTCGTCGCGGGCCTGGGTACCGGTGAACGAGCCATCGATGGAGGCTCAGCTAGAGGCGTTGGTGCATAAGGCCTGAGATCGAGTCGATGCCTCAACAGACGTGGAGACGTGGATGCCGAGGGAGAGTCGTGCGCACGGAGCGACGCACCGGCGTCGCCGTGGGCCACACTGTTGCGCCAGTCGTACAGTGCTACGCTGCGACGCGAATGCGAAGTCTATTCTCAAGGAGAGACGAAAACAGGTCCGCGAAAAGGAGAAAAAGAGACGACAGCGGGAGAAGGCCACCATCTCCGCCGTCCGCGCGTTGGAGAAGGTGGGCTGTGTCCGGCCCACCGTATCATCAGGGGATTTCCTCTTCGCCAAGGCGGACGTCCAACTTCACCCGGGGGCAGGGCCGACAGTGGAGCACTAGGGGTCCCCGGATATGTTCCAGGTGTTGGTGTGTGGTGCATGAACGCTCGACGACTGGGAGTTGGTCGCTTTCGCCATCGTCACCGCCGGTGCGCGGCTCAGGGTCGGAGAGGCGATCACGGACGTTCCCTCACTACAGCGGCCCGGAACTTTGCAGTTCTATGGAGAAAAAAGCCGCCGCGGGTGGCAGACGTCCCAACTTGGGCCCTACCTGCGGGCCTGGGCGAAGGTCCTGGCCCTGCTACGCGAGTGGTAGCGGCGCCCAGGAGCCGTTGCGCTGCACGGGTCCATCGAGGATGTGGAGGCGTCCATGGCTTAGGAGGCCCATAGTGCCCCCTATCGTTTTAGCGAAAAGAGGGGTGATAGGTGGTTTTTTGCATGTGCTAAAATAGGGGTGCAAATTTGCATTTCTGCATCAGGCTGGGCTCTGCAGAGCCCAGACCAGTTGCGTAAGTCATTTTAGGCCCCGATATTTTAGATCTCTGGGCTCTTCAGAGCCCGGGCTACAAGTTATTACCTGTGTGCCATCCCCCGTTACAACAATTGGCTCATGTATACAGTGGTCAAGTGGCCACGCGACATGGCACTGGGTGAAGTGGGAAACCTTTCCCGACGCTCTAACATAGTCCACCTAAACATTGTCCCCAATTCGGTCAACAGGAACAGGAATCAAGGATACAACTCCTGCATACATGACTGGTGGGCAATGATCAAAGACACCCGCCACACCAGGCACCACATCATCTAGATGGAAGTGCCAAAACCGCGCCTATATAAGGACTTTCCAACAACCTGGGCTCTGCAGAGCCCAGCATTCATATACTTGGTATACTTGGTGCATATTAGGGTTTCTCTGTTGGCAGGGCTCTGCACAGCCCAGACCTTCACAATGTCCCATTTTGACCCCCTGTTGTGTGACATAATAGCACTATGACACTTTGAAACTTATTCTACATGTGGTCTGCTGTTATATTTTTCTATGCCTTTCGGTTGTGTTGGTCTTGTATCCTGATGTACAATGGTGCCACCGTGGTATTGTGTAAGTATCACAGTTAGCAGCTGTTAAGGAGTACTCGGCAACAAGCTTTAGACTGTTTGCACGCAGGTGTAGTTGGAGCTTGGTGACGTGATGTTTGTATTGTTGCGGCATGTCTGATTCTATTGGAGTTTCAGGACACATTGTTTGCAAGGAACCCTAATCTATTGCAGTTGACTTTTGTGCATACTGTGCAGTGTTGTTATATTTACTATCTGGTCGTATGTCCCCATATATTCAGGCTGTAATTAACTGCTATTCTAGTCGCTAGTCAAATTCAAAATAAACGCGTTTATGCGTTTATTTTCGAAAAAATGCCCGTTTTTGGGAGAGAATCGCTATTTATTGATGTTTATTGATGTTCATCGGTGTTTTCACATATTGTTGCATGCATTGGGGAGGGTTTTGGGTTGCGTTGTTGTGCCATTCGCTTGCTAGTTGTCATTTCCGGTAGGTGTCACTTAAATAGGGTTCTGTAAAGCAACAATCATACTCGACATCTGGTGCCCACGGGCACATGACCGCTTAGAGCAAAGAGGTTAGGGAAATGTGGTATGGGAAATGTCAATTTTGGTACAAAGCAAATCCCATGCTGTTTATTCTTGGATGTTGTTGGATGTTGAACAAACAAGAAGACGAGACATGATAATTCTTGTGGGAGAATGGAGAAACATAGGAACCACCGAAGTTTAGGCTTTGTCTATTTATTTATGGTACTGCGCACGGACATGCAGCGAATTACAAGCGAAAACTTTGTTTATTTTGGGTTGAAGCTTTTTGTTCTAATGTGGACGTACATCTGCAAGCCATCACTAAGTGCCAAGAGGCAAGAACATCCTGCAAGGAACCATGAATAAACCACACCCATGAAAACATGTTTAATAAACATACAAACATATATGTACCGGAGAATTGTACAGAGCTCAATGGTACCAGCCACATGGAACAAAGTTGTGTCCTATGAACCTGCAATGGAAGGAATAGGTAAAAGGAGGCAAGCATCCACAGAATGACCATTTTTGTAAACAATTTGTAAAAAAAAAGGTAAAAAATCAACAAATTTTCACCAAATAAACAAGTTGCTAGTCACTAGTCAAATGGCCTTTGGATAGTGGTTAATTAGAGTTGGGTAGAAACACACAAGTCAATAGTGATGGGAATGTGTAAGGTGAAACAGGTAAAAGCTCACTCACAACGGTCTGAACTATAAAAAGTGAATTATTGTGCATTAAAATCTCTGAAAGGTCATTTTTCAGCGCAAATGCTTTGAGAATTTCCGAACGGGTTAATTTCGATAATCCGGAGGTACGCCTTTAGATGACAAAAAGGAGTCGGTGTCACATAACTCGCTGTATGCAATTGTGCAGATCAACATGATGATGTTCGGTGCAGTACCTAAAAATGGTTGGCACAAGAAATATAATGATATGCAACACAAATGATACGTGCAGGAGAGAGAAGTGATTTACTTTGGAACAATATGAATACCTGAAATAAGCGTTTAGGTAAATCTCATTGCAAAGTGCTGAGAAGATTCGATTGGGCTTAATTCTCATTCTCATATGCCGTTCTGAAAGCTAAGCCATGCACAAGCTTTCTTTTTCCTTGTTTTGGAAGGCAACCAACTCACTGCCCTAGAATGTTTTTTGTGTGCTCTGCATGCTGCCTCCATCACAAGTGTACTTAAGAAGCATCAGTTGACCAACAGCGATGCTATTGTTGCATCTGCCGTCAGCAATGGCCCTACCTACGCATTTGTATCATGGGTCCTTCAACCCTAACCCTAACCTGCGCTATTCCCATGTGTTCAGACTTCCATTGACATTTGGGACCAGTCAATGGGCCAGGAATGCATGGGAGCTCCCATGAAACCTGATATGCAGTTGGTTTCCAAGAAATGACCGGTGACATATCAGATGGATTTCATTCGACAATGAATGGTAAACATTAGATCATCAAGGGTCACACATTTTTTATCATTTCCTGATTTTATTTGATCTACGAAAAATTTTTTGACAAGCCGGGGTCAGTGTCAGCCCGTTGGGGGTCCCCATCACGTGAATCGTGAAGGGGGGGGGGGTCTGGAAAAGGGGCTCCAACGACCTCCCCTTCGCGGAGACCTTTTTTCATCCACCCAGATTATGTTTTCAAGTGGGTCATTAAGTGGTCTTCAAAGTGGCACCGCTGCATTTACTGGACATCGGGTGGAGAAGTGGGAAACAAGGATATGTGGGAAGCAATTTTGGAGCAATGCCATTGGGCAGAAGCACTAGTTTGTATACTGTGGACACTGGTGCACCTCAACGTGGTGGGGAATGATGGGGTGGACTGAACGGTGGAACAGGGAACGGAGCTGTAGCCAAACCACTAGAGCAGGCGCTCAAGGTCACCGACGGTGGATCCTATGTGGGCTGACCTGGACTTCCTATGGAATGGACGGTGACTCAGGATCAGGCTCCTGTTCGGTGCAGCAGATGCCGTCAGGTTCCAACACCGGTACGCAATCTTCCAGCAGGTTCAGCACGGACGTCAGTGACAACACAGCTATGGTCACGGTTGTCTGTCGCCAGTTTGGGCTCTGACAGTGTGGTGTAGCCTGGGCCAGCACAGAGGGCAGCAATACATGTCGGGGGAGGCGGTCACGAGTGGCACAGGCGCCTCCGGCGCCTTGAGGGAGTGATCAAGAACCTGGCCTGGTCCCTGAATGCTTAGGTGAGAAGGGTGGGGGTGTCTTTGCCTCCTTGTCGGAGCAGATTGGAAAGGGAAGGTGCAAAATCAAGACTCTGGCCTAGTGCCTAAAGGCAATTGCAGGAAGGGTTCGGGTGGCTTGGCCGCCTTGTTGTGAAACGAGCGGGAGGGCTGGAGGCGGCTGTGCGGCGGTGTTGAACGTTCGGATCATTCGAGGTGGTGCCTCCAGCTCCTTGCTGTAGACAGCATGGACGCAGTCCAGTGCGCATCTTGCACTTAATGAGGGTGTGATCCCTGGGTGACAACTATTGTCAGATTAGTGCAAAGCCCCACGCAGCTCACACATCCACAGCTCTGTTCCACCCGTCTCCTGTGCCTTGTCCCAAGCATTCCTCCTCTTAACAGTCCTTGTGATGCCGGAGGTGGATGCTGACTCCACTGCAGCCCCACTTCCTCTTCAATCACAACACGCAGCTCTTGAAGCCCCTGACCTCCCCCCCGCCAACCCCAACCCTCCGGCCACTGCCTCGGTAGCTCAGGCTACTGATCCTGTGGTTGCTGACGCCACGGTCCCCGCCAACGCCCCTGCATCACCTCAGCCCTCCGCATCCCACGACCCCCCGGCCGATGGTGTTCCCCAGAGCATAGCTCGGGGGCCCCTGCTCAGCCAAGAGGCTGGGAGCAGCTGTTTGGGCATTCACGAGCTATTGCCGGAGGGCCTTGCGAAGGTGTGGCTGTGCCGTGCCTTTTTGGGTCCGGTTGTGTCGCAAAGCGTGGCGCCATTGATACCAGACATGCCACTAGCGTCTGGTAGGGAAACTGGTTCTCAGTAGCAATCGGCCCCATATCAGAGGCCACTCAGTAATACCCGCCCTCCGCACCACCAGAGCTCAGTAGGAACGTGCTGCGTCCTGCGTGTGCCTTAGTAGGACCTGCTGCTCCACCTGATCATGTCTGAGCTGGCAGATGCTAGTGGCAAGTCTGATTGACACCATGGGCAGCATTCTGCTCTTCACGATACGACACAACAGATGGGGGTAGGGGGCGCCAGGGTGTGGTGGCTGGTCATGTCCGGGGCCGGTGTCGTGTTGACGCGCCCTGTTGTGTCAAGTCATGTTGCGTTGGACCTTGGCATCGTGTTGTATCGACTCTTTTGTGCTGTTGTGTTGCGTCGCGTCGCATTGTATCGTGCTGTGCTGTGCTGTGTGGCATCTGGTGGCATTGTGTGTTATCCCCTGCTTATACTGACGCCGCACTGCACTCAGTGACTTTCTGGTCAGTCTTAGGGTTAAAATGTCCGCCTTTGGATTGAGGTTGAGTGATGCGACATGTACGTTGCTGCAAGAGTGCGGGGTTGAGGGGGCGAGGAAGATAGTTTAGAGATATTGAGGCTCTGCAGGTTGGTAACAGAGGCTCAGGGCTGTTGCGGGTGGTTGAGGCATCTGGTATTTTCCGGCCTAAGCTGTTGGATTCACCCCGGGTATAGCAGCGGAGCTGGGTGGACTGGAAGTGTGGCTCTAGCCCCTTTGGCGCTTCACGTGCAGTGCCTTTGAAAAGGTTGTCAAAGATCCAGCTCACTCCCCAGAGATCAGTCCAGTAACTAGGTGAAGGTCTTGGTTTCTCCAATTGTTCTTCCAATGTCCAATGCTATGGACGGCCCTGAAATGGTGCCTATCAAGACGAGTTGGAGACGAGGTGGAAACAAAGATCAGGCAGAGTTTAGTGCAGAGGGAAACAGTGTGCTTGGTGGTGTTCAGATTGAATTGAACACATTGTGAACTGTTGGAAGAACCATAATCCTGGAAGAAGTGCGAAAGTTGCACGCACATTCATCATTGAATCAATTCTTACGCATCCACAGCGACATGAATCGCGGCCACAGCAAGAAGTGAAATGCTTTGAAACACCGGGGCACACAAAAACCAATTTAGGGGGGAGCGTCATCGCGCCAGGTGCGCGCCGGGCATCTTTTTTGACCCGTGCCTCACCGGTGACCTTTTAGGGGGTGCACTAAGCGCAGTGCAACTATTTGGACGTCCTAGCTAGCCGTCCTAGAACCCCGTACTTTGTGATACTATGGGCATTATTGTTGTTTAAAAATGAGTATTTTGATGCTTCTTTCACATTCGGGATATGGTATATTTGGATTCTCACCCACTTTCACCCATTTTCATACACTTTTTGCTCGTTTCCGCAGGGGGGGGGGGGGGTTCTTCACGTCTACTCACCCCCCCTCCCTGGAAGTTGGACCAAGCGACAGCCGGAGCCGGGGAGGGCCGAATGGGAGCCGGCTCGCAGAGTGCCTGGTGACGGATTGACCTCTGACCAGCATGTGCGCCTAATCCAATAGAGCCTAGACGGTCGCAACCCCAACTATGCCGGGAGGGACGGGGCTAGAACATGCTAGAACACTTGAATGCGCTGGAAGCGCCGTCGAGGATAGTGGGCAATGAAAGCTAAATTCAATGCGCTAAATGCCATGGAATAGGACCATTTCTTTTGCTTTTTGCGGAAAAGTCTTGTACTGTTGGGCCATGTTGTGTGCGGCATGTGGTGTCTTGTTGTGCAATTTTTGTGCAGTGTTGTATGGGGTCTGGTTGAGTCAAGCCCAATTGAGCTGTGGCCATCAGGCTGATTTGCTCACTGTCTGTGTGTCTTTGCTCTGCAGGTTTGCTTGTGTGTGACCTGTGGTTGCATCAGAGGCCGCCCTGAATGGTGGCCAAACGTCTTGCCTGGCAAATGCAACAATGGCTTCCGCCACTGGTGGGTTACGGCCAAGGTACCTTCCGTTGTCGCTTTGGCATGCAGGTCGGGGATGGGGCCGGGGACGGACATGGGAATGAGAACAGGAGTGGAGGTGGGGATGGCGATGGCATGAGGGGCTGGACGGACGGGAAAACGGATGGGGAGGACGGGGGAGGGATGGGAATAAGGGTATGGTTGGGGGTCGTGGCTGCAGATGGGCAGATCACGTGGCTGCAGATGGGGGTGGTTCTGAGGCTCATCCTACGTCCCTGCCTAGTTCCATGTAGTCCCGTATGTCCCAGCCCGTAGACGCCACAGTCCCTCCCCCTTGTGAGTTTGGGGGCTGGTTCACAACAAATAGGGCCCTTGCAGTGAGCTGCGCCCTTGGTGATCCCTTACACGAGGAGCATAGGCACGCTGGGCACACTCACCCCCCCCCCCCCCCCTACGGGAATCCCGTATTTCCCGTACAGCCCCGAACAGTGGCCCGTACAGTGGGTTCAGAACCATAGCACAGAAATAGGCAATATTAGGCACCCATTTGTCTCTTTTTCCTGCCCTCCCCTATGCTCTTGACCAGACTATGCCTTGTAATGTATGCCACTCCAAGAATGCTGAAACTGTTGCTTTTTTGTCTTTGGCCGTTGTTGTTTGTGATTGTGTTCAATGCATGTCATGTGCACTTGTAATGCTGAAAAAGCGCCAGAAAAAGCGCCAGAAGCGCCAGAAAAAGCGCCAGGAAAGGTGCTGAAGCGGGTATTGAACCCAGGACCCCTCAGCTGTGAGCACATGCATGTACCAACTCGGGTATGACATGTCTCTGCTGACATATCTCTCGGGGACGACCCTGTTCCTTCCAACTTTGTGGGTTTTCGCGGGTTGGCGACCTTGTTGCCTCATTTTTGCCAACTGAGTGTTCCGGAGGTAGGGGTATGTGGGGTATATCCGGAAAGCCCTTGAAAAGGGCTATTTGGAACACCCCAGGTCTGCTTGCTGGACTGACGACATGTCTGATATTTTCGTCCGTTTCCGACGGTGCATGTGTTGCTTGCTGCCTCTGTTTGTTAACAGGCAGCTGCCATGTCCTCATACAAATTTACACCACGGGCTGTTGCTTCCCCAGACGCACCACAAAAGCCGTTGGCGCGCAAAAGGGCTCGCTCTGGGGGTGAGCTGTACCGCTTCTCCACAGGGGCAGGACATTTATTTATTCACACAGACGGCTGCTGCTCTGAGTTTTTAAACTGGGGCTTCGTCAATTTGTTCGACAAGCTGGTGCAGTGGCGCTGGTTTCACCGCATTACCTGGTGCGTGTTCATTAAAGGTCATTCGTATAATCTTTGTGACGCAGCAGCACGGGCGATGGCAGGCTGGCTGGCAGGCGCATACAGGTCGTCAGCCAGCCACACAGACCATCAACAGCAACCTGTGTTGATCCGAGACGATAAAGTTAAATGGCTGGATTTTGGCAGCACACCTGACCCAGTGAATCTGCAGCCCCATCCTGGTTATGTATGGCTGAAATCAGGATACAGTGAGGCGATTCCCTGGCGCAAGGTGGGGTTGATCAAACAACGAAACGTGGACCTCACAACCGATGGCCTGTGGGCCATGCCCCTTAACGAGGGTTGGGTGCCCGTGAAAGCACGGAGGTTGCAAGATTGGCAAAAATTGAAGAAATATGTCCCTGTCCACAAACAGGGGGATGTCTGCCCTAATGGGGTCCCCGCCCTGCCTGAAAAAAGCAATGCTGACAGTGACAGTGATTCTGAATAAAAATGGATAAACGGTGCAGTGCTGTGTTTGTGTGCACCGTCCCATGTGTTGTGCTGCGCTGAAAAATGACAACCCCTCCCCCCCAAACCCATACATTTCTGAAATGGCGTTTTCTTGCAGATTTCAAAAAGTATACACATACCCCCCCCCAGGTGACGACATGTTTGCACGCGGAAGCAAAAATTGCAGAAACTACCGAAAAGTGCCAAAACCCACAAAGTTGGCAGGTTATGAATGTCCCCGAGAGATATGGCTTATTGGTGGTATACATTCTGAACATATTTTGGTGATTGGGGTCACCAGGCAATGCCCTGCTGAGGGTGTTTTTACCAAAAAAGGTCCGCCCCGCACAGTGGCCCGTACCATGGAAAATTGCCCCGAACAGGGGGGGGGGGGGGGGTGCACACTGGGCAATGACCGGGCTATAGACGGCGTGCCGGGTTTTCACTTCCAGCGGCGGGGGGGGGGGGGTCAATAGAGCCTCCAAAAACTTGGGGCGGGGGGGCTGGGAAAAGGGCTCAATTGACAGACACCATTCTCACCAATGAAAAGGCTAGGATCCACGGGGGCATGGCGCCAATGGCGCCCCCTTTTTTTCGCATGGCGCCAATGGCGCCCTCTTTTTTTAGTGTATGCTGCCTTTTCATCAAACCATCAGTGCTTTTGAGCGCCAAATTAGCAAGACGAGGCGCTATACAAATGTCGTTTGTTGCGAAGTGCTTTCCAGCGGAAGATTAGCAAGACGGGCCGCTATACAAATGTCGTTTGTTGCGAAGTGAAGATCTTGCATTCGGAGCAAAACCCCGGCCCAAGGGCAGCACCAAATTCTTTCAGGGGCGAACGCGGTACTGCGTTCTTTCTTTCTTTCTTGTTTCTCTTTCCCACGCTTTGTTGCGTGGCTCCTTGAGTTGGGGTTAGGGACTTTCAATCCACGCTTTGTTGCGTGGCCCCTTGAGTTGGGGTTAGAGACTCTCAATACACGTTCGGACTCTAACTCTAGCTCTAGCTCTAGCTCTGACTCTGACTCTGAATCCGACTGCCACAGTGTCACTGACTCTCATCGTGACTTTGCTGGCGACCCTGAGTCTGACTAGCTCATGTGGTTCTAATGGGAGGCCATGGTGGGGCGCTACATACATGTAGACGGAATTAACCGGGGGCCTTAAACACAAGTACCACCGCCATTGGAACCACGGACGTTCACGGGGTCGGTTTTTGGGGTATTTTGGGGGTCCTGTCAATTGAGCCCCTTTTGGGGGGGGGTCCGGCCGGAGGGCTCTATCGAACCCCCCCCCCCCCCGGAAATGAAAACCCGGCAGCCCGATGCTATAGGAGCAGCCGTATCAGCCGATACGTAGTGTCCTTGTAGGTTGAGCCACAGCGGGATAGAAGAGTGCTAGGGCGTTTCAACTTTGAGCAAATGGTTGTCTGTCTGTACATGGGTGTTCGGAGCTGAACCTTGCAGTTTCGTGTGGGTGTGTTTTGAATTATGCCGTAGGCATCACACAAACACACACACATACCTCCTCCACAAATGCCGTACAGGCGATTATTCGAGTAATTTTCGGAAGAACTCGTGGGCTAGCCTGCAGCAGTTCTTGTCATCTGTTCGTTGCGGTGTTTCTGCCACCTCCTCGGATGGCCAAGTTCTAGGGCGGGGGTTACAGGGAGCATACCCCAGCAGCAGCAGCCGGAGGCCGGAAGACAGAGCGCTGTCCATAGCGCATTCGACAGGGACAGGGCGCAGGAAGCTGCGCATCATTGTGCTAGACCGCCTGCCAGCGAGGCGCAAGAACTACGAACTCATGGTTTCCCTGATGACAGTAGGAATGTACGCATGTTAAACCTCACAGTTTGAGCAAGTATTGAATGCGTTGCACGTCACACACACACACACACACACACACACACATGATATGATCAACGAATATCTACCTAACATCTAGGTTTTTTTGCTACTTGGCACCCAGTGGTGAGTCCGCCCCTCCCCCCCCCTTGAGTCTCCAGGGATGCATGGGGCGGGGATGTGGGGAGCGGCAGGGCACACGAGCATGCAATGTGTGTCTTGCTGTCGTGCGGATGGCCCTGAGGGCAGGAGCCATGGTACTCTTCGTGTCATGCTGAGAGGGAGGAAAGGCCACATGGGGCGGAGATCCAAACATTGCTGCAGTGCGGGCATTGCTGTAGAGAGGTGCTGTATGATAGCAAACGCCTTGGATTTGTTGAAATGATTGGGCGTCACACACACACACACACACACATAGTTTGGACCGTACATTTCTCAGGACACGGGAGAGCTTGTTCTGAGATCACTTAGCTTTCCTTCCTGTTATGAAGTTCTGACTCCGCTACTGACTGAGCCCACCCATAAATGGATCCTGCTCCTACGTAATCTCAAATGCGGCTGTCACCTCAACGTAGCATCTGGGTCTCCCTTGTTAATGGTACGCGGGAGTGTCCAGGATTATGCGAGAGTGTCCAGGACCTTAAAAGCCGCCTGCCAATGCCCCCCCCCCCCCCCAGGAGTATCACGGCGCCACAGAAGGACCAGGCCGCCGCTGGTCACGGGGGGTGGGGTGGGGGCTAGGGCAGGCCACAGGCCCGCTAACCCTTTCCCTTCCCTTTCGCAAGAGTGCCAAGGACTTTTAAAAGACGCCTGCCCTTGTTAATTCTGAAAAGGATGATGCAGCACACACAGCAACACCCACAGAGTTGAGTTCCTCTTGGAAGTGCATGGTGCAAAGGGCATTGCAGTTTCTCAGCATATATCAATTTTTGGAATCAGTAAAGGGGGGAGAAAGGGATGTGTGGAGAAAGATGAGTGACAGATGTCAAAGGTGCACCATAGGAAGTACTGTGAACAAGACAACTAACAACACCCCCCGCCCCCCCGCGCGCCCAGTACATTGGAAGCACTGATAGTTGAACAGCAATTATTGGCAGTTGAACAAGTAATTGATGGTCAATGGAGGCACGTATGGCATTATGAGCTTTACAATTGCCCCATTGTGGTACAAGGCTGCTGTTGGTCGTCATAGGTCGGTTATTGTGGGTTCAAAGTTTTGCAACTGTTTTCGACTTTTTGGAAAGGCTGAGTTTGAATGTTGACGGTGGATGTTGACAGTTATGGAGACAGTTATGGAGACAGTTGTGGAGGGATAGCACGCACACATTCCGACCATTATATCAACTGACAATATGCGCCAGTCGCATCTGCTGCCCTAGTTTGCGTCCAAGGCCGCTGGTGCGCCTCGACTCTGAACCGTGCTTGTGCTCAGAAGAGTGGTAAAGAGTTCTCTGCATCCACTCTCCTTCTTAGGTCAAGGATCGGCGTCCAGACATGAGCACTGCAGTGCCCCTGGGCTGTGGTATGCAGGAGCTATTTGCTGCGATGGAGAAGGCCAAGGCAAGATTAACCCAAAGCAGCAGCAACAATGCCAGAATCAAAGTCGTCCGTATGCCCTTCCCAGTGAATGGCTCACTCCTTCCTCCCTTCATTTTTCATTGCACTCTTCTTCTCATTCCACATCTTCGCAGATCAACACGTCCGCAGTGGTGCCATGTTATGTTATGTCATGTTATGAAGCAATTGTATTTTTGTCGAAGGGCTGAGGGGGGGTGGGATGAGGCGACAATAAACCATGAATGATGAGTCCAGGCAAATGGCCCCAAAGGCTGCACACGGCAGGCAGCGTATTGCGCACAAAGCACTGCATGAATACCTGCCTGACTTTGGGCCATTCAAGGGTGTTTTCTTGTTTGGGGCGGGATTAGCAAGAACATGCCAGCGCGTCCTTGTTGTGATGTGATCTTGCTTGAGAAGAGGGTTTATCCGACATTTCAATCCAAAACCCCGATACTTCATGAAACCCGGGGGGCCTCCCTGTATAGCTGAATGGTATTGGAGAGGGTTGGTACCGGCATGGCACAGGACAAGCCCTGGCGGTGCTTCATGAAATGCCTTCTTTTTCTATGTAGCAGGACCCTGGGGGGGAGGGGGGGCTGCAAGCCAACTGGTCCCTGGACACAGTCGGTTTTCCACAGCCTATAAGGGACGTGCCAAATCACCAGAACATTAATATGTTCTTGTTTTGGGGAAGGTTAGACATAGCAGCCACACCGCTATATATCCGCACGGCTCTTGCCACCTTTGAGGCACCACCACAGCAGCAGCTGCACCCACGCACTCCTTTCTTCGCAAAGATGGGCGTCCGCAGAAGGGAGGGACTCATGGCCAGACGTTGGATGTGAAGTTTCATGCGGACAGCAGCTTCGAGCTGGTCAGTGTGTCTGCAAAGGAGTTCCTGTGCAATGATCTGATTGGCATGGTCAAGGGTATGTCTGCCCGTGCCTGTGGCCACGGGGCTCTCGTCTCACTCCTCGTCTCAGCCAAGCCTGGTACCCCCCACCCTCTCCCGGCCATTTGGGTCCAAGGTAGTGCAGTCGGGTTAGGTAGGGACTCATGCGGGAGTCCCGTGGCTCAGGGTGTGTTCTTGTGGTAAATGTCTGTTGGCTGTTGGCGCCATCGTTGTGTCCACGATCCCTGCCGGTTTGCTATAGTCTGGGCTGGGCATGCCGTTCTTGGTGGAATGCCCCATGCGCGAGACTCCGAAGTCCTTGCGGCTGAAGGGTCTTGTGTACGACAGTGAGGGTGGGCAGTGGGAGGGTACACTCTCCGTTTGACATGATATGCCCCCCAGCTGCCACCATGGTGCCTCATGGTCTGTGGTCGTGTGCATTGCATAGGGTGTACACGGAGTAAATTGCAGGGACGGAGGGCCTCGGGGGGGGGGTGGTGCAGGGAATGCGTTGCATTGTCGGCTGGCGATTTCAACAGTGTGCTCGCAAGTTGCCAGTCTAGTTACTAGGAGTACCATTGGCTGAGGTTGATCACACTGACCTGAAGGTTTGACTGGCCATTTCTGACCAAGAGGCACCAACACCACTAATTTTTGATGGATATGACCGAACTCCATGTTCGACCCAAGTTACCGCAAATCAAACCAGCGAACGAGGGGACTCTGCTATTCCCGGCACGGCTGTCACGTGCCGTGCTGTGCTGTTGTGTGTGTTGCGCGCAAGCACGGGCTTGCCTAAGCACGGGCTTGTCTAAGCACGGGGTGGGCGTTGAACCGCTGTTTTGCCTGGACTTTTGGGACCGCGGCGGTGCTTGCTAGGGGGGGGGGGCGCGGTTTATGTGTGTGGGTGAGTTCCTCCTTCCCTAGTTGTACAAATGTAGCCTGAAGGCGGGGTGGTACCCAAGCCCAGTCTCAGACTGGACTGGTTACGAATGTTGTTGTTAATGTTGTTGTTTGTGTTGGTAGGGCCCATATGGTGTGCATCGCAGTGTTCAACGGCATCAGGCAGGGCTTTTATGGAGCGCACTGCGGGTGTGGACTGTCTGGCACAATGCCCCTCCCCGATTGGTTTGCGGTTCACTCTCTGCAGAGTTCCTTTCCGACAAAGACCTTCTCATGTCCCGAATGGTTTGCCGACAGTGGGCCGCGCAGGATCAAGAGGTACTGGACTGTAACTGTGGGCACGCATGATGATCGCATGCGCTGATTCCAAAAATCCCATTGTCATTTTTTGCTGATTTTTGGGTCCGGGTCACCTCCGAGGCCTGCGGGTCAGTCTACGTAGGAATTTGGGGGTCCCGATAATTGAGCCCTTTTTGGGGGAGGGGGGGGGTCTAGCCAGGGGGCTCTATCGACCCCGACCCCCCCCTAATTGAAAGCCCGGTTGCCCATGGGTGGGCATGTGGTTCCCGCCTTGCAATGGATTTGAAACGGGTTCTTGGATGAAGGGAGGTGCTGCTTTGCCAACCGGCCAATCTTGGGATAGGTTGGTTGGTTAGCCATCTTTTTGCGGCCAACTGATGACCACGCCTGATGTTACATGGTGTCAAAGCACGGCTTATGGAAGCTCTGCCCCCACCCCACCGCCCCCAACCCTCCATCAGAGCCCGGGGGCTGTCGGGGGCCCGAAGGGGAACCACCTGGGGGGGGGGGAACATGTTCCCTAAAGCCTGTTGCGTACCGGATTAACAGAGGGTTGGCCGGGTCGACCCTAACGCTTGCATGCTTGGGTCTCCGTGGGTAACCCTCTTTGAATCCGGCATTGTGGAGTGCTGGTCATATTATTAGTGGCCCCTAGCGTTGCTCGGGCTGGATCAGTGGGCAATACTAACCCTGTCCCCTTCAATAATGTGTAAATCCACCCGCAAGGCGCCTTGCGGCCCTAGGACGGCCCTACCGGCCATCCACAATGGGCCTTCGGGCCCTAGGGAGCGGGGGCGCTCTGGGGGGGGTGTTCGGGTTGGGGGGGGGGGGGCAGAGCGTCCGTGTTCCAAAAGAACTGCGAGCAGTGGGAGCCCAAGTTTCGTTCCGCGACGTGGGAGGCTGTGGGGGGGTGAATTTTGATGTAATGAAGGTGGTTTGCACGATAGTTTTGAAGCCTTTTGATTCACGTGCCTTTTTGAAGCACGTGCTTGGCGGCAAAAGTGCTTTTCCATTGATGCATCTTTTGTGGCGTGCTGTTCAGCCCCGGGAGCAGGCCTTTTTGCAGCTGACCGTTTCCTTTCTCCCCAGCACAAAGTTATTAGAGTAGGATGTTATTTTGGCTGCGGACAGCATGACCTGAGCAAAACACAATTTACGATCAAAGACTAGGGGAACGCTTTCCCTGCGGTGCGCAGTTTGGGTAATTATTATACCGGAATACAGGCAGAATAGTGCCGCACACACACACACATTTGTTACATACCGTTCCCCCCCCCCACACACCACTACTTTCTCCTATTTGATTGTACATTCCCCCTTTTTGGGCCTCTATCCTTCATAAATGGTGCATTTGATTCTGTATGATGTTGATCCGTGATGGGCACTCTTTCATTCGAGGCCATCGAGAGCATCTGTTTGCCCAATTGTACACTTGGGCTGTGTGCCGCGAGCCGTGCACCAAGTTGGGGATGAACTGGGAGGAGCACATCCTACGACTCCATTGGATGGTCCATGTTGTGAACAACATTTCATCAACAAGTGCAACGTCAAGTACAAGCCGTATGGTCCATGGGGTCATTTTCTTGGACAGTGTACACTAAAGCTAGTTACCCTTTCCCTGCGGCGCTTGCGGCGCACGGGAAGCATCCCTTAGGGCAATGACAATGTTTATGGCTGTGCTTATGGCTATGGCCACTGCAATGTGAAGGGCAATGGCTATGGCTAGGCAAAGGCCAGCCAAGTTGTGACAATGGCGGTCAGTGTGGGTGTGGGTGTGACAAAATCAGTGGCAATGGCAATGGCAATGACGATGGCATTGGGTGCGGCCTAAGGCTGTGATTAAAGTTATGGTGATCACTTTGCAGTTCCATGAACTTGGTCTCGTGCATCACTGCTGCGTGCGGCCAGGTTGCCTGTTGCCCAACACATGCCCAACGTTATGTGGTCATCGCTATTTGTATCCCAATGACGCCATCAAAAGTGGTAGGTGGAGTCAGTTCCAGCAAGCCAAAAACCTGCGCTGATGGGTCATGCTGCGTGTGCGTCTATGACACCGGCCATGGCCACGGTTGTGCCTCGGGCAATGGCCCTGCCGCAACGGCAACCCGTGGCCATAGTCATACTCATTGACTCGCATAGCTGTGGCCATCGCCTTAGCCATGGTCAATGTCATAGCTATGGCCATAGCGGGAGTCAAGGTCCCAGCCATAGCCATAGCCTTTTGCCTTGTCACATGGTCAAGGCGATGGCCACGGTCCTGGCCTCAGCCAGTCCGCTAACAACCGCTTTGGGTTGCCAATGGTGATGGCCATAGCTGCCCAGCAGTGGCGATTGCTGAGGGGCCAGGGCAAGACCTTGATGCCTGTGGCTGTGGCTGACTCAAGGCATTGCTGCAAATGGTGAAGGGATGCGTCACACATTGCGTGTGTGACGTGCTGATGTCGACCTTTGGCCTCCTGATTGCAGGACCATCTTTTCTCAAGCTGTTCATATTTCTTGTCTGCAGGAGTGGAATTGTCTAGTCCAATGCATCAAGCGGTACCGGTGTGTGTGTGTGTGTGTTCGTGCACCCTCGCTGTTGTGTGAAGCATGGCCCAACTATGGATTTGGCTCGAGGTCTAGGTCTGAGAGTGGACTGGGCACGGGGCACGCCCCAACATATGTCATGCATTAAACCGTTGCTCCGCTGACCCGACCCGGTTTAAAATACACTGGAGCAATTTCCCCCCCACCCGATCGAGACGCCAGTTGGGTCCCAGGGCTCTCTGGTTCGCAACGAGGGCCATCACACGCCCCTTTTCACTGTTTCCAGGCGGGAGCTGTGGCCGGTCCAAGTCAAAGAGTACCGCCGCTATGCCGCGCAGAAGGTGGGGGGTGGCCTGGCGGTCGTCGGAGGCGCTGCCATCGGGCTCGGCACGCTGGTGGCGATGCTGGTGCTGCTGCGGGCGGGACAGATCCCCGCCCTGCCGTTCGTGGGTCGTGCCGGCACCGCCCTGGCGATTGCAGTGGCGGAGGAGGTCTGCATTCGTGGCATCCGTTTTGTCGTTGTTGAGTTTGCGTTTGCATTGGCTTGTGGTGGGGTTGTGCAAGCCTTTATTTCACAGGGGGTGGGGCTCCGACACCAAGCCCCCCCCCCCCCCCGGGGGTGCATTACAAAGGAAGAGGCCTCAAAGGTGGCCCCAGAGGCGGTTAGGCAGGAGGTTGGAGGGGGTTGCCAAAGCGGTTGGGGGCGGTTACTGTTGGTTACAAATGCCATTGAGGCTGGCACTGGCCGTCCGGGGGACAGTGGCTGGGCATAGGGTTGACGCCCTGGAGGGGGGCTACCTCCCCCCCTTCCCATGCATCTCTGCCCCCAGCCCCCCTCTGTGGAGCAACGGGACAAGTGCCCCACTCTTGCCTAGTAAAATTATATTTCCCCAATTGTGAGAGGTAGCCGGGCCGGCTGCCCACCTCTCACAGTTGTTTGAACCCACCCCCTTCACCCCCGACCCGATGGGTGGGCCGCCAGCCCACTCAAACATACGTACAAACAAACGTACGTACACCCAGAAACACCAAATGGCATACGCGTTCGCCCCCTATGGCATACCGCCCCTTGTGTACCCCAAAATGATGTGGCCGGTGTGCAAGTGAAAGTGGTGATTTCTGCGCTTAAGGCGCCGGGGAATTTCCTTTCCGGGGCTTCCGGCGAGAGGGAACATTCTCTTTTCACCCCCCGTGTGTACACTCAAAATGCTCAGATTTCTGTGGAGAATTCAAATATTGGTGGACATGAAAAAGGCACACACACAGACCCTCCCTTGACTAGTTTTGGGCCTCAGAACAGAAAGTTTGGCACATCCACGAGCGTTTCTGGCCCGCGCCCTCGCAAAAGTGGTTTTGACAGCTGAAAGCATTACCTCGACCCCACCACAAGACCTTGGGAGTACAAAGACCTGCGCCGCCGCCCCCCATCCCCCCACCCCCCGGTAGAACCAGGGCGGCAACAGCACGACCTGGGGCTTTGGACCTTCCCCCGCAACTGCGGCACACGGACCCATCTCCACCCTGCCTTACCAACCAACGCTGGTGCCTCACCCATGCCGCCATGCGGGCCTTGAATACCGACAGAAAGGCGTCTGCCAGACCCATGCCCCCCACCCCCACCCCCCCACCAGAGTTTGGCTCAACAACTCAGCATCTCCGGGGGGGGGGTCTGACCCCCCAACCCCCCCCTCGGACCCCCCCCCCCCCTCTTAAGGTGTGGAATATGTGTAGTTTAGTGTGCTGTTGACCTAAAGCCTGAAGCCTGTGTGACTTGTATTGAAGTTGGCGTTGCTTCTCCCCACTACGGTCACCTCTTGGCTTGGGGTGATGTCCCCTGTACGGCAGACGGACGCACGCCTTCAGCCCCCAAATCATGGCCGGGGCACCGGAGAGTGCCCCCGGGGCGGGTTTCCGAGGTCCCGGAGGTTCGCGGAGAGCGGCCCTGCCCTCGGACCACAATGCTGAGCCAACCCCATCCCACTCACCCATCTCTTCACCACACCGACGCAGCCCCCCCCCCCCCCACCAACCCAACGGCCGGGCAACCCCCCCCCCCCCCCCACTTAGGCCCCAGCGCGGAGCCTCAATAGGGGCAACACCCACTACACCGCACAGCCTAGAGCCCGGCGCAGGGCCTTGGTACGCCGAACACCCACTGCCCCGCGGGGCCATGGTCGGACTAAACCCCGTTGCGGGGCCCTGCCTAGGCCCCGTGATAGGGCCCAGTGGAACGAACACCCTGCCCCTTCCCCCCCCCCCACGGAAAGTGGAAGCACGTGTCAACGAAGTATCCGATGCCTATTGCCATCGCCCATCGCTCCAGAGATTTGTGTCCATTGCCAATCACATCATTCGCTTAGGGTGTATCTTTGTTGGGGGAGGACCCGAACTTCCCGACGATGCCTTCCAGGGAACAAATGTTGGCGGAGGTGTGTATGCCTTCCAGGGAACAAATGTTGGCGGAGGTGTGTGTCCAGACTTGCCACGAGCGTCTGCCAACTCAGACATAATCCGATGGAGCAGGGTCCTACTGAGCCACACGCTGGACACGGCACGTTCCTACTTTCTTCCGGTGGTGCGGAGGCGGGTATTACTGAGTGGCCTTTGGTACGGGGGCGATTCCTACTGAGAGCCAGTTTCCCTGCCGGACGCTAGTGGCATGTCTGTGTGTCCTTTTGGGGGGGCGTGCCTGCGCTCTCTTGTATTTGAATGGGTGCCTTGCGGTGCCGTGTCAGGCCCGCATGGTCCTTTGCGGTAGTGCAGGGCCATGCGCTGTCCTGCACTGGGGAGTTGCCAGATGGTGTCGCCCAGGCCCACCGGTGCGGCAATCGTGGGAATGGACAGTGTAGTGGATGTTTCGCATGGGGACTGCGCGTCGGAGGGTGCCACTGCTCCATCCGCCTCTCCGGCCACGTCGCCACCTGCATCCCTCCCCCTCCGCCATGTCCGCCGCCGTCGCCACCGCAACCACTGCACCCCCCCCCCCCCCTAGGGATGCATTAGAAGGGGAGGGACCTCAAAGGTGGCCCCAGAGGCGGTTAGGCAGGCAGTTGGAGGAGGTTGCCAAAGCGGTTGGGGGCGGTTACTGTCGGTTACAAATGCCATTGAGGCCGGTACTTGCCGTCATGGAGACAGTGGCTGGGCATAGGGTGGGCGCCCTGGAGGGGCAGGGGGGGTACCCCCCCCCCTTTCCAATGCATCCCTGCCCTCGCCATCCCCCTCACCGTCAGCCTCCTGCTGCCACCCCCGTCCCCCCTGACCCCATCTGCACCCACATCGCTGTCCCCATCCACCCCCCCCACCACCCCGCACAGGCCTTTGCTTAAGGGGAGTGGGGGGTTCACCTAAGGGTCACACAACCCCTTGCCTCATGCCTTTGCTTGCCCCCCAACCACCTGCAACCGCCCCTCCAACCGCCAGTAACTGCCCCAAACCGCTTTGTGAGTGACCTGCAACCGCCATTGTAACTGCCCCTGGGACCCCCTGAACCCCCCCCCCCCATTAAGCAAAGACCTGCCCCCTCCGCCGTCGGATGATGTTTGACGTGCACACGTCCCCGTGCCCCCGTGGCCGCGTCTTTGGTCTCAGGCGGCGCTGGACTATGAGAACGCCGGGCGCGACTTTGTGGACGTGGGGGAAGAGGACTGGAACGACGAGGACTGCGAGGTCGCCATTCTGCCGCTGGTCCACGCGAAGTACGGGCACTTTGCGCAGGGGGCCGGGGGGCCTGACCGTGAGCCTGAGCCCCACAGCCCCGGGGCGGAGTGCCCGCAGTCGGAGTAGGGGACGCGCGGCATCGGGCATCGGTTGTGCGGGCCTTTGCGGTTCTGGACCGGCGACACTGACCGGGTTTCTGTTCTCCGGCCTTTGGGAGGGGCCCTGACCAGGCCATAGGCCAGGGGGCAAAATACCCCCCCCCCCTCCAGATACCGAGGCCTGTGCCACCCCCCCCCCCCCTCAGGGATGAGGGAGGGACTTTAGAGGCGGTCCCCAAAGCGGTTCGATAGGCGGTTGGAGGGGGTTGCCAAGTTGGTTGCGGGCGGTTACTGTCGGTTACAAATGCCATTGAAGTCGGCACTTGGCGTCAGGGAGACAGTGGCTGGGCATAGGCTGGGCGCCCGGGGGGGGGGGGGGGGGCAACCAGCACATCCTCAATACACCAACTATTGGGCGCCTCTGACGCGCAAACCGCACACCATGCCACATTCAGCACAGCCCCGGCACACCAACTACTGGGCTCCGCGAACGCGGAAACGACACCAGCAGGAGCACTGGCCGCATCGGCCGACAGAAAGTAGCGACCCGACGCAACATGCGAAGGGAAGACCGGGTGACTGTCCAGGGCCCTGTAAAGGAACAACAACCAGACGGAATGTCACACGGGGGTTACCTCCCCCCGTTCCAATGCATCTTGGGGTGGGTCAGAGGCCAAAGAAAACAAAGTCTGTGCACCTAAAATCGGCCTCAAATTTCGGGCCCCTCTCATGAAGTTCATTGTTCTCTGAGGAGCAGTCTTCTGATGTGGGGGCGATGGGGGGGGGGTCGGCTGGGGTTTGCCAAGACCATCAATGCCCCCCCCCCCCCCCACCCCCGGGTCACTAAACCGTGGCCTGGCCCGGACCTCAAGTGCAGCCAAATGCAACGACGCTGAAAGAGAACTCTGGTGTCTTGTGTTGAGCGGCTGTGGGTGTGTGTGTCTGTGTGGGTTGATGGTGTGTACCGGGTGGGGCAGGGGCCCCAGGTGTGTGTTGGGGGTGGCGCGGCCGGACGGAATAGACCGGATCGCCTACCTCCGCCAAAGGCCTCCTCCGGTTTAATCCGGTGAGCTCGATGGCACCAAGAAGCCACCCCATTCTTTTGCCATTGGGTGTGTGGGTGTTCCCCCTCCGCCCTCTGGGACCTCCCAAGGGCTGGGAATTCCAAGGGAGTTGAGGAAAGTGGGTGTGTCAGAGCTGGGCACACGGCGCTTTCGCCAACAGCTGCTGGTTGACCTCAGGGAGGGCGAATGGTTTTGAAAGGGGAACAACAGCGGTTGGCGGATGACGAATGGCGGTTGTCCGAATGGCGGTTGTCCAAACGGCAGTTGTCGGCAGCTGCTTTGCTGTGGATGGGTGGGTGGGTGGCAGAGCTCTGCCGTCTGCTGTGTCGTTAAGATCAAGCCTTTGTTAATTGCATGGGGTTTGTATGGAGCCCGCCGACTCCGCCAAAGCCCCAGCCTCCGCCTGACATCCCAGTCGCAAGACTGCGTGCGCCGAAGGACTACGAACCACTGACTTGCCCTCCCTTTCTGTGGGAACGGGTTGTCGAACTGGGCAGCTGGTGCTTACTGTCACGGGGGTGGGCAGTGCCGGTGCCGCAAGCCTTTTGGCGAGAGAATGCGCTGCAGTTGCACACAACGACTCCACGGGCAACCCGCTGCGGCTTCAAAGGCATACTGTCATGCAAACCTAAGCCGCCACGTGCAGTCTGTCCTGACCGCACGAGGGGGGGGGGGGTTGGCAGCGCATGGTGCAAGGTCACCCCCATTGTTTGTGTCACCAAAGGGAATGCCATGCACGCAGTGCGCACGCAGTGCACACGCAGTGCGAAGTTTTGAATGTTGGCCAATACTCAGACCCTACTTTTCGCCCCTTTTGACAAGTTTTTGGTTCCATGGGGTTTTTTTAGCTTCCCATGCATTTGGGATGTGGCACATTTGAATTGTCACCCTTTGTTGCCCAATGTCAACCATTTTTACCCATTTTCCATCCCCCATATTGAACTCTCCCCACTATGGGGACTCCGAGAAGGCAGGGGTGATGTAGCCATACATAGCCCGCGGACCTTGAGGAGTTTGTGGTACGGCCTTCATCCCCACCACATCACTGACCTCGCTCGCCATCAACAAGTGTGTCGCGTCCACGCTCAGAATCACCACCGCCCTCCCCTTCACCCTATTCGCGGTCCCCATCACCCAAGAGACCACGGACACCGCATTCCCCGCGCTCCGAGTCAAGGGACACCTCATCGCCGCCTCCAAGAGCGAAGCCACAGGCACCGAAACACTCGAAGCAAGCGGACTTTACAGGGCTGAGTGGTTTGTTCATAGGGAAAGTGGAGTACCAAGTTGAAGGCAGTTTTGTTGTTCTCAGGTGGGCTTTGCTGCTTCGCTGTGCAACCAGTCAGGTGACAGGTTTTCTTGGGTGAGTATCCCGGCCTCTGCGTGCGCAGTATGCACGCAGTGCGCACGCAGTGCAACAACTTGGCCAAAGCATGCAGCATTTCTTTTTCATAGGGTTCTCTCATTTAGACAATGGAGAATTGTCTGACGCTGTGCCATGGCATGATGGGATGGATTGTAGGCACCCCTTTAGTGCATAAGTCCTATCTGTTGTAGTCTCATGTTTGATGAGTGGTTGGTGCATAATCCTGTTCTGGCCTTTTCTTGCCGGATCTTGATTTAAAGGATTGATCAGTTGGACGATGCCTTTGCGTCCAGTGAACCAGACGCGGCAGTGGATCTTTGATTGCTCTGACATTTTTGTCAGGGAGGCTGAGTGGGAGCATCGTGGCTTTGCTACTTCTCACCAAGGGGATGGCGTCCCTTCTCTGAACCACAATAGAAGGGTCGCATTCCCTGTTTGGTGTTTTCAGCGAGGCCATAGCCTCTCGTCTGCAGTGAGTGATGGTGTACACACCACCATGCACAGTTTTTCGCTTGCCAGCCAATATTAGCGTTCGACAGTTGCATACTATGCTACATACTATCTTTGCCCTGCAGCTATCCCATCATTACCCCGTGGCACACCATCTTCACCCTGCGGGCATACGATCTTTACCCTGCAGTACCTCCAATGCTGCAGGGGGGCGAGTGAGGAAGAACCGGATTGCGGCCCGTGAAACGGTGGGAAATGAAACAGACATTCGTATGCGATGCGGCAGGACTGGGCCCCTGCACATTTATTGGTCCACAATGCTCCAGCGCTTAGTAATGGTGTGTTTACGGGCTTTTTATACCCCTGGTCCTTGATCCAGCCCCCCTCCCATTGGCCCCATTGGTGGCAGTGCTCAGCAGGACTCACGCTGAGCACTGCACCTGGGCAAGTGTCACTCAACCCCACATCATTGCAGCGATTCATGTCTGAGGGGGATGCGGTAGGAGTACTATTTGGGGGAGTACACATGCAGCGACCGATGCGATCCGAACAGCCGTGAAAACTCTGTGGCTTTGACCTGCGTTGGTACTTGACCGAGCGTCCCCACTGATGTTGACGGGTTCGGTGTAGCCGGCCCCTCACACCCCTTCTGATGAGGCCCACGCCCACACACAGGCACAGCGCGCACACAGCCTGGACACCATCCCCAGAGCACACCGCCCAGTGTGCCGCATGTGGGCTGTGCGTATTGTGTGCCTGTTGTGCATGTTTCTTGTGCCTGTGCCCTGTCAGCTCTGTACGGGCTGTGTGTGGGCCTGGTGGGGGCTGATGGGCTGTGGGTGTGCCATGCATGTGCTGTGCTGAAGGTGCTGCTGTTGCCGTAAGCCATGGTGTCGTACCCGCAGGCGGGTGCTGGGGCCCTTGAAGCTAAGCCTTACGCTGGGTGTACAGTTCCCGGCTTGCAACCCCCGCCGGCATTCGTGCTCTGGTGCACGTGGCTGCGGAAAGACTGTAGCTCCAATGCACGGTGCTGTGTAGGGGCTATGTTGGGCTGTGTTTGTGTGCGGTGTGGGTGCTGCGCATTTGCCATGCTGCGCTTTCTGTGTGCGTGGTGTTTATTTGTCAGTGTGTGTGTGTGTGTGTGTGTGTGTGTGTGTGTGTCTGCTCTTAAGATGATAGGCAAACACTGCCGTCCCTTGTTACTCTGCTACGGAAAGGCGCCTCACTTAATGACATTTTCACTGTTTTGCATGGCCTGATGAGGTGTGTGGAGACCAGTGCCTGTTGACCTGCCCCGCTGTGCCGCTTATCGTCCACACTGGGTCAACACTGGGTTTATTGGTTGGTGGTTCTCGGTTGCCCTCACGAAGTGTGTCTGCTCTGTGTGGGTTATGTGTGTCTGTGCTTTGTGCTGTACGTGCGGTGTGTGCTGTATGTTTGCTTTGCATGGACGGTGTGTGTGCTGCCTGCGAGTTATGCGCGTACTGTGTTTGCGCTTCCTGTTTGTCGTGCACGTGCTGTATTTGGCTATGTCTATCCTGCGCTGCTGCTGTGTGAGACCATTATGTGTGCTTTGTGTGTGTTGTGGTTGGGCTGTGCCTGTGCTGTGTGTCGGCTGCTTGTGTGTGAGCCGTGTGTGGTGGTGGGGGGGGGGGGGTATTGGTGGGCTCTGTGTGTGCTGTGTGTGTGTGCCTTGGTTTGATCCACCACATGTGTGTGCGCGCGCACGTGTGTGCGCAAGTCCTAGTCCGAATTGATTGGGTCATGAACCATCAATTTCATGAGCACCATGGGAAATGAATCTGACAATTTCTGTGCTGGAGGTGTTGTTTGTGCAACGAAGGAGATGGGGTATATATGTGTATACCCATATATAAACCCAACCCGAAGCGCTCCCGGTACCGGGGGTTGGAGGGGGCAAGAACCCATAATGGCCATATATATATATATTTATTTATCCTGTGAAATTCCAGTCCATAAAGCACACGGCCTCATCTCTTGTAAATATCTTGGCCTGAGGACTTTACTCTGCCGATGCATGCATGGCTGTCCCCATGCTTGTATGCCT
This sequence comes from Eutreptiella sp. 'Long Island Sound 2002', assembly GCA_964036045.1. Taxonomy (NCBI): domain Eukaryota; phylum Euglenozoa; class Euglenophyceae; order Eutreptiales; family Eutreptiaceae; genus Eutreptiella; species Eutreptiella sp. 'Long Island Sound 2002'. The sequence continues at coordinate 5,227,133 of OZ038388.1, forward strand.
ATGCTTATGTGCGTTACGTGTGCCCTCCGTATGCCTATACTCATGTGCCAATGAAGATTTTGTGGAAAACCTTTGGCTATGGGCGGCAGGACTTGAATATTGTTCACGAAGCTGGTGCAATAAACAAGGTTTTTGCACCTCCCTTTCGGGTTGAGAATGGCAGGAGGGGGTATATCAAGCACAGCATGCAAGCAAGGAAAGCCTGCGCTCAATGGGGGACTCAGCCTAAATCTTCCCAGATTATACTCCACCGCATGAAGTTGAGGCACACTAAGTTTGAGCAAAAAGAAGTCAACAGTGGCGGCTGACTATGGCTCCCACGAGTGGTGGTTGGGGGTTCCAAAGGGTGCCATGTGCACCCCAACCCACTTGAATGATGAAAACGAAATCGTTCTTTGCCAATTTGTTGTCCCTGCTTTCTCCCTTGGTGACCTGTGTTAGGGTCCAAATGGCCCACAAAGGTGCTTAGAATCACCCCAAAGGTGCTCAGAATCACCCCAAACGCCCAATTTCCGGATGCAGGCACTATGGCAACGGCAGGAATACCACACGGCAGTTGAAGCAACATGGTGCCCCGTTGAACGACGGTGTGCACAGCACAAGGTGACAGGCAAGCACAGGTTGACAGGCAAGGTGAGAAGGCCCCCGTTGTCACCGATGGGCTCACCCCCTAATGTACAAATATTAATTATTTGCGAAAAATAGTCATTTCGTGACACACAGCGTTGTTTTGCCGCAAAATGAAAAATACAGCTTATCAGCTGCATGCCCTTCACAAAGATGCCATCCACAAAAAAAGTCGCATGCTGCATGTGGATTTCTGCAACCTGCATTTTCCAGTCGAAACAGAAGCTTGGTGGAATCATGGAATTCAATAAAAGCCTGCACAAAAAGCCGCCAATTCATTGAAGAGTTTCGTCGAGTACTTTGATTCAAGGATGAAAGAATTTTGCTGTCAACTGTGTCGAAAAACACCTTTAGGTTTTTCAAATCAACTTGGACACCACTGCTTCTGGCGAATCATGATTGTTGCCAGAGTACATCCGTCCCACTCCACCAACGTGATGAACTACTTGATGCGGAATGAGACAGTGTTTTGGCCTTTACCCTAGGAAAGTGGTGGCGTCGAGCGGGAGCATGCCACCTGCGGGCACTCGGACTCCCGTGGAGATTTTTATGCTGGTGGGGCCGCTGGGAATTTATCAAGACAACATATCATTACACAATGCCCCTGGATGATTGGGAGTTGGTTGACACCGCGCGATTGCCTTGGCCAACCGATGATGGAGTCTGCTGGAAGTCCCCACACCTGGCACTGCTCTAGCCCAAGTCACCGCGGGACCTCTTCGAGGACACCCCAAGGGTCCCCAAGCCGCCGGTGGGTTCCAAAAGGATGCCTCTCAAGCATATCGGAGGGACAGTCGACCGCGCCGATGTTGGGGATGCCGCGAAGCCTCCAAGACGGCTTCCCACCACAACAAACCATCCATTGTCGGAGTACCGGTCCCGGCTCCAAAAGGGCGCTTACGATCCAGAAGACCGGGTCAGGCCAAAAGGTCCCGAGGCGCGAGTCCGAAGCATGCGGGGACATCAACGGGCAACGTTCTTCTGGAAGCCGATCAGACGTGTACCTCTGGACCAGCAGATCCGCCGCCCTTACCTGGGCCCCACAGAGAATCATCCCCCAAGAGGTACAACACAACAGATGTTAGGGTCCCCGCAAACGCCGATCCAGGAGACATGGCCATCGACGTCGACGCTGAATCGGATGAACCACGACAAAGAACCAGCTCCGAATTGAAGTTCTCGGGCCGCCTCCGCCTATCCACGACCCAAAGTTTCCGTGCCATCGCCCCCGTTAGAACTAAGCCCAAAGACATGGCTGGCAAGGTCCGAAAGGCAGCCCAGAGCACCGCTGGACTTATCCTGCCACCGTTTGCAAGTAGTGGAATCTCTTCTGGAATCGTCAAGGGGTCAAGCATGGGTGGACAACGCCGCAAGAGGACTGAGAATTCCGGACTCCATGAGACCCCTGTTAAGGGGTAGAATTCGACTGCTTTTAATGCGGGGCGCCCGTGTGGCCCAGGATTTAAATATAAATGTTTTTGACCAGAGGGTTCTGGAGGCTTTGGATGCACTCACTCCCGAGGTGTGGGTGTGTATTTTCAAGGATTCTGCCTCACCAGTCACTATATTAATAGGCTTGGATCCAGCAGTGTTGGACAGAGGGATTGGACGGGTTGGTTCCATCCAAATCTCAGATTTTTATTGGGATCTCCTTGCACCATCTGATTTTGCGCTTGTAGCTGCTAGAGACTTGGGGCCCATGCGTGCTATTGGGGATGAAGGCCTCATCATGGCTCGGGCCCTGGTTCGTGATGGAGGTTTGAGCCCTTGGGAGGGGGGGGGGGGGGGGGGGCTAATGGGTACCGTTTCCCAGTGCCCAAAAACTTAGCCAAAGCATCCATGATTGTTCACCTGGTCAAATTTAACAAGGAGCATTCACACAAACCCATGAGCTTTGACCTGCCGTCTGTGGAAGATCTTGCCTTCCTGGTGCAGGTCCACAGCATGTCTTGCCATCTCTTTCCCTGGCGTGTGGAGGGGATTACTTGAGGGTCTTGTCTGCTCCATTCTTGAAGGCCCTTGAGGACATATGTCTTTTGTTAGGGCCGGGCGAAGAATTGCTGGCCTGCCACGTCGATCTGACCAATGCATTCTGGTCGTTGCGCCTCCCCCCTAAGCTCCGTGGTTCTTTCCGAGTTAAAATTGATGGGGCCATGTATGGGTTCAATTGCCTACCCTTTGTATGGCAATACTCGCCAGTGATCTGCCAGACGGTTTGCGGTTACATCCTCGCCTCCCTTGGTTTTTCGGATGTCCTCGTCCTCCATTACTTAGATGACTTCTTGATCATCAGTTACGGGAGGGGTCGGGTTCGATGAGCGGGTCTTCTTTGTGCACTACCCTTAGAGACGCTGGGGCCATCATCAGCGATCATAGGGGTCACGGCCCAACAAGAAGCGCAACCTGTCGGTAGACCAAATGCTGGACATGGGGGGTAAGAAGTATTGTGAGAAGACCAAGGCGGGATGCTTCTGATAAATGCTATCTGACGAAGGTGGGTGATGCCGACAATGTGAACAATGACCCTCCTGAAAAATGCCATGAGTGCGGAAAGAGGCATTGGGTTTGGACATGCGACCTGGTTTGACGGGGAGCAATCCTAGGGACCAGTGAACCCCTAGGATCGCTAGCAGCTGGGGAGAATGAGTGGGTGGAGGATAGAGGGAAGGAACTGCAACAAGTCCAGCATGAAACGCAGCCATGGAAGCTGGAGTGGGGGAGGTTGGGCGAGAAGACAAGTGACCGGTGACGACAAGGAGGAGAACAAATGGGGATTCCCAAAATGATGGCCAACATACAGGACAACAGCTGCGGTATTGGGAGACGTCATCCAACAGGGACGATCGGGTGAACCGCCAGACAGGAGGACTATGTTGTCACTTACCTGGAAAATGTCATCTTTGTCCACGTTCGCGGCAAGACTCCGAAAGCTGGGAAGGAGGCGCACAACAGCCCCAAAGGAACCGGAGTGGAAAATCTTGGAAGAACAGCTGCAAGACGAAATGGCCATCCGAAGGAGCTTGAGCACAATCAAAATAGTATTATCGGCAACCACATGCGCGATATCAATGGGGATCGCCGAACACCAAGTTAGTATGTCAAAGGCGTAGAGAATGCCTAGGATGATAGAAGAGTATTGTAGAGCTCTGTTGTGGCCTTGCAGATAATGGCTACCCAGGCCCAGAACTCAACCGACTGGGCGGTGGTGGCATCAACAGTACTCTCGACGCTGGCAGGCCTACAAGTGGGGGGAAATGGTGAGGCATGGATGGAATCTAGGGAACCATCACCTTCTGTGATGTCAATCGTTGAGCATGCACTCGGCGAGTGGGGCTGTGGGCACTCCGCTGGGTACGATTCCTGCATTGGTGGGCAATCCGTAAGATGGGACGAGGCAACCACGACTGCGTATTCACGGGATCCACGCAGGTGGAACGGGTCATGGCAAGGCTTCTGGCGGGGTCGAAACGGCAACATGTCGCGTGACAATGAATGGAGACGACCGCGCGCAGTGACACCAGGCAGGAGCACCGATGCTAAACATCAAATCATGGTGCCGCTAGAGATCTGCTTAGACCACCCGTGGATAGGCAGAATGCCCACATGAAGGAACGAGTGATAGTGTTGGAGTGTGGAGCCGGTCACAGAGATTCACTAGTTGGGTAAATGGATTTGTTTCTGCGTGGAGGGGGGGGGGTCCACACCAGACTGTCTTGGTTGGTATGTGGATCACGGCTGCGGTCCTTCCCTTGACCCGCAGGAGAGCCCGTAAGCTGCTGGGCCGGTTCATCTGGGCTCTCCGCCCGGCGGTTGGCTATTTGCCTTTTCTTGCGGGTTGGTGGAGCTTCTGTCCGTGGGGCCCCAATTGGTTGCAAAAGTGCCCTCTAAATCTCTTGTATAGCCTGTGTCATTGTTTGGTGCAATCTCTACAGGGGTGGAACCCAGCGCCCTTACTTCCTTTCTCCCTTGCCGTTAAGGGTCGCATTTTCGTTGATGCCACCTTTGATGTGGACCGTTATAAGATTGGCCTTTGGGCACGCGACTTGGGGGGGGAGGATTTTTCACTGTAGTGCATGGGTTCAAACACCACAAGAGGCGGAGCTTGAGGCTATGATTCGTGGGGTCCGTCTCTGTGAACACATAGGGTGGACTGTTTTTGATCTGATTAGGGATAATGCCTCTGTTTTGGAGCAAGTCCCTTCATTCCGTGCAAAATCAGGGCTGCACCGTCAAAACCGGCACATTCTGTGTCTTTTCTATGTTTGGCAGCGTCTCAGGTCTACACTTTACCTCTCGTGGGTCCCGGGCGACCTGAACCCTGCTGATTGTTTGTCCAGGATAGATTCTGAGTGGTTTGGTGATATTACCAAGGCCGAATCTTCGGCTATGGACAGATTTCATGCCTTGGGGGCTTATGAAAGCACGCCCTCGCCCATCTGGATTCTCGGTTTCCCCAAGGGCCCAAAAGGCGCTTTCCGTAACTTCAAGTCCGCTCAATTTGGGGGCGGCTGCCTAAGACTGGAGGATTCCTTGGGCCTTTGCCTACGTGTCTACACCACCACGAATAAAGAGACCAGGGTACGGAACAACAGACCATTTTCTTGTTGCCTGGTTTTGTGTGTGAAACTCTTGTTTGCCGTAGCACTAACATGTGTTAGGGTTAGGGAAATAGGGGTTTCACTAATTTGTTCACTAATGTGGTTCTCGTGTAGCTTCTTTTCGAATATTGTTTTTGAGTCCCGCCCACCCACCCACTGACAGGCAGGAAGGCCTGCCCACCCACCTAGTACAATATGTGATTCTATGGTTCCATGAACCTTTGTCCCGGACCACAGGGTACGGAACAACTTTTTTAGAGGTGCACGGTTTGGGGGCATTTTGGGGAACGACACGGCGTGAAAGGGTTGGTTTTGTGGGTGATATAGGTTACATTTATGCCAACAAAGAACCCCAAATGCTTAGATATGTCATGTAGAGCTAAAAACACCATCCGCATGATTCCGGCAACATTGCGACACAAGTTGGTGAACGACCGTTGGCTTCGTAGATGCAATTGTCAAACTAAGTGCAGATTCTTGTCAGCCGAGTGTGCGCTCAATTTGGCAGCTATGTGCCCACTATCATTAGTATTAGAGGAAGGGGTCCCACGGAACCCAATATGTACATAACAGGGGCACAAATGTAATACTTCAGTGATGATACAAAACTTCTAGGTAAGAATTTTGTGCTCACCCAGTGCCTTACCTTGCAGCATGAGTTAGCCTACTGCTAGACTACATGCCATTCTCTTCCCCCCTTCTCCCCTCGTCAACCCCCTTCCATTTTTCACTTTTGTGCTACGGGCTACGGGAGCCTAGGGTGCATTTTGTGTTGGGGAAAGGGACCAGAGCCGGAGGCAAGACATGCCTAGGGTGTGGCGCTGGCGTGGTACCCCTCAGTTGGGGTGTCTGAGGCTATCCCGGGGAGCAGATGCTATTAGTTGACAAGTTCCCATCGGGTGGGAATGTTGTAAAACAAGAACCGAGCACCTTATGCCCCGCCCTGTCCGCCTTGGTGTAAGCTTCTTACCTGAGATCCTGTGGTGCGAGGAACTAAAGGGGGAGATACTTATGAGGGCCAGTTGTGTCCGCGTTTGAGGGTGTGTTCTCACCGTTCGGGTGTTTCCCTGTCACCTCAACCACCCCTTGTTATCCCACATTACAGTTTCCCCACATTTAATAAATGGAAGGGAGACACAACAAACATTGCAAATAGGCAGCCCAAAGGGTGGTGCCTTTCTCTCTGGTGTTGGGGGTTTTCCACTTACCGCAAATGTGAAGTGGCAACAAATAGCCACATCAACTTAGGCTCATGGCACAGACGGCCTCCTGATTAGCCCAAGAATGACCCCCTTTCAGCCATGGGTAGCCTGCCTTCATTTGGGAGGCAGGACCGGGCCATGTATTGGGCACACCCAACTTAGGGTCTTTTTGGGTACCTAATAGCTCCCAAGTCAGCAATGCATTGCCTCACAAAGACCAGAATACTCAGGTTAGGGCACTGTTCGGCACCGACAAGTTGGATTTCGAAACCTTAGCTCCTGAGTCCAGGCAGGTAATTAAGCACCCTCTCAAGAGGGGTCAGTAGTGAAACCTAGTAAAAAAAGTTTTTTTGGAAAATTTTCTTACTAGGTAAAAGTTTACAAGGTTCACCAGTTTTTCACTACGTATTGGGAACCTAGTAAAAAAGTTTTTCTTAACTAGGTTTCAAGACCTAGTTAAAATTTTTTTTGCTTTTACTAGGTTTCGGAACCTAGTAAAATTTTTTTTTGTTTTTACTAGGTTTCACAACCTAGTGGAAAAGAAAGGTTTTTTTTTACTAGGTTACTAGGTAGCCACCTTGCCCACTTGTTAGCAACTTCTGATTCTGCCCCCCGCTCTGAAGCTATGGGGACCCCCCAGGCGGCAGGGGTTATGTAGCCACCTTGCCCACAAGTGGGTTACTTCTGATTCTGCCCCCCGCTCTAAAGTGGAGGGGATTCCCCAGGCGGCAGGGGTTATGTAGCCACCTTGCCCACAAGTGGGCCACTTCTGATGCCGCCCCCCGCTCTGAAGCGGAGGGGATCCCTGAGGCGGCAGGGGTTATGTAGCCACCTTGCCCACAAGTGTGCCACTTCTGATTCTGCCACTCGCTCTGAAGCTGTGGGGACTCCCCAATCGGCGGGGGTTACGTAGCCACCTTGCCCATAAGTGGGCCACTTTTGGTTCTGCCCCTCGCTCTGACGCGGAGGGGATCCCCGAGGCGGCAGGGGTTATGTAGCCACCTTGCCCACAAGTGGGCCACTTCTGATTTTGCCCCTCGCTCTGAAGCGGAGGGGATCCCCGAGACGGCAAGGGTTATGTAGCCACCTTGCCCCCTTGTTAGCAACTTGTGATTCTGCCCCCCGCTCTGAAGCTGTGGGGACCCCCCAGGCGGCAGGGGTTATGTAGCCACTTTGCCCAATCCTGGGCCACTTCTGATTCTGCTCCCCGCTCTGAAGCGGAGAGGACCCCCCAGGTGGCGGGGTTTACGTAGCCAGCTTGCCCATAAGTGGGCCACTTCTGATTTTGCCCCCCGCTCGGAAGCGGAGGGGATCCCTGAGGCGGCAGGGGTTGCTTAGCCACCTTGCCCATAAGTGGGCCACTTCTGATTCTGCCCCCCGCTCCGAAGCGGAAGCGATCCCCGAGGCGGCAGGGGTTAAGTAGCCACCTTGCCCACTTGTTAGCAACTTCTGATTCTGCCCCCCGCTCTGAAGTTGTGGGGACCCCCTAGGCGGCAAGGGTTATGTAGCCACCTTGCCCACAAGTGGGCCACTTCTGATTCTGCCCCCCGCTCTGAAGCGAAGGGGACCCCACAGGCGGCAGGGGTTACGTAGCCACCTTGTCCACAAGTGGGCCACTTCTGATTTTGCCCCTCGCTATGAAGCGGAGGGGATCCCTGAGGCGGCAGGGGTTATGTAGCCACCTTGCCCACAAGTTGGCCACTTCTCCTTCTCCCCCTGCTCTGAAGATCTTGGGGACCCCCCAGGCGGCATGGGTTATGTAGCCACCTTGCCCACAAGTGGGCCACTTCTGATTTTGCCCCGCTCTGAAGCGAAGGGGACCCCACAGGCGGCACGGGTTACGTAGCCACCTTGCCCACAAGTGGGCCACTTCTGATTTTGGCCCTCGCTTTGAAGCGGAGGGGATCCCTGAGGCGGCAGGGGTTATGTAGCCACCTTGCCCACAAGTTGGCCACTTCTGATTCTGCCCCCCGCTCTGCAGCGGAGGGGATCCCCGAGGAGGCAAGGGTTACGTAGCCACCTTGCCCACTTCTTAGCAACTTGTGATTCTGCCCCCCGCTTTGAAGCTGTGGGGACCCCCCAGCCGGCAGGGGTTATGTAGCCACTTTGCCCAGTTGTGGGCCACTTCTGATTCTGCTCCCCGCTCTGAAGCGGAGGGGACCCCCCAGGCGGCAGGGTTTATGTAGCCCACTTGCCCATAAGTGGGCCACTTTTGATTTTGCACCCCGCTCTGAAGCGGAAGCGATCCCCGAGGCGGCAGGGGTTAAGTAGCCACCGCGCCCACTTGTTAGCAAAATCTGATTCTGCCCCCCGCTCTGAAGTTGTGGGGACCCCCCAGTCGGCATGGGTTATGTAGCCACCTTGCCCACAAGTGGTCCACTTCTGATTTTGCCCCGCTCTGAAGCGAAGGTGACCCCAGAGGCGGCAGGGGTTACGTAGCCACCTTGCCCACAAGTGGGCCACTTCTGATTTTGGCCCTCGCTTTGAAGCGGAGGGGATCCCTGAGGCGGCAGGGGTTATGTAGCCACCTTGCCCACAAGTTGGCCACTTCTGATTCTGCCCCCCGCTCTGCAGCGGAGGGGATCCCCGAGGCGGCAAGGGTTACGTAGCCACCTTGCCCACTTGTTAGCAACTTGTGATTCTGCCCCCCGCTTTGAAGCTGTGGGGACCCCCCAGCCGGCAGGGGTTATGTAGCCACTTTGCCCAGTTGTGGGCCACTTCTGATTCTGCTCCCCGCTCTGAAGCGGAGGGGACCCCCCAGGCGGCAGGGTTTATGTAGCCCGCTTGCCCATAAGTGGGCCACTTTTGATTTTGCCCCCCGCTCTGAAGCGGAAGCGATCCCCGAGGCGGCAGGGGTTAAGTAGCCACCTCGCCCACTTGTTAGCAAAATCTGATTCTGCCCCCCGCTCTGAAGTTGTGGGGACCCCCCAGGCGGCATGGGTTATGTAGCCACCTTGCCCACAAGTGGTCCACTTCTGATTTTGCCCCCCGCCCTGAAGCGAAGGGGACCCCACAGGCGGCAGGGGTTACGTAGCCACCTTGCCCACAAGTGGGCAACTTCTGATACTCCCCCTGCTCCGAAACGGAGGGAATCCCCGAGGCGGCAGGGGTTACGTAGCCACCTTGCCCACTTGTTAGCAACGTCTGATTCTGCCCTCCGCTCTGAAGCTGTGGGGACCCCTCAAGTGGCAGGGGTTATGTAGCCACCTTGCCCACAAGTGGGCCACTGTTGACTTTGCCCCCCGCTCTGAAGCGGAGGGGATCCCCGAGGCGGCAGGGGTTATGTAGCCACCTTGCCCACAAGTGGGCCACCTGTGATTCTGCCCCCCACTCTGAAGCTATGGGGACCCCCCAGGCGGCAGGGGTTATGTAGCCACCTTGCCCACAAGTGGGCCACTTCTGACGCGGCCCCCTGCTCTGAAGCGGAGGGTTTCCCCCAGGCGGCAAGGGTTACTTAGCCACCTTGCCCACAAGTGGGCCACTTCTGATTCTGCCCCCCGCTCGGAAGCTATGGGGACCCCCCAGGCGGCAGGGGTTATGTAGCCACCTTGCCCACAAGTGGGCCACTTCTGACTCTGCCCCCCGCACTGAAGTGGAGGGGATCCCCCAGGCGGCAAGGGTTACGTAGCCACCTTGCCCACAAGTGGGCCACTTCTGATTCTGCCCCCCGCTCTAAAGCGGTGGGGATCCTCTAGGCGGCAGGGGTGAGGTAGCCACCTTGCCCACAAGTGGGTCACTTCTGAATCTGCCCCCCGCTCTGAAGCGGAGGGGATCCCCGAGGCGGCAGGGGTTATGTAGCCACCTTGCCCACAAGTGGGCCACTTCTGATTCTGCCCCCCGCTCGGAAGCTGTGGGGATCCCCGAGGCGGCAGGGGTTACGTAGCCACCTTGCCCACAAGTGGGCCACTTCTGATTCTGCCCCTCGCTCTGAAGCGGAGGGGATCCCCGAGACGGCGAGGGTTATGTAGCCACCTTGCCCACAAGTGGGCCACTTCTGATTTTGCCCCCCGCTCGGAAGCTGTGGGGATCCCTGAGGAAGCAGGGGTTATGTAGAGACCTTGCCCACAAGTGGGTCACTTCTGATTCTGCCCCTCGCTCTAAAGCGAAGGGGATCCCCGAGGCGGCAAGGGTTATGTAGCCACCTTGCCCACAAGTGGGCCACTTCTGATTCTGCCACTCGCTCGGAAGCTGTGGGGATCCCCGAGGCGGCAGGGCTTATGTAGCCACCTTGCCCACAAGTGGGCCACTTCTGACTCTGCCCCCCGCACTGAAGCGGAGGGGATCCCCGAGGCGGCAGGGGTTATGTAGCCACCTTGCCCACAAGTGGGCCACCTGTGATTCTGCTCCCCGCTCTGAAGCTATGGGGACCCCCCAGGCGGCAGGGGTTATGTAGACACCTTGCCCACAAGTGGGTCACTTCTGATTCTGCCCCCCGCTCTGAAGCGGAGGGGATCCCCGAGGCGGCAGGGGTTATGTAGCCACCTTGCCCACAAGTGGGCCACTTCTGATTCTGCCCCCCGCTCGGAAGCTGTGGGGATCCCCGAGGCGGCAGGGGTTACGTAGCCACCTTGCCCACAAGTGGGCCACTTCTGATTTTGCCCCCCGCTCGGAAGCTGTGGAGATCCCCGAGGAAGCAGGGGTTATGTAGACACCTTGCCCACAAGTGGGTCACTTCTGATTCTGCCCCTCGCTCTAAAGCGAAGGGGATCCCCGAGACGGCAGGGTTTATGTAGCCACCTTGCCCACAAGTGGGTCACTTCTGATTCTGCCACTCGCTCTGAAGCGGAGGGGATCCCCGAGGCGGCAGGGGTTATGTAGCCACCTTGCCCGCAAGTGGGCCACTTCTGATTCTGCCCCCCGCTCGGAAGCTGGCCGGATCCCCGAGGAAGTTGGGGTTATGTAGACACCTTTGCCCACAAGTGGGTCACTTCTGATCGTGCCCCTCGCTCTGAAGCGAAGGGGATCCCCGAGGCGGCAGGGGTTATGTAGCCACCTTGCCCACAAGTGGGCCACTTGTGATTCTGTTCCTCCCCCGGAAGCGGAGGGGATCCCCGAGGAAGCAGCGGTTATGTAGCCACCTTGCCCACAAGTGGGCCACTTCTGATTTTGCCCTTCTCTCTGAAGCGGAGGGGATCCCCGAGGCGCAGGGGTTACGCAGCCACCTTGCCCACAAGTGGGTCACTTCTGATTCTACTCCCCGCTCTGAAGCGGAGGGGATCCCCGAGGCGGCAGGGGTTATTTAGCCACCTTGCCCACAAGTGGGCCTTTTCTGATTCTGCCCCTCGCTCTGCAGCGGACGGGATCCCCGAGTGGGCAGCGTTTACTTAGCCACTTTGCCCACAAGTGGGTCACTTCTGACTCTGCCACTCGCTCTGAAGAGGAGGGGATTCCCCATGCGGCAGGGGTTACGTAGCCACCTTGCCCACAAGTGGGCCACTTCTGATTCTGCCCCCCGCTCTGAAGCGGAGGCAAACCTCCCAGGCGGCAGCGTTTAGGTAGCCACCTTGCCCACAAGTGGGCGACTTCTGATTCTGCCACTCGCTCTGAAGCGGAGGGGATCCCCTGGGCGGCAGGGTTTATGTAGCCAGCTTGCCCACAAGTGGGCCACTTCTGATTCTGCCACTCGCTCGGAAGCCATGGGGATCCCCGAGGCGGCAGGGGTTATGTAGCCACCTTGCCCACAAGTGGGCCACTTCTGATTCTGTTCCTCGCTCTGAAGCGGAGGGGATCCCCGAGGAAGCAGGGGTTATGTAGCCACCTTGTGCACAAGTGGGCGACTTCTGATTCTGCCCCTCGCTCTGAAGCGGAGGGGATCCCCTAGGCAGGGGTTATGTAGCCAGCTTGCCCACAAGTGGGCCACTTCTGATTCTGCCACTCGCTCGGAAGCTATGGGGATCCCCGAGGCGGCAGGGGTTATGTAGCCACCTTGCCCACAAGTGGGCCACTTCTGATTCTGTTCCTCGCTCTGAAGCGGAGGGGATCCCTGAGGAAGCAGGGGTTATGTAGCCACCTTGTGCACAAGTGGGTCACTTCTGATTCTACTCCTCGCTCTGAAGAGGAGGGGATCCCCGAGGCGGCAGGGGTTACGTAGCCACCTTGCCCACAAGTGGGCCACTTCTGATTCTGCTCCTCGCTCTGAAGCGGACGGGATCCTCGAGGCAGCAAGGGTTATGTAGCCACCTTGCCCACAAGTGGGCCACTTCTGATTCTGCCCCCCGCTTGGAAGCGGAGGGGATCCCCGAGGCGGCAGGGGTTATGTGGCCACCTTGCCCACAAGTGGGCCACTTCTGATTCTGCCCCTCGCTCTGAAGCGGAGGGGATCCCCTAGGCAGGGGTTATGTAGCCAGCTTGCCCACAAGTGGGCCACTTCTGATTCTGCCACTCGCTCGGAAGCCATGGGGATCCCCGAGGCGGCAGGGGTTATGTAGCCACCTTGCCCACAAGTGGGCCACTTCTGATTCTGTTCCTCGCTCTGAAGCGGAGGGGATCCCCGAGGAAGCAGGGGTTATGTAGCCACCTTGTGCACAAGTGGGCGACTTCTGATTCTGCCCCTCGCTCTGAAGCGGAGGGGATCCCCTAGGCAGGGGTTATGTAGCCAGCTTGCCCACAAGTGGGCCACTTCTGATTCTGCCACTCGCTCGGAAGCTATGGGGATCCCCGAGGCGGCAGGGGTTATGTAGCCACCTTGCCCACAAGTGGGCCACTTCTGATTCTGTTCCTCGCTCTGAAGCGGAGGGGATCCCCGAGGCGGCAGGGGTTATGTAGCCACCTTGCCCACAAGTGGGTCACTTCTGATTCTACTCCCCGCTCTGAAGCGGAGGGGATCCCGGAGGCGGCAGGGGTTACGTAGCCACCTTGCCCACAAGTGGGCCACTTCTGATGCTGCCCCTCGCTCTGAAGCGGACGGGATCCTCGAGGCGGCAGGGGTTATGTAGCCACCTTGCCCACAAGTGGGCCACTTCTGATTCTGCCCCCCGCTTGGAAGCGGAGGGGATCCCCGAGGCGGCAGGGGTTATGTAGCCACCTTGCCCACAAGTGGGCCACTTCTGATTCTGCCCCCCGCTCTGCAGTGGACAGGATCCCCGAGGCGGCAGGAGTTATGTAGCCACCTTGCCCACAAGTGGGTCACTTCTGATTCTACTCCCCGCTCTGAAGCGGAGGGGATCCCGGAGGCGGCAGGGGTTACGTAGCCACCTTGCCCACAAGTGGGCCACTTCTGATTCTGCCCCTCGCTCTGAAGCGGACGGGATCCTCGAGGCGGCAGGGGTTATGTAGCCACCTTGCCCACAAGTGGGCCACTTCTGATTCTGCCCCCCGCTTGGAAGCGGAGGGGATCCCCGAGGCGGCAGGGGTTATGTAGCCACCTTGCCCACAAGTGGGCCACTTCTGATTCTGCCCCCCGTCATGAAGCGGAGGGGATCCCCGAGGCAGCAGGGGTTATGTAGCCACCTTGCCCACAAGTGTGCCACTTCTGCTTCTGCCCCCCGCTCTAAAGCGGAGGGGATTCCCCAGGCGGCAGGGGTTATGTAGCCACCTTGCCCACAAGTGGGCTACTTCTGATTCTGCCCCCCGCTCTGCAGTGGACAGGATCCCCGAGGCGGCAGGAGTTATGTAGCCACTTTGCCCACAAGTGGGTCACTTCTGATTCTACTCCCCGCTCTGAAGCGGAGGGGATCCCGGAGGCGGCAGGGGTTACGTAGCCACCTTGCCCACAAGTGGGCCACTTCTGATTCTGCCCCTCGCTCTGAAGCGGATGGGATCCTCGAGGCGGCAGGGGTTATGTAGCCACCCTGCCCACAAGTGGGCCACTTCTGATTCTGCCCCCCGCTTGGAAGCGGAGGGGATCCCCGAGGCGGCAGGGGTTATGTAGCCACCTTGCCCACAAGTGGGCCACTTCTGATTTTGCCCCTCGCTCTGAAGCGGAGGGGATCCCCGAGGCGGCAGGGGTTATGTAGCCACCTTGCCCACAAGTTGGCCACTTCTGGGTCTCGCCCTGCTCTGAAGCGGAGGGGATCCTCGAGGCGGCAGGGGTTACGTAGCCACCTTGCCCACTTGTTAGCAACGTCTGATTCTGCCCTCCGCTCTGAAGTTGTGGGGACCCCCCAGGCGGCATGGGTTATGTAGCCACCTTGCCCGCAAGTGGGCCACTTCTGATTTTACCCCCGCTCCGAAGCGAAGGGGACCCCACAGGCGGCCGGGGTTACGTAGCCACCTTGCCCACAAGTGGGCCACTTCTGATTTTGCCCCTCGCTCGGAAGCGGAGGGGATCCCCGAGGCGGCAAGGGTTACGTAGCCACCTTGCCCACTTGTTAGCAACGTCTGATTCTGCCCCCCGCTTTGAAGCTGTGGGGACCCCTCAAGTGGCAGGGGTTACGTAGCCACCTTGCCCACAAGTGGGCCACTTCTGATTTTGCCCCTCGCTCTGAAGCGGAGGGGATCCCTGAGGCGGCAGGGGTTATGTAGCCACCTTGCCCACAAGTGGGCCACTTCTGATTTTACCCCCTCTCTGAAGCGAAGGGGACCCCACAGGCGGCAGGGGTTACGTAGCCACCTTGCCCACAAGTGGGCCACTTCTGATTTTGGCCTTCGCTTTGAAGCGGAGGGGATCCCTGAGGCGGCAGGGGTTATGTAGCTACCTTGCCCACAAGTTGGCCACTTCTGATTCTGCCCCCCGCTCTGCAGCGGACGGTATCCCGGAGGCGGCAAGGGTTATGTAGCCACCTTGCCCACTTGTTAGCAACTTGTGATTCTGCCCCCCGCTCTGAAGCTGTGGGGACCCCCCAGGCGGCAGGGGTTATGTAGCCACTTTGCCCAATTGTGGGCCACTTCTGATTCTGCTCCCCGCTCTGAAGCGGAGGGGACCCCCCAGGCGGCAGGGTTTATGTAGCCCGCTTGCCCATAAGTGGATCACTTCTGATTCTACTCCCCGCTCTGAAGCGGAGGGGATCCCCGAGACGGTAAGGGTTATGTAGCCACCTTGCCCACAAGTGGGCCACTTCTGATTTTGCCACCCGCTTGGAAGCTGTGGGGATCCCAGAGGAAGCAGGGGTTATGTAGACACCTTGCCCACAAGTGGGTCACTTCTGATTCTGCCCCTCGCTCTAAAGCGAAGGGGATCCCCGAGGCGGCAGGGGTTATGTAGCCACCTTGCCCACAAGTGGGCCACTTCTGATTCTGCCCCCCGCTCTGAGGCGGAGGGGATCCCCGAGGCGGCAGGGGTTTTGTAGCCACCTTGCCCGCAAACTGGGCCACTTCTGATTCTGCCCCCCGCTCTGAAGCGGAGGGGATCCCCGAGGCGGCAGGGGTTTTGTAGCCACCTTGCCCGCAAACTGGGCCACTTCTGATTCTGCCCCTCGCTCTAAAGCGAAGGGGATCCCCGAGGCGGCAGGGGTTATGTAGCCACCTTGCCCACAAGTGGGCCACTTCTGATTCTGCCCCCCGCTCTGAAGCGGAGGGGATCCCCGAGGCGGCAGGGGTTTTGTAGCCACCTTGCCCGCAAACTGGGCCACTTCTGATTCTGCCCCCCGCTCGGAAGCTGTGGGGATCCCCGAGGAAGTTGGGGTTATTTAGACACCCTGCCCACAAGTGGGCCACTTCTGATTTTGCCCCTCGCTCTGAAGCGGAGGGGATCCCCGAGGCGGCAGGGGTTATGTAGCCACCTTGCCCACAAGTGGGCCACTTCTGATTTTGCCCCTCGCTCTGAAGCGGAGGGGATCCCCGAGGCGGCAAGGGTTGCGTAGCCACCTTGCCCACTTGTTAGCAACGTGTGATTCTGCCCTCCGCTCTAAAGCTTTGGGGACCCCTCAAGTGGCAGGGGTTACGTAGCCACCTTGCCCACAAGTGGGCCACTTCTGATTTTGCCCCTCGCTCTGAAGCGGAGGGGATCCCTGGGGCGGCAGGGGTTATGTAGCCACCTTGCCCACGAGTGGGCCACCTCTGATTTTACCCCCGCTCTGAAGCGAAGGGGACCCAACAGGCGGCAGGGGTTATGTAGCCACCTTGCCCACAAGTTGGCCACTTCTGATTCTGCCCCCCGCTCTGCAGCGGACGGGATCCCCGAGGCGGCAAGGGTTATGTAGCCACCTTGCCCACTTGTTAGCAACTTGTGATTCTGCCCCCCGCTCTGAAGCTGTGGAGACCCCCCAGGCGGCAGGGGTTATGTAGCCACCTTGCCCACAAGTGGGCCACTTCTGACTCTGCCCCCCGCTCTGCAGCGGAGGGGATCCCCCAGGCGGCAAGGATTACGTAGCCACCTTGCCCACAAGTGGGCCACTTCTGATTCTGCCCCCCGCTCTAAAGCGGAGGGGATTCACGAGGCGGCAGTGGTTATGTAGCCACCTTGCCCACAAGTGGACCACTTCTGATTTTGCCCCCCGCTCTGAAGCGGAGGGGATCTCTCAGGCGGCAGGGGTTACGTAGCCACCTTGCCCACAAGTGGGCCACTTCTGACTCTGCCCCCCGCTCTGAAGCGAGAGGGTTCCCCGAGGCGGCGAGGGTTACGTACCCACCTTGCCCACAAGTGGGCCACTTCTGATTCTGCCCCCGCTCTAAAGCGGAGGGGATTCCCGAGGCGGCAGGGGTTATGTAGCCACCTTGCCCACAAGTGGACCACTTCTGATTCTGCCCCCCGCTCTGAAGCTATGGGGACCCCCCAGGCGGCAGGGGTTATGTAGCCACCTTGCCCACAAGTGGGCCACTTCTGACTCTGCCCCCCGCTCTGAAGCGGAGGGGATCTCTCAGGCGGCAGGGGTTATGTAGCCACCTTGCCCACAAGTGGACCACTTCTGATTCTGCCCCCCGCTCTGAAGCTATGGGGACCCCCCAGGCGGCAGGTGTTATGTAGCCACCTTGCCCACAAGTGGACCACTTCTGATTCTGCCCCCCGCTCTAAAGCGGAGGGGATTCCCCAGGCGGCAGGGGTTATGTAGCCACTTTGCCCACAAGTGGACCACTTCTGATTGTGCCCCCCGCTCTGAAGCTATGGGGACCCCCCAGGCGGCAGGGGTTATGTAGCCACCTTGCCCACAAGTGGGCCACTTCTGATGCTGCCCCCCGCTCTGAAGCGGAGGGGATCACCCAAGCAGCAAGGGTTGTGTAGCCACCTTGTCCACAAGTGGGCCACTTCCAATTGTGCCCCCCGCTCTAAAGCGGAGGGGATTCCCGAGGCGGCAGGGGTTATGTAGCCACCTTGCCCACAAGTGGACCACTTCTGATTCTACTCCCCGCTCTGAAGCGGTGGGGATCCTCCAGGCGGCAGGGGTTAAGTAGACACCTTGCCCACAAGTGGGTCACTTCTGATTCTGCCCCCCGCTCTGAAGCGGAGGGGATCCCCGAGGCGGCAGGGGTTATGTAGCCACGTTGCCCACAAGTGGGCCACTTCTGATTCTGCCCCTCGCTCTGAAGCGGAGGGGATCCCCGAGGCAGCAGGGGTTATGTAGCCACCTTGCCCACAAGTTGATCACTTCTGATTCTGCTCCCCCCTCTGAAGCGGAGGGGATTCCCGAGGAGGCAGGGGTTATTTAGCCACCTTGCCCACAAGTGGGCCTTTTCTGATTCTGCCCCTCGCTCTGCAGCGGACAGGATCCTTGAGGGGGCAGCGTTTACTTAGCCACCTTGCCCACAAGTGGGCCACTTCTGATTCTGCCACTCGCTCTGAAGAGGAGGGGATTCCCCATGCGGCAGGGGTTACGTAGCCACCTTGCCCACAAGTGGGCCACTTCTGATTCTGCCCCCCGCTCTGAAGCGGAGGCAAACCCCCCATGCGGCAGCGTTTAGGTAGCCACCTTGCCCACAAGTGGGCGACTTCTGATTCTGCCCCTCGCTTTGAAGCAGAGGGGATCCCCTGGGTGGCAGGGGTTATGTAGCCCGCTTGCCCACGAGTGGGCCACTTCTGATTCTGCCACTCGCTCGGAAGCTGTGGGGATCCCCGAGGCGGCAGGGGTTATGTAGCCACCTTGCCCACAAGTGGGCCACTTCTGATTTTGCCCCTCGCTTTGAGGCGGACGGGATCCCCGAGGCGGCAAGGGTTATGTAGCCACCTTGCCCACAAGTGGGTCACTTCTGATTCTGCCCCCCGCTCTGAAGCGGAGGGGATTCCCCAGGCGGCAGGGGTTATGTAGCCACCTTGCCCACAGATGGGCCACTTCTGATTCTGCCCCCCGCTCTGAAGCGGAGGGGATCCCCGAGGCGGCAGGGGTTATGTAGCCACCTTGCCCACAAGTGGATCACTTCTGATTCTACTCCCCGCTCTGAAGCGGAGGGGATCCCCGTGGCAGCAGGGGTTATGTAGCCACCTTGCCCACAAGTGGATCACTTCTGATTCTACTCCCCGCTCTGAAGCGGAGGGGATCCCCGAGGCAGCAGGGGTCATGTGGCCACCTTGCCCACAAGTGTGCCACTTCTGATTCTGCCACTCGCTCTGAAGCGGAGGGGATCCCCGAGGCAGCAGGGGTTATGTAGCCGGCTTGCCCACAAGTGGGCCACTTCTGATTCTGCCCCCCGCTCTGCAGTGGACGGGATCCCCGACGCGGCAGGGGTTATGTAGCCACCTTACCCACTTGTAGGCCACTTCTGATTCTGCCCCCCGTCATGAAGCGGAGGGGATCCCCGAGGCGGCAAGGGTTACGTAGCCACCTTGCCCACAAGTGGGCCACTTCTGATTCTGCCACTCGCTCTGAAGCGGAGGGGATCCCCCAAGCAGCAAGGGTTGTGTAGCGCCCTTGCCCACAAGTAGGTCACTTCTGGTTCTGTGACTCGCTCTCAAAAGGAGGGGATCCCTCAGGCGGTAGGGGTTACGTAGCCGGCTTGCCCACAAGTGGGCCACTTCTGATTCTGCCCCCCGCTCTGCAGTGGATGGGATCCCCGAGGCGGCAGTAGTTATGTAGCCACCTTGCCCACAAGTGTGCCACTTCTGATTCTGCCCCCCGCTCTAAAGCGGAGGGGATCCCCGAGGCAGCAGGGGTTATGTAGCCACCTTACCCACTTGTAGGCCACTTCTGATTCTGCCCCCCGTCATGAAGCGGAGGGGATCCCCGAGGCGGCAAGGGTTACGTAGCCACCTTGACCACAAGTGGGCCACTTCTGATTCTGCCACTCGCTCTGAAGCGGAGGGGATCCCCCAAGCAGCAAGGGTTGTGTAGCGCCCTTGCCCACAAGTGGGTCACTTCTGGTTCTGTGACTCGCTCTGAAGAGGAGGGGATCCCTCAGGCGGTAGGGGTTACGTAGCCGGCTTGCCCACAAGTGGGCCATTTCTGATTCTGCCCCCCGCTCAGCAGTGGATGGGATCCCCGAGGCGGCAGTAGTTATGTAGCCACCTTACCCACAAGTGTGCCACTTCTGATTCTGCCCCCCGCTCTAAAGCGGAGGGGATCCCCGAGGCAGCAGGGGTTATGTAGCCACCTTACCCACTTGTAGGCCACTTCTGATTCTGCCCCCCGTCATGAAGCGGAGGGGATCCCCGAGGCGGCAAGGGTTACGTAGCCACCTTGACCACAAGTGGGCCACTTCTGATTCTGCCACTCGCTCTGAAGCGGAGGGGATCCCCCAAGCAGCAAGGGTTGTGTAGCGCCCTTGCCCACAAGTGGGTCACTTCTGGTTCTGTGACTCGCTCTGAAGAGGAGGGGATCCCTCAGGCGGTAGGGGTTACGTAGCCGGCTTGCCCACAAGTGGGCCATTTCTGATTCTGCCCCCCGCTCAGCAGTGGATGGGATCCCCGAGGCGGCAGTAGTTATGTAGCCACCTTGCCCACAAGTGGGTCATTTCTGATTCTGCCCCGCGCTTTGAAGCGGAGGGGATTCCCGAGGCAGCAGGGGTTGTGTAGCCACCTTGCCCACAAGTGGGTCACCTCTGATTCTGCCCCTCGCTCTGAAGAGGAGGGGATCCCCGAGGCGGCAGGGGTTATGTAGCCACCTTGCCCACAAGTGGGCCACTTCTGATTCTGCCCCCCGCTCTAAAGCGGAGGGGATCCCCGAGGCAGCAGGGGTTATGTAGCCACCTTGCCCACAAGTGGGCCACCTCTGATTCTGCCTCCCGCTCGGAAGCTGTGGGCATCCCCGAGGCAGCAGGGGTTATGTAGCCACCTTGCCCACAAGTGGGTCACTTCTGATTCTGCCGCCCGCTCTGAAGCGGAGGGGATCCCCGAGGCGGCAGGGGTTATGTAGCCACCTTGCCCACAAGTGGGCCACTTCTGATTCTGCCCCCCGCTCTAAAGCGGAGGGGATCCCCGAGGCAGCAGGGCTTATGTAGCCACCTTACCCACTTGTAGGCCACTTCTACTTCTGCCCCCCGTCATGAAGCGGAGGGGATCCCCGAGGCGGCAAGGGTTACGTAGCCACCTTGCCCACAAGTGGGCCACCTCTGATTCTGCCACTCGCTCTGAAGCGGAGGGGATCCCCCAAGCAGCAGGGGTTGTGTAGCGCCCTTGCCCACAAGTGGGTCACTTCTGATTCTGTGACTCGCTCTGAAGAGGAGGGGATCCCCGAGGCAGCAGGGGTTATGTAGCCACCTTGCCCACAAGTGGGCCACTTCTGATTCTGCCCCCCGCTCTAAAGCGGAGGGGATCCCCGAGGCAGCAGGGGTTATGTAGCCACCTTACCCACAAGTGGGCCACTTCTGATTCTGCCCCCCGCTCGGAAGCTGTGGGCATCCCCGAGGCAGCAGGGGTTATGTAGCCACCTTGCCCACAAGTGGGTCACTTCTGATTCTGCTCCCCGCTCTGAAGCGGAGGGGATCCCCGAGGCGGCAGGGGTTATGTAGCCACCTTGCCCACAAGTGGGCCACTTCTGATTCTGCCCCCCGCTCTAAAGCGGAGGGGATCCCCGAGGCAGCAGGGGTTATGTAGCCACCTTACCCACTTGTAGGCCACTTCTGATTCTGCCCCCCGTCATGAAGCGGAGGGGATCCCCGAGGCGGCAAGGGTTACGTAGCCACCTTGCCCACAAGTGGGCCACTTCTGATTCTGCCACTCGCTCTGAAGCGGAGGGGATCCCCCAAGCAGCAGGGGTTGGGCAGCGCCCTTGCCAAAAAGTGGGTCACTTCTGGTTCCGTGACTCGCTCTGAAGAGGAGGGGATCCCTCAGGCGGCAGGGTTTACGTAGCCGGCTTGCCCACAAGTGGGCGACTTCTGATTCTGCCCCCCGCTCTGAAGCTGTGGGGATCCGCGAGGCGGCAGGGGTTACGTAGCCACCTTGCCCACAAGTGGGTCACTTCTGATTCTGCCCCCCGCTCTGAAGCGGAGGGGATCCCCGAGACGGCAGGGGTTATGTAGTCACCTTGCCCACCAGTGGGCCACTTCTGATTTTGCCCCCCGCTCTAAAGTGGAGGGGATCCCCGAGGCAGCAGGGGTTATGTAGCCACCTTGCCCACAAGTGGGCCACTTCTGATTCTGCCCCCCGCTCGGAAGCTGTGGGGATCCCCGAGGCAGCAGGGGTTATGTAGCCACCTTGCCCACAAGTGGGTCACTTCTGATTCTGCCCCCCGCTCTGAAGCGGAGGGGATCCCCGAGGCGGCAGGGGTTATGTAGCCACCTTGCCCACAAGTGGGCCACTTCTGATTCTGCCCCCCGCTCTAAAGCGGAGGGGATCCCCGAGGCGGCAGGGCTTATGTAGCCACCTTACCCACTTGTAGGCCACTTCTGATTCTGCCCCCCGTCATGAAGCGGAGGGGATCCCCGAGGCGGCAAGGGTTACGTAGCCACCTTGCCCACAAGTGGGCCACTTCTGATTCTGCCACTCGCTCTGAAGCGGAGGGGATCCCCCAAGCAGCAGGGGTTGTGTAGCGCCCTTGCCCACAAGTGGGTCACTTCTGATTCTGTGACTCGCTCTGAAGAGGAGGGGATCCCCGAGGCAGCAGGGGTTATGTAGCCACCTTGCCCACAAGTGGGCCATTTCTGATTCTGCCCCCCGCTCTGAAGCTGTGGGGATCCGCGAGGCGGCAGGGGTTACGTAGCCACCTTGCCCACAAGTGGGTCACTTCTGATTCTGCCCCCCGCTCTGAAGCGGAGGGGATCCCCGAGACGGCAGGGGTTATGTAGTCACCTTGCCCACCAGTGGGCCACTTCTGATTTTGCCCCCCGCTCTAAAGTGGAGGGGATGCTTGAGGCAGCAGGGCTTATGTAGCCACCTTGCCCACAAGTGGGCCACTTCTGATTCTGCCCCCCGCTCGGAAGCTGTGGGGATCCCCGAGGCAGCAGGGGTTATGTAGCCACCTTGCCCACAAGTGGGTCACTTCTGATTCTGCCCCCCGCTCTGAAGCGGGGGGGATCCCCGAGGCAGCAGGGGTTATGTAGCCACCTTGCCCACAAGTGGGCCACTTCTGATTCTGCCCCCCGCTCTGAAGCTGTGGGGATCCGCGAGGCGGCAGGGGTTACGTAGCCACCTTGCCCACAAGTGGGTCACTTCTGACTCTGCCCCCCGCTCTAAAGTGGAGGGGATCCCCGAGGCAGCAGGGGTTATCTAGCCACCTTGCCCACAAGTGGGCCACTTCTGATTCTGCCCCCCGCTCGGAAGCTGTGGGGATCCCCGAGGCAGCAGGGGTTATGTAGCCACCTTGCCCACAAGTGGGTCACTTCTGATTCTGCCCCCCGCTCTGAAGCGGAGGGGATCCCTCAGGCAGCAGGGCTTATGTAGCCACCTTACCCACTTGTAGGCCACTTCTGATTCTGCCCCCCGTCATGAAGCGGAGGGGATCCCCGAGGCGGCAAGGGTTACGTAGCCACCTTGCCCACAAGTGGGCCACTTCTGATTCTGCCACTCGCTCTGAAGCGGAGGGGATCCCCCAAGCAGCAAGGGTTGTGTAGCGCCCTTGCCCACAAGTGGGTCACTTCTGATTCTGTGACTCGCTCTGAAGAGGAGGGGATCCCCGAGGCAGCAGGGGTTATGTAGCCACCTTGCCCACAAGTGGGCCACTTCTGATTCTGCCCCCCGCTCTAAAGCGGAGGGGATCCCCGAGGCGGCAGTAGTTATGTAGCCACCTTGCCCACAAGTGGGCCACTTCTGATTCTGCCCCCCGCTCGGAAGCTGTGGGCATCCCCGAGGCAGCAGGGGTTATGTAGCCACCTTGCCCACAAGTGGGTCACTTCTGATTCTGCTCCCCGCTCTGAAGCGGAGGGGATCCCCGAGGCGGCAGGGGTTATGTAGCCACCTTGCCCACAAGTGGGCCACTTCTGATTCTGCCCCCCGCTCTAAAGCGGAGGGGATCCCCGAGGCAGCAGGGGATATGTAGCCACCTTACCCACTTGTAGGCCACTTCTGATTCTCCCCCCCGTCATGAAGCGGAGGGGATCCCCGAGGCGGCAAGGGTTACGTAGCCACCTTGCCCACAAGTGGGCCACCTCTGATTCTGCCCCTCGCTCTGAAGCGGAGGGGATCCTCCAAGCAGCAGGGGTTGTGCAGCGCCCTTGCCCACAAGTGGGTCACTTCTGGTTCTGCGACTCGCTCTGAAGAGGAGGGGATCCCTCAGGCGGCAGGGTTTACGTAGCCGGCTTGCCCACAAGTGGGCGACTTCTGATTCTGCCCCCCGCTCTGAAGCTGTGGGGATCCGCGAGGCGGCAGGGGTTATGTAGCCACCTTGCCCACAAGTGGGTCACTTCTGATTCTGCCCCCCGCTCTAAAGCGGAGGGGATCCCCGAGACGGCAGGGGTTATGTAGTCACCTTGCCCACCAGTGGGCCACTTCTGATTTTGCCCCCCGCTCTAAAGTGGAGGGGATCCCCGAGGCAGCAGGGGTTATGTAGCCACCTTGCCCACAAGTGGGCCACTTCTGATTCTGCCACTTGCTCTGAAGCGGAGGGGATCCCCCAAGCAGCAGGGGTTGTGTAGCGCCCTTGCCCACAAGTGGGTCACTTCTGATTCTGTGACTCGCTCTGAAGAGCAGGGGATCCCTCAGGCGGCAGGGGTTACGTAGCCGGCTTGCCCGCAAGTGGGCCACTTCTGATTCTGCCCCCCGCTCTGAAGTGGACGGGATCCCCGAGGCGGCACGGGTTATGTAGCCACCTTGCCCACAAGTGGGTCACTTCTGATTCTGCCCCCCGCTCTGAAGCGGAGGGGATCCCCGAGGCGGCAGGGGTTATGTAGCCACCTTACCCACAAGTGTGCCACTTCTGATTCTGCCCCCCGCTCTAAAGCGGAGGGGATCCCCGAGGCAGCAGGGGTTATGTAGCCACCTTGCCCACAAGTGGATCACTTCTGATTCTGCCCCCCGCTCTAAAGCGGAGGGGATCCCCGAGGCAGCAGGGGTTATGTAGCCACCTTACCCACAAGTGTGCCACTTCTGATTCTGCCCCCCGCTCTGAAGCGGAGGGGATCCCCGAGGGGGCAGGGGCTATGTAGCCACCTTACCCACTTGTAGGCCACTTCTGATTCTGCCCCCCGTCATGAAGCGGAGGGGATCCCGGAGGCGGCAAGGGTTACGTAGCCACCTTGCCCACAAGTGGGCCACTTCTGATCCTGCCACTCGCTCTGAAGAGGAGGGGATCCCCCAAGCAGCAAGGGTTGTGTAGCGCCCTTGCCCACAAGTGGGTCACTTCTGGTTCTGTGACTCGCTCTGAAGAGGAGGGGATCCCTCAGGCGGTAGGGGTTGCGTAGCCGGCTTGCCCACAAGTGGGCCATTTCTGATTCTGCCCCCCGCTCAGCAGTGGATGGGATCCCCGAGGCGGCAGTAGTTATGTAGCCACCTTGCCCACAAGTGGGTCACTTCTGATTCTGCCCCCCGCTCTGAAGCGGAGGGGATCCCCGAGGCGGCAGGGGTTACCTAGCCACCTTGCCCACAAGTGGGCCACTTCTGATTCTGCCCCCCGCTCTAAAGCGGAGGGGATTCCCCAGGCGGCAGGGGTTATGTAGCCACCTTGCCCACAAGTGGGTCACTTCTGATTCTGCCCGCCGCTCTAAAGCGGAGGGGATCCCCGAGGCGGCAGGGGTTATGTAGCCACCTTGCCCACAAGTGGGCCACTTCTGATTCTGCCCCCCGCTCTAAAGCGGAGGGGATCCCCGAGGCAGCAGGGGTTATGTAGCCACCTTACCCACTTGTAGGCCACTTCTGATTCTGCCCCCCGTCATGAAGCGGAGGGGATCCCCGAGGCGGCAAGGGTTACGTAGCCACCTTGCCCACAAGTGGGCCACTTCTGATTCTGCCACTCGCTCTGAAGCGGAGGGGATCCCCCAAGCAGCAAGGGTTGTGTAGCGCCCTTGCCCACAAGTGGGTCACTTCTGGTTCTGTGACTCGCTCTGAAGAGGAGGGGACTTCATTGTTTTGCTCGGCAATATCGATCGCACTGGTTTGTGTTGCCCATCTGTCACACATGGGGAATGCCGTTCACGCGGAGCACAGTTATGTATGCCGGTAACTACTTGAACCCGAGTTGTGGCCTTTCCCCCCAAGTTTGTGGTTCCATAATAGGGTTTTCCAAGCTTCTTATGCAGGGGGGACGTGACATACAGCATAAATTGTAAGAATCTTAAAGCCAAATAATTCTGGGGAGGTTGTGCGTCGAAAGTTACTTGTGCGCGGAAACTAATTAATTACAAAAAAAAACTAGTTCCAGGCGAACGAACAAAAAAGACCACATAATGACGCCGAAATTAAAATAATCACAAAAATTCAATTCTGTGGATCATGTTGTGTGTCATCTTGTATAAAGGTTCGTGGGTACTAGACATTCTGTTGCACCCGGGGAATAATAGCATCCAACCAAAGAGCGAAGTAGCCTCATGCAACTAGAGAGCACCAAGGATTGGCGGCATCCATCCAGAGACCGCCAGGAAACAACACCATGCATCTGGACTCCACCACGAAGTACCATTTCCCTGTTTTCGTTGCAGCGACGCAACGCAAATTGCAAAAAAATTAATTCCAGGTGAACAATTCAAATTTTTCATCGCGGAATTGAAAAAAACGGCGAAAATAATTTTTGAACGTTGCAGTCCGCGGAAATACAAATTCCGCGGATTCTTACAATTTGCGCTGTATTTGACTTGTCACCCATTTTCACCCATTTTTACCTGTTTTTGTCACACATTTCTCGTTGTAGATGGATGTTGGATTATGATGATGATGGGGAATCACCAAACGTGTGGGACCCCTGGGCCTGGGGTTATGGAGCCTTATTGAATATTTCTGTTCGCTTGCATCAGTGGAGGGCCCCACAGTTTGCCTTGAAATACCCTTCCAATACACCCCCCCCCCCCACGGGAGACCGCTGTGCGCTATGGGGGGAGATTTTGGGGGGGGAGGGGGCACCTCTGATTGCATTCCTTGAACCTTACACTTGTGGGGATGAATTGGTGGCACAAGAGGTAGAGTAATTGATTGTACTGTGCGATGTTTGTGGAAAGGAGGGGTGCTTTTGCAATTTCTGTGGCCAATGGGGTTCCTCTCCTTTGGAGCTATTTTGGGAGTTGGTAAAAGGCCAGTCCAGGTGTACACATCGCAAAAATTGCACGCGGCGCGCACACGGCGCAAATCCTCCCTCTAGCTTCGCATTTATACACACCAGCACACTGCCCAGCCCCTCAATGCCTCTGTGCAGGTGTACGCATCGTTTTAGCCTCTTTTTTGAAACCGAGTTTGGGCCCCATTTTTTGCTTTCTTTCCTGCAGGCAACTACGGCGTGAGCAGCTGAAGCAGGGTGGAACATCCAATTGGGATTACTGTAACTTATGTACCTATATATTATGTAACTGTATATTCATTAATTTAATTTCAGGCCAGGTTTGGGTTCAGACTGGATCAGACTGACCTGAACTCATTTTCTCTTCCTGGCCTTGTTTTGCCCTGTGTACAGACACCTGCAGTCCCACACACGCAATCGAAGTCCCTCTTCTGGTTTGAGCCGATACACAGGGGCTGCAAAAGGCAGCAAGTGGCCATGCACCACAGGCCTTTATCCTCCATGGGATTTGTGGTCATGGAGGGATTTGCTTGGTTTATTAGACTGGTCAGGCAGTTTTGGCCAGTGCCGCGCTAAGGTACCTCCCACCCCCCCCCGCCCTGCGCAACGACCACCGAGCGCAATGACCACCTGCTGGTCAAACGGCCTTTTTTCTGACGTTACTATTCAAAACTATTCAAACCGACGCAATGACAAACCCCTGGTCAAACGGCGCTTTTTTGGCCAAAAACGGTGTCTAACGACCAACCGTTGGTCAAACGGTAAAACGTTACTGGTTGTTGCGCAAGGGGGGGGGCTACCATAAATGAGTGCTTGCTTGAATTTTCGTTTACCTAGCTCAGGCTCACATGGTACTTCTTGAGACAGTGCCGTGTCACTGCATTTGGTGGTTTCTTTCTTTTGAATTGGAGTTTTCAGAAATCTATCCATCTGATTCTGCATTCCATGGTGGTGACAAGCTGCTGCAGCTGTTGCTCTTATTCCATCCTGCTCCCTGCCGCTGGTAATCTGCATTTTCCCTTGTTTCTGGACAGCCTACGGATGCCCATTGAGCGTACATATGTGCACTGTGAGAGTTCTGATGGCTTGATAGCTACCTTTTTGTTTGGTAGTGACATTGTCTGGATGATGTTCTGATATGATGATGAGCCCCTGCGCATTGTGGTGTAATGTGCTGTAGGTCAAGATACTGAAGTTATTTTTCGCGTTGAAATATGGATACTCCCAATAAAAGCCTTTTAGCCTCTTTTGATGCGAAATGGAATTCCTAAGTTATTAGGGTCCATTTTTTTTTTCGGAACGTGGACAAGTTCTCACCGGCACCCTCGAGTGAGAATGAGGGAGTGTTGCCCAAATTACCTTTTAAGTTGTTGATGTCGTCCAACGCACCACGCAAGCGAACGCTTCTGAGTCTTGCTTATCACATTGGCGCAACTCATGGAATACGCCACCAATTGCTGATTGCTTGCTGGATCCCTGCTTGCTTGCTGGATCGGGATTTAGCCATTTGATGCATTTCGGACTTTGTGTGCGCCCTGCTTCCATAACCGTTGTACCACGAATGTACATGTGCACACATACACACACCATACACACACCGTGAACCGCAGGTTACATAGGTCATAGGTCCATAGACGTAGCGATGGACGGCAACACTGTGCCGAAACAAATTGTAGAAACCAGTAGCTAGCAACCAAGGATAGTGAAATAGTGAGCACTCGGCCCTGTAAGCTATTCGCGCTTGCAGGTCATGATCAGATTGCTGGTTGTCCCTTCCCTCTGCCCTTGCCTCCACCTCCACGTGCCCTGATTAGGTCCAATTGGTCAGAATTGGTTTCATTTGGTTGCACTTGTCCCTCCCTCCCTCCAGCAGGCCATCATTCAAGTGGAATTCCTTCAAATGGTTTGATTTGGTCCATCCCTCCCTCCACCATGCTTACTTTTGCCATCCTTGAAATGGAACCGGTTCAAATGGTTGATTTGAATGATTGATCAGATTGGTGTCACATTGGGCGGTACATTTGGAAGGCAATGTACCGGTACATTTAGGACCCCTATCACATTTAAAGGACACTCTCCAGATTTCCATGAATCTTGACAACAAATTCCTTCCTTCGTCCCCCGCCTGTAGCTCCGATGTCCCTGAATAGGAAAATAACGTAAAAATTACGTTTTAAAATACAGTACAGTACGGTAAGTACGCAACGAAAACAGATGAACGTAAGGTGAATCATTGAACTGATTTGAATTGTGCCAATCTCGCCGCCAACGCGTTCGAATTCTGAGACTGTTTTTTTTTTAGAAATTGTGAAGGTCGCGACCATTGAAAGGACACTCTCCAGATTTCCATGATTCTTGACAACAAATTCCTTCCTTCGTCCCCCGCCTGTAGCCCCGATGTCCCTGATAGGAAAATAACGTAAAAATTACGTTTTAAAATACATTAGAGTACGGTAAGTACGCAACGAAAACAGATGAATGTAAGGTGAATCATTGAACTGATTCGAATTGTGAAGCCGGTTCGGATCCCAATTGACTGCAGTGTTCTATTTTTGAGCGATTTCCGCGATTTCAGCGATTTCGGATATAATTTCAGGAGAATTCCGAAATTATATTATTTATAAACCACAGGATGGAGGATTTAACATTTCTTGTTCGGACCAGGCCTGCTGTGTGTGCGCGCGCCCTTCTCGTGTTCCTGTTGGCGTGCGCGTGCTCTGTGTTCCTCAATGCGGGCCGATCGTCTGAAAATTCTTCCCAACGGGTGCTAATAGTGTTAGATCTATCATGTGGAAATTGGAATCACTTATCCAACCGGAGGAAGACTATGTGACAGCCATAGTACGTACGTTGATCGCTTCTGTGGGCAGTGTTGAGGGAGTACCTCCGAGGAAACCAAGACCGTCCTTATCTCTGCTATGGTAGTAGTCACGGCAAAACCTACCAGTCACATGGGGTGTCTTCCGAAGGGGACGAGAGGTGAGACCAAGGGAAGCATAGGTAGGCGCACCGGAAGGGAAGAAAGTACGTCGGTCGTTGCTCCGCAATGCAAAGCAATTTCTCATTCTTTGACTTATCATTTGTTTGCTTTGCATATGTCATGACAACTTGATCTCCCATGGAATCAAAGAGGGTCAACCTTTGGTGACTGTGTGTGTTGAACGTGTGGTGTGCACGTGCAATGGGTGAACATGCTAAAGGGGGAGAATTGCACTTATGCCCTGGTTGTTAACCTCTCATTTGCTGTCTTACTCCGGTGACCTTCGGTGAATTCATGGCATTGGTTGAACACTTCGGTGAATTCATATCATTGGTCGAACACGGTTGGTGATCCACTATCCCTCCTTTGTCCACATGAAGTATGTCATGGCATGAGGATAGCTCATTTGATTTGGCAATTGGGTGTAGGGATAATCCTCAATCTATGTCAGTGATTCTCACTTCAAGGGCATGCATGCCTTCATGGGTCATGGCTAGGCGAAAGTCTCTCTCCATATGCATGCTCCCATGGGTCATGGCTAGGCTATGCGCTCGGGATTGGGTTTTGGTGAGGTCAGGTTCTCCCTCCTGGGCCATGGATTGGTTAGGTTATCTCTCTTCGGCCATGGATTGGTTAGGTTCTCTCCCCTGGGCATGGATGGGTGAGGGTCTCTCTCTCAGGGCATGGACTGGGGCGGGACCATCTCTCTCAAGGCCTGGATTGGGGCGGGACCATCTTTCTTGGAGGCGGGACAATCTCTCCTTGGGATAGGACAATCTCACCATGTGTCAGATGTGCTCTCTTTCGACCCGGGATATCTCTCCATGCGCTCTCTCTGCGGGCCGGGTCTAGGTCTCTTCATGTGACCCGGGGCATCTTCTTATCCAAGCACTCTTACCCAATCTCTCTCCAAGTAGCATGCATTGAATTGGTTCTGTGTCACACGAACATGCAATTAGGCAATATTGGTTTCACATGTCCATGTGTGGATGGTTTCTAATGCACATGACGATTGTGGTTGCCTATGCCATCGGGTCCCAAGCAATTAGGCACCAAGTGGTGGGACCGAGTGGCATGTCCAAGCATGTGAGGGCATGAGACGTGTGTCGTGTGTTGGCTTTACATTTTGTTTGTGCCTTTGGTTCGCGATACTCTAACCGCAGGAGCCAAGCAATTGGTATGCAGCATACACTAAACAGGTGAGGTTTGGTGGGCTGGCCTTTCTTGATGTCTTGTTCGCGAGCAGCAAGTAAACCCGCCAAGTCCATTCACTTGCTGGCCATTGTGTATGTTATTGCTAAGTGATAGGCACCCGGCGTCCGGTGTGAAGTACCGAGGCATTGCCAGCATGATGATATATGGACTGTGTCACACACGCCAAGTGTCAGGTATTGCCATGAGGTCACTCTCCTGAGTCGTATTTGGTGATCCTCATTGCAAGCTCTTTACTTGTGATCATTGGTGACTCATGAGTGTGGACAAGTCATGTTTGTGGCCATGCCGTACTTTGTGTTCATGGAGGCCATGATATGTCACACTTGATCCACGGTGGGACGTTCCTCATATTTGGAGCTCATGTTTCTCAATTCCATTTTTTGCCGTCTTGTAGGCAAGGGTGAGGATGGGCCATGTGGACCACGCTTATGTTGAATCCGATGATGCCATGGTGTCGTGTATCATTTCTTTGTGTTCCGCCATGTGCCATATGGACCTCATTGATGTCATTTTGTCGCGCATGACCCCCGTGAATCAATGTCATTTTCCTTAATGTGTTGAACCGAGGTTGTGTCCGCATGGCGTCATATGTCCGTAGTTCGAATGTGCATGGTATATAAAATCGATTCTTGGAGCGGGGATGCCACATCGTCTTCGATAATCGCATACTCTATTCCAGGGCTTCACTTATACTTCTGTTTCTTCCTCTCCCTTTGCCCGACATTGTCTCATTTGTTCCCTTCTCCATGATCATGTCCATGTATTGATGAGGTCACACTCAACTCCATTTGGTGATCGATTATTTGGACTGCACTGGTCAAGTTCACTCGATTGTACTCATCAAGTGTTCCGATTTTATTGCAAGGGTTGCCAAGGGTGTACCTACGGGATTTGTTTGGCTTTTGTGACCAGGGGTTACCAAGGGTACTTGCAGGAATTTTGGACTTTGGATTTGGTGAAACATGGAAGCAATGGTGAGGTCAAGGACGATGGCAGTCACGGGAAAGAGGGTGGAGAAATCGGGTATAGGCGGTAGAGCTCGCACTATGGCAGGGGCTGGTCCTACAGACCTTCTTTAATTGTGCGAATCTCGCCGCCAACGCGTTCGAATTCTGAGACTGTTTTTTTTTTAGAAATTGTGTTCTCTTCACGTCGTATGTGGTGTTGCATAAACACAACAGAACGTGTTTCTGCACAATGTGCACGCCGTGAGGTAATCCCTGGAAAGACGATAAGGTTGAGGAAACGTCACGGTACTACGTCAGTTACAGCCCACGAGTTGTTGTTTCCGGGGTGTTGTGTTGTAGCACAGCTGCACCTCATGCTTCAGTAGATAATCGACGCAGCGCCCTATGTTTTTCTGGTCACATCACGTTCAGCACGAGGTACCACAACGACGTGCACGTGCAGGTGCACGTAGCATGTATTTGTTCAACAGAGTTCTCACAATGCCCCACGGTACACAAACTCCCAAGGAAGCAACCCTGGGGCAGCAACCCTTGGTCCAAACGGCAATGCCCGAAATGGCGGTGCTTTCTGGCTCTGATCATGAGTATTCTGCTGGCAGCAATTTCGTGTCAGGCCGCGGTCGTGGATCTGGATCAAGTTCATCAGGACCGAGGGGAGGTCTTCCTCTGGGTGGACGTGGACGTGGACGTGGACGTGGATCTCGGTAAGGTCGGAATGCAGAAAGGCCAACAAGGATGATCACTCGTCTGAGATATGGGCTCGCAACAGCCAATTTGTCCTGATTTGCCTTCAATTTTTTTCCAGCAGCGAAACTTGAGGCTCTGGCGAAGTCATTGGATCCGATGCAATATTCAGATCCTGTCATCGTTATATAACGGCTTTTTCACTCTGCCAGACCACCGCCGTACCACAACATTGTACTAAAGGTACGATGCTTCACCTGCTTGACCAGCGTGATGGGCCTCTGCAAGGCGAAAGGGGCGCCGCCGCCCAAAGATTTATATATCACGAATCACTGTGGACCAGCGTCAACGTGGTATAGGGATGGATGAATTCGTGTTCCAGATGCAATTGACAGCTGTGCGACTGTGACCTCAGATCGGCCCCTGAATGTGAAGGCATACTGCATCTTGAACTGAAAGGCAGGTTGATTTTGGGAGTCCCCCCATTGGGGCTTGTTGGTTCCATGAGGGTTTTCTCAAGCCTTTTTTGCTCTGTGCCTCCCAGCTATCCGTTATCAGGTTATGTAAGCTTTGAGATACTCAATGCAATGTGCAAACAAAAGGATATCGTGCATATGTGGTATGGTACGACAGAAACAGATAAATAAGCCCAAAAGTCCGCTTTGACCAGGTTTTAGAACTCAGGATTCAGGACTTTTGTCAAAGGGTCGCCAAAGTCGAACCAGGTTGTTGAGTCCCGGATTGAAGATCTCTTTCTTGGCTTGGTTGTGGTTGAAGCCTTTTTTTTTAGATGCGAAATCTTATTTTTTAGCTCTTTTTTTTTCTCCAAAAAAAATTCCGCGCTAAAAAAAGATTCCGTGCTGGAAATTTTTTTTTTTTACACGATCAACATGTATTGGGGGGTTTTATGGGGAGTGCTGCTCCATTGAGCCAACCCCGTACCCCTACCCTTCTCCCAAGGTGTGCTTTAGAGATATCAAGAATCCCCCCCCCCCCCCCACTTTCTGAGTGTCTATTTTTTTTTCAGTGTCTAATCTTATCAGATGCATGGGTCAAGTCCCTATACCCCACAGTGTGCCTACTTTGCGCAACTATGTTCACGCCATACAACAATTCAGGGCATATACAACGGTAACTATGCTCAATCAACGGGCACAACCCCGAGGCGGGCCTGAATTGTTCGATGAGGAATCGTCTGATGATCTCCTGCTCTGGAAAACACAGGAAAAGGTAGTGGGTAGAGAGGAGTACACCCACAAATGCGTGTGCCCAGACACCACACTGCCCACATTGGACGATGGCTGTATACCGCTCGGTTTCGTGCCATGCGTAATTGATGGCATCCCCTGCTATCACAACCAAAAACAACGAGCGGGGATGCATGGCACAGTGACGGTAGCAAGTTGACAGATACTCGGACAGGAGCCGCAAGAGCAGGGGCAACAACAACATGTGGATCCCTGCACATCATCAGCCAGGTTACAGGCCCACAGGACTCCTACAAGGCAGAGCTGCAAGGGTCGGTGATAGTCACCAAAAATGCGCAACCAGGGGACTCCCTCACCCTGGACAACATGGCAGTGGTGGACTACGGACCCCTACAACCTGAAACAGAATGCACCGACATGGACCTGCGAAGCCAACTACGCGCAATTCTTACTGCAGTACCCATTCCCCTCAAGTGGATTGCCGGGCATTAGCGCATACGATCCTCGCACACTGCACAACAAAAAGCAGAAATCCGACGAAATCACGAAGTGGACGGCTAAGATTTAGGCCCTAGCAAGCACCCTGTAGAAAGCACTTGCACGCTATGGACTCATTTTGTAGATACACTGAGGCTGTGCATAGGCGCCTTTGTACCTCACTTCACAAGCGTCTTTTACACACAGTGCTTTGTCGCTTTGCTTGCTTTGCTCCTTACCTAACTTATCTCTTCATTCTCTCTCCTTAGGAACCACCCCTATGGAGGGCCGTTGTGCACCACTCAAATAGTTATCACTCCCAGTCAAACAAGCTTCTCTCTCCACTCCGAGGCAGCCGCTAAGGTTTTAAATCACAGAAATGGTATATTCTCACCCTTTCTGGGCATTAGAGAAAATTAGGCTGGCGTTGTTCACATGCGCAGGACTCGCATTTTCCTCATCATGTCATGCATGTCATCATGTCATGCATCAGCATCATGCACTGCAAGTCATAACAATTAAACCTTTTAACATCACTTTGTAGTGAAACTGAATGTCCTCGTGTCCGATTTCACTCACACTTCAATGAAACGTTGGCTTGTGCCTAGTCGCCAAAGGATGGTCAAAGGTGTAGGCGTCAGCAAGGCTCCTATCTTGCCTACTTGGCTCCTCTCTCCTCAGTCTTTTTCAGGTAACGCTTGCATGCACTCCACTTTTGATCTTCTTTCAGCGCGTAGTTGTACTTGCCTCGACGTTGTAATTGTCGTCTTCTTTCTGGGGGTTTTCACCGTTCCGTTCTCTCTTGCACTTCGGCCACGTCGTTCATTACATTGTAGTCTTTCGGCTTGTTGTTGTGATGAGGCTGCTCTTGTGTTGCAGAACACGACCAACAATGCGTCGTGTCTCACGTGGTCGTTCTTGCTCACACTATCCTTGTTGTGTTGGGCCCGCGTCTTATTCTCATGCTCGTGTGGCGTCCGGACTCAAATGATTGCGGCCTATACAGGGGCACGAATTAAGGCTTACTCCTTACTCCTTTGGTCCTGCCAAATCCGCTGTTGTTCCATTTGTCTCCTTGTTGTACGTGAATACAGACCTCAGGCTGCTGGGGTACTGCTAACTAGTCATTCCATCAGAATCGAAATTAACCAATCTCATTCTCAGACGCCGGACAATTGTAACTTTCTAAATCAGTTTTACTTGACCTCTAACCCACCAAGGGCTCAGAGTTATGAAACATATTTGTAGCATCATGAATCAAAATATACCAAACATGTGTTCATGTACTCACTCGACCAAGGTGGTAAATAGCCATTCTCGTCCAGAGAAATTCAAAGTAGGGTGGAGTTGAATAAAGCATGCTTAAGTGTTTACAAAACACCTAAGTTCAGATTCCAACTCACTCAGGACACGGAGAAATGTCAAAACCTCCAAACTCGCTTGGAGTGTTTTTTCACCATGTGGTTGATGCGGTACCTTGAGGCATTTTTCTCATAACCATCCTCCTTTTTCAGAAATCAAAGTAACCCATGGATAGGAAGCACATATTTCAGTGTTGCTGAGAAAAATATTATGAACCCTCAACCATTTTCTATATGGGAGAAATGGAATAAATGCATAAGTCATTTTTGGAGTGTTCTCCAAGTGTGGTTCATGTAGCAACTTGAAAAATATGGGAAAAATTGAAAACAAGATGCTTCTAACAATGTGAAGGATGGGTTCAAAGCGTATTGGTCTCTAGTTTTCAAATATGCTTGGCTTTAGATTTTTTGAAACACTGTTGTCGAGATATTTTAAAACACTGAGTGCCATTTTGGATGTTTTTGGCACTTTTGGACACCAAAAGTTAGCTCAAAGCTTCAATGAAATCAATTGATTCAAGGGGAAGGGAGGGTGGAGAAGGGGCAATGAAACAGCAAGTGACGCTCCCGCCACCAATGCAGCGCGTAGGAGCGCTCGAAACTGCGCACAGAGGGCACAAAGCAATGAAATTAAAGCTCTATGATACAAATACAAAGAGGCAACTTTTCATAGCTTCATATACTTCAAAATCTGCTTCATAGGACCACGTTTGCTCCTTCCACAGGCTCCAAATCGACGTAGTTCGTAGTCCCTTAGTTCGTAGTCGTCGAGTCTCATCACCTAGGATGGCGCTCTTCACGAATTTTCGACTTTTGTTCAACGCTTTTGAAGCATCATAACTTGTTGCAATGTATAGTTCATGTAATACCAAAGTATCTTGAAAATTTGAACTTGTAGAGCTGCCACAGACCTTCGGCACCCTCGACGCGCTCTGTCGTGATGAACCACAAGTCGTTGTCGTCCATTGACAGCGCGTAGGACAGAGAACTTCACGGATTTCCAAAGTTTTCCAACACTTTCTAAGGAATCTGAGGTATACCTTATTGTACTCAATGTATCTCCAACATATGCTCAAAACCCGAACTTGTGAAGCCCAAGTGTCGTCGTTGTAACCGTCTTCAATTGTCGACGAGTGTCGTTGACCTTTCTCGAAAGCTGTTTGATCTCGACGTGGTCGAACTTTGTCAAATTCTTGAGAACTTTTGAGGTATAGGAAGTATACCTTTGAATTGTCAAAGTTGCTTCAAGTAGTTGGTATATTTAAGCAAAGAACTCCACTGGTAACAACGTACACTCATTAGGCTTGCTATTGTCGTCTCTCTCGTCGTCGTTGTCCTCGTTGAAAGCGGATTAGTGGACTGTGATAAGCTTGGACTTGGGATCCTAGCTTAGTTGTTTTTTGGCTTGCTCAAACTTTGGATTGTAAACCCCTTGTTTCTTGTTAAAATCAAGAACTCCTTCCCTTGTAGAGCAAGCATAGGCACTGAACGATGACGTTGTCGACAAAGAACACGATCTTGAAGTTGGAGCAATTGGCAGGTCCAGTAATACGGGTTCACACGCCTAAATAACAAGAATTAATGAACAAGTTAATGAAACATTAAAATCTCATTAAATAAGGAAATAAACTCAATTCTTTCTCAAACTTTCCAAATGTCTATTGATCACAGGCCCTGTCACGATGTCGTAAATTGTCACAGGCCACATAAGACGGCGACAATCGCGACAGGCCTTCTCAAGCTTCCAAGGGGGAGCCTTAAGCGCAGTGCGCGTGCAGTGCGCGCGCAGTGCGCGCGCAGTGCAACTATTTGGGCGTCCGGCCGTACTAGAGACCCATACTTTGAGATACTAGGGGCCCCTAGGGGCATCATGGTGACCCCTAGCGGAGGCTTTGACTTCTGATTTTGCCCCCTTTGTTTGGGTGTGCCAAAGTTGATTGAGCAGATCTTGCGATTCGGCAAGGGTAACCACTTACCAAGGGATGAGGAAAGTGTAATTATCCAAGATGGGCTTGATGGCCAACCATTCTCTGAAGGCGGCAGTGAAGCGCCAACACTGCAGCCTGCGATTGACCGTTTGAAGAGAGAGAGAGGCCAAGAAACAAGCAAAACATGTGCAGCAGGTCCTAGAAAAGCGGCAACGCACACTGGATGCTTTTTGTGTTGCTGCGCCCCCTCGGGCCGATGTGGCTTCGTCCAGCTCCAATCTCCCTCAACCCTCTCAGTCCTCGCGACCCCCTGTGGCTACACAATCTCAACCCCAATCCGATTCTAACCGCAAGGGAAAGGAGAGAGCCCCTTCCTCACAACCGAAACCACGCATGTGGCACTGGGGCATCGTAAGGAACATGTGTGTGTTATTTTAAGGGAAGGTAGTTTGCGTCTTTCTTGAGCTGGGGCAGTTTGGGTCACCTAATTCTAAAGGCGTTTCCAAGGGGTGTGCTTGGGGGCTCTTCGGGGGGAACATAGTCAAAAAGTAGCGCGCAGTGCGCGTGCAGTGCGCGCGCAGTGCGCGCGCAGTGCAAAGATTCCCCCCAAATAGCTTCTGAATAGCTTCTAATACATTAGTATGCTCTAAAAAGTAATAAAACATGATTTTATCACATTGTAAGCATATGGGATGTGATAATTCATGTATAGCTACTAGTGTATCCTAGATCTCTACTCTCTGCATTGAAGATAGAAGCCAAAGACTCTAGGTAGAGCTACATCTAAGGCTTGCTCTTAAGATATGAGCAATTGTCTTACAATATTACTAGTTGAGAAGCTCTGTAAGATCTTCAAATAGGTCCAATTTGCCGCC
This sequence comes from Eutreptiella sp. 'Long Island Sound 2002', assembly GCA_964036045.1. Taxonomy (NCBI): domain Eukaryota; phylum Euglenozoa; class Euglenophyceae; order Eutreptiales; family Eutreptiaceae; genus Eutreptiella; species Eutreptiella sp. 'Long Island Sound 2002'. Next base: position 5,265,637 of record OZ038388.1, read on the forward strand.
ACTCATTACAATGTGCTACGGGAAGTTCTAATCACGCGGACTGCTCTGGTTTGTGGTCGACTTCGATACACGGAACGCGGGACCTTGGCATTGATCTTAACGTTACTGCGAGCTGTAATTCCGCACATTGAGTGCCGGATTTCATGATTGGCTGCTTCGGTGCAGGTGTTCTGTTGTGACTGGATCGCCCTTTTGCCACTTTGCAAAAATGCCTACGGAGTCATTACATGGGGAATTGGGTTTACATACCCAATGAGATCCAATAGTGCAGCCCCAATCAATATGGAAGTCCGTTTTTTCGTATGTTTAGATCATGGAACCCAAAAAGGTAGGCTTGAAGGGGACGAATTAGGTCCGGTGGGCGAAAAACGGGGGTCAGGCAAAACCCCGTGCGCGGTGTCGCAGTGACAAGTTCTTTTTGATCTTCGATCCCAAGGAGGCACGGCTGTGTGTTTGTGATTCATATGACCGTCCCTGAAGGTTCGCCTCTGAGAAACAGGATAAAGTTGTCGTCTGGAAACCAACGATGGCCCGCTGAGTGACGTGTTTTCCGTCGCGGACTTCATGTACAGCCTACCCCTTCGTTGGGTATTTACTCCCGTCGTACATTGATGACACTGCTATGTGTCGGGTGCTTGAACACCAAGCAGTGCCACCTCAGTTTTGAGGTGATGGTGTTTTTGTTGATCCTATTGTGTAATACTGAAGGTATGTGGCGCTGCACCGTCGGCCGCGTGCCGCGTGTGGCGATGACCCAGTGTGGCGATGACCCAGCTCATAGCCGAAGTGTGCACCTGCTAATTTATTGGTTAGGGAGAAATGGTGCTATTTTCTGATGCTAACCAGTGTTGTGACAATTTTTTATCTGCTGCAAACTGCTCGCATTTGTATGCAATTTGTTTGTGATATCTCTGTCTGTGCTGATTACTATAGTTTGCATTTGTACTGTTTCAGCAACATTGTCTTCATGCTGCACGTGGGGTAGGCCAAGTCCCTGACACGGGCTTCGTGTTCCAGGGATGAAAGAGTTTCGCCGTCAACTGTGTTGAGAAACACCTTGTGTTCTTTCAAATCAACTTGGACTAATTTCGTGCCCTCGCCCTCCCCCTTCATGCTTGTGCTGCATGGTGCATCTCTTTTCTCCGTTGCCTCCCTTGCTTCACTTTTAGACTTTTTAAACCTGATGCCCATTGAGTCCACCCACTCCGCGCCAAGAGACTGAGACGGGGTCTGTCTCACTTCGGAGTGTCTATTTTTTTTTCGTTGTTGGATCTGCCTCCTGTTTTTAATTGGTAATGGCTTCCCTTGTCGGTGCTTATTTCTTGTGGCTATGCGGTGGTCTATTTGGTGTACACCATTTTTATTTAAAACGTGACTATCAGGCCTTTCTATGGTGGACTACGCTTGGCGGATTGGGATTTGGTTGGTTGCGAGACTCGTGGAGAATTCCCGATTATGTTGCAGAGCTAAACAAGGACAAGTTCTACATGGAGGTTTTGCAGACCAAAAAATCGTATGAAGAAGCGTACCCGTCTTTATGGCGTTCATATGGCTACGCCCGTGTGTTGGGGCAGTTGCTGTTCGGAGGGCTCTACTATTGTACGGCCTTCAAGGCTGCAACTGTCATTCTCACGGATCAAGAACATGGGTTTCCGGCGTACGGCATCCAAGCGCCTGCCTTCCTCCCTTCACTTTTCGCCTACGTTGGAGGCTTTATTGGCGTATACATGGTCGGTCACACCCACACCTACATCGAACCAAGTTGGAGGTATTGCCTCGGAGGTTTTGTCATCGGAGGCATCATCTTCAGTGGGACGGGAGCAGTCTGGCTCGGGACTATTGCAGGCAATTGGAAGCGCCAGTGGATTTCCCAGCCGGCGCCCCACAAGTCCATGTTTCGACGCATCATGAGGTTCTCGTTCGCCGCAACCGTGTGGCTGCTGGCCTGGACACTCATCGTGTTCTTCCTGGAGTTTGATGTCACCGACGAGCAAACCAAACAGCCCAGAACGGTCCGGGTTCGCGACGCATTCATCCACGTCTATCGCTCAAGGTTCTGGGAAAAGGCCTGGTCGCATTTCAAAGAATCATATGACAAAGGGGGTTGGAATGGCATTCTTAATTCTTTGGACGTGTCAGGAGAGAAACATGCTCGTGAGGTGTTGGGCGTCAGCAGGGATGCCACTGAGAAGGAGATTAAAAGTGCTTACAAGAAGCTGGCCCGCCAGTGGCACCCAGACAGAAACAAGGACCCTCAAGCGAAATCAAAGATGGAGGAGATCAATGCAGCTCATACACTGCTGATCAATGCGAAGCGGGGCAAGGGCGGCAAAGAATAAGGCAAGCTTGGTGTGGCGTAGTATGTTGTTGTGTTCTGTGGTATATCGTGTAAATGAAAGAGAGGGTATAATATGGAACGGTTGCGAACCGAGATTTCTTTGATTTGTGTCATGAATTAAACACCAAACTGTTGGGGTCGAATTTTTATGGACAGTCTTCGTGCTGCGTGCGCACAGTCTTGTCCATGGGAGGCAGAGGTCCACATTTGATACCCTGCTTCATGGATAGTGCACTCTGGAGGCGCGTCCGTATCTGCATGTTGGCACTCGCGAATCAGTAATTGTGCACACGCATGAATCTCAGGTCCATGCTTCTTGAATGACGCCTATCAACCACAGGGGGTTTGACACACGTGTGGCACTGGCCTGCACGCATGCTTCAAGGCTCAGGCAAAGCTTTACGCCCATCATTGAGTCCCAGAAACTATGATTGACTATAATTGCCAGTGATGTTGTGGTCTGCGATTTGTGCTGGAGTGAGGCAGTTTGTTTACTGTCCTACACTATATTGGACATAGTGCACGGGCCCTTGCAAAAGAAACTTGTGTGTTAGTGAGTCTGAGGGGAAACGTTTTGGTTTTAAAGGACAGTCCTGTTTGCAGAAAGAATCAAAAGGATGCATCCCACCGTTGTTGACGGCTTGTGGAGTCTCCACACGGGACAGTTTTTGCTGTCCTTTACCTGCCACGCAGAACCGGTCCGTTCGACCGAGCACTTACGGGGGACACGTATGTCCGAGCAGAAAAAAGGAAAGAATCAAAAAGATGCATCCCCCAGAGCCTTTGGTCGGGAGTGGATCACGGGTACATCTCTGTTTCCCATCCACGTCTACAGTTGTTGGTGACCAAGGGGCAGGGTGGACGATTTACGCTAATACATTGATGGCACACCTATTTGTGGTAGCACATCTTTCATTGCTTGTGACACCTGCTGGAACGATGCTGCACGCACGCATTCTTGGCTGCTGCTCGGCGTTTCAGGGTGATTGCATGAGAAGGTTTTGGTTGCGCCACTGTGATCGCTGGGAATTCGGTCTCCTTAGCAATCCAGTGTGAGGTTCTGCGTCCCACAATGTGTGCTCCTTTTGTCCAACACCTGATGCCCTTTGGCGTCCAGCAGTGGAAGCGGCAAGTCAGAAAAGAAGCATTCGTTGAATGCAATAAAGGCTGATGCAATGCAAACACAACCGAAGCCCTCCAGTCCCTGGGGTCCTTTTCAGTGGCACCAGAATAAATGAACCATAACCCCCCCCCCCCCCCAAGGTGGCCAACTGCAAAAAGAAGCGCAAGAAGAAGCGCAAAAAGAAAAAATAATTTTGGACTCAGCTCCGCAAAACTGAAGTCTGCAGAAAAAAGGCCTCAAAAATAAGATAATTTCCCCCTATTTGGGGTGCTGTCGCAAAATTGTTGCTTGAATAGAATTCAAAACACCCAACGCAAAAATTAGTACTCCGCAAAATGTTAGGATTTGTATGGTAGAGAAAATCCCACATGGGTGTGGCGACTAGCGGTTGCACTGCAAGTGTGCACTGCATGAGAGGTTAGCAGCAACACCTGTGTTAAGTGTGGCCCCTGTCCTCGAGAGGGGAAGATTTTTGCTGACCTGTGGCAATTTCGTCGTACAACTAAGAATCACTCAAAATGCCTTATTTCTCGAGATTTGGATCCCTCTTTTGGATGGCTTTGAATGCCATGTGTTGCCTCTACGACTTCTTTGGTGGGATAAGGATGATAAGGAACTTTGGTAGGCCACTCGCACAGCGCATATTTCTTCCAACATGCCTTTGAGAACACTTTTCTTTTGGTGCCTGTGGTGTGCCGCGTACAATTTGGGTCATCTTGGTGCAGGGAAATTGTTGTTGTGCACACATATCAGAATGCATATACTTCACCACCCCTTTTGCCATTCTTTGATATTGAATCATTGCATGCAAAGGCTTTTTCTGTGCCACAGAGTAAAGGTAATGTGTTGAGTTGAATGGAAGGCACTTTTATAACCACTCTTGCAGAAACCATATTTGTGAAGAGAAGAGGTCAAAAGGGGCCCTCGAGAGTGGTGCATTTTGCGCATGTTATGATAGGGCTGTGGGTCCACTGGGTGGGCCGAGAACTTTTGAAAATAACTGGGAGCATAGTAAAAGTGGTGTTTTGAGGCAACGAGCGCCCACCTGTGGCACCGTTGACCACTTGCACACCACGAGTGTTCCGTCTGCACACAGTTGGCAGTGGTATAGCCTGCTAGACGTCCCGCACACACCCTCAAGGTGGTCCACGGGGTTTGTCACCCATTCAGAACTGAATATTGGTGAATTTTCCGAATGACAATAGTATTAGTATACCCAAATATCCCGAACAGTTCCAAATATTTTCAAAGCTTACGAGCCGAGATCCAGGGCTTTTGGTGTGGTACGTGCCCTCTATTATTGCTGTTTGCTACAATTTGTGAAATGTGTGCTACACCTCTGAATTTTGCATCCTCTTTGCACACGTTCACACGTGGCACCATTGATGAGTTCCCTTTTGAGCAATCTCAGCAAGCAACGCAATTGGCAAAAAAGTTTTCACAGCTGAGAAAGCGAGGAAAACCTTTGACAACAGCAGCCCGTTTTTTCTGAGATGATACGGAGCTGCACAACAATGGTCCAATATGATGACAAGAACTTTGCCACCAACAATATCAAGGGCAATACTCAGCAAAAGTTGAAAAAGGAGGGTAATGTGGTGCGTGCACCAGCACCTGTACTGAGTCACCATGGACTGGCGCACCTGTGCCCAGTCACTAAGGATTTGTGTGCAAGAGTACAGGTACAGCATCCTTTGCAACACTCATTACACAAAACAAAGACCTGCAACCTTTGCACAGCAAAAGCAAGGGGACATGCTGCACATGATGAGCAACAGTACATCACTGCAAACGTACTTGGGTTATGGATGATTTTGTTGTAACAATTGATTGTAAGTTACCCCCCCCCCCCCCCTTTGTCCTAGCTACGCCCTTGTCCAAGCTACAGTAGGGAGGGTAGGGAGGGCGACCTGACCTATCCTGAACTGTGGCGGCGCCTCCGGCGCCATATCCGAGGAAGAGCTGTGGCGCTTCGCTCGACAGATGGGACAATGTGTGTGTGCCGCGGCTCCGCCGCGTGACACTTGCTGATTGAGGGCATAGGTCTGTCGGTGGGGACCTATTGCTGAACTTTCCACTGTTCTATGGCCAAGCTACAGTAGGCGTGGGGGCCGTATTAATTTGGGACCTAATTTAATTCGGTACCAAATGTAGTGCAACCACATAAGACATGGGTTTGGTGACGAATTTTCCAGCTACATAGAGTCATGGACACATTTGTTGTTAGTGTTTGCCCATTTGAATCCACATAGCTCTGATGTTGGGGGTGTTTGTGCACCATATCCCCCTTTCTTGCACCAGCTCAACATGCAATCTTCTCTTTTTTGAACCTGGGTGTCTACGGCCTTGTCCAGGCTACAGTAGGCGTAGGGACCGTATTAATTTGGGACTTTTGTGTAGCTAGGACAAAGGGGGGGGGGGTTACATCTAGGTCCAGCCCCGAGAGATGGGGATCGCATGCAGGCTGCCTGAATGCAGGCACAGGATGTAGTTTCCTTCAATCTGACGCCTTTGGTTGAACAGAACCTCCTAGCCCTATGTATAACATGGCATGCCACAATGAGAGCTTTTAAGTTTTACTTTTAAAGTGCAACCAAGTCACCAAGTGCGACCAGCCATGATGCACGTACCTAGTAGGAAACGAGAGAAAGGACCTCGGCTCAGGACTCGTTCTGCTGGCCCACCTTTCTGCATCCGCGTCCAAGGGCAGGGCGCTGGGCCAAGGGACTTGTTTCCCGAACTTGCAGAGAGAGTTCCAGACTCAGGCAGTGACCCATGACGCTGAACACTAATTTTGGACTGAGTCTGCTTTCCAAAAGCAATTCAAGTGCAACCAAGAAGTCACAGTCCTCAATGACCTCAGGTGCTTGGCATGCAGGCGAGTCGCAGGACACAAGGTCCATGAAAATTTTACCGCAGTGCGCTGGTTCTGAAGCCTATTTCTGGATCAGGCTCGAAAGTGTGGGCGCATCAATTTGCTCTGCTGCCCACAAAACGGCCCTCATGTCAGACACCAGGATTGCGTGCTTCGGAAGCATCGGCAGCCAGGAGGTGGTTTTGTTTTTCTTTGAATGGGACAAACTCAAGGCAAATCAAATTGGCATGAAACATTTCATGGGGCTGTGGTTGAAGGTCACCTGATCAGGCCAAACTGTTTTACGTGTTGTAGGATGTGACATATTTTTTTGTTGCACAATGTCATGATGCAGTCCAACAAGTTGGCATCCCGCTTGCACTGGACGCATGAATGTGATGCTTCCTAGGCCCAATGGTGCTCTAAGCCCACGGGTATGTTTACTCTTGCCATCAATTGTGCAATCGTGCTCCTGGAGTTGCTGGGGTTTACACGAAGGACACTCCTGGACGCTCCTGCCCCGGTGCGGTACAGCCTGAATCGCATCGCACCAGCCCCTCTGACTCCCCTTCCCCCAATGCACGTCCAGTAGGAAACGAAGGTGAGACACTGTACAGGCACCACCCTACACCTCACCTCCTCACCCCCCTGACCTTTGGGCATGTAGCTTATTGGCCTGGCCGAAGGAGCACCAGCCATGTGCAGGGCCTGTCTGGCAAGGTGAACGGACATGTTTTGGCCGACATAACACGGCCAATCAAGGACAAACACATCCACCAATCAGAGACCTGTACATAAGATAAGGAGCAGACACGTTACGTGCCCACTGGCCATATACATATATTACTGCTGTGGTCGAATTTAAAAGCGGTGCTCCTGGCGTTTTTAATTATGGCCACCCATATGGACGCCGCACGGAGCGAGAAAGCGTCACCACAGATTCAAAATGATGACCCCAGTAGCATGTTGAGGAACACAGGTTTTAATGGCATTGGACTGTGTGATTGGCGAGGCAATCGGAACACAAGTGCTTGCTACGTACAACACACTGCGTTGGTGGAGAAGGCGGGCGAAGTGCCGAAGATTGCTGCATGTGCGTGCCCAGGACGTGTGTGTGTGTGGAGCACCTACTGACCTGTGGGCGGCCTTCCCCCGCCCCAGGCCTTCCGGCCTCTGGGTCACGTTGGGGTTGCATGAGGGACCGAAACATCCGCCGACGTAATGGAGAGGGTGTGGGGGAACGCACAAGGGGGTCGCCGTGATAGGGGGGGCCGCACGGATGAGTAGATGGCCTGTGCAGCGTGGGCGTGACCGGAGGGGCGGGGGGGGGGGGAGAGGGGCGTGCCTCATCCCTGTCCAATGGCTCTCAAATGTAAGTTGGTCATTCAAAAATCTCAACTGTTGGACCAACGCAAACGAGGCATCTGAATTGCACACGATGAGCCTTGGCCCGGACGCAGTGTAGGGCCCTCCGGTGCCACCCAACACGCGCGGCGCGGCTCTTCATCGACCTCCACGGGGAAGGTGGTGCGTTGTTGTTTGGGTTTGTCTTCTCCCGCCGGGCGCCTCGGCGGATGTACTTCTGTGGATTCGCAAAGGGCCAAGCGCCATTTCAAAGGTCATGAAGTGGGTGCCAATTGTAATGTGCTCTTCATTGTGCGATGTTTATGGGAAGGAGGGGGGGGTTTGTACAGTTTGTGTGGCCAAAGCGTTTAGCGTCGCTGCACAAGTGGCGTGTGGCGCAGGTATTTCCGCCATCAGCCCATGACCTTCACTGCACCACCGGGCAGCTTTGCTGAGCCATCTGTTGGCCATGTGGCCATGCCACTTCGCAGGGGCGTCCTTAAGGGAGTAGATTTTTTTTTGTGTGTGTCAAGGACCGCCCTTAGGGACCGCCCCAAGGGACCATCAACCTCCAACCACCACCCGCCACCACCTGCCAACCGCCACCAACCGCCAACCACCGCCAACCGCCAGTGGCGACCAACCGCCAGCCGCCAGCAGCCAGCCGCCAACCACTACCAACCGCTATCAACCACCAATCCCCAACGACCAACCGCCGCCAACCACCACCAGCCGCCACCAACCGCCAACCGCCAACCGCGAACCCGCGGTGTGCCCGCGGGTCTTTTTGGGGAACCTGTGTACAGGAACAGTTTTTTTTTTCCGTCAAGGACCGCCCTGCCTCTTCATTTTTGGGGATGGAGAAAGGCAGCGCGACTGGCGCATGCAAGTGTTTGCCTGCGGTGCTTCGTGGTGCCTTCCCTTGCCTCTGCCCCTGCCTCCATGCATCAATCAGGCCATGTACGTGCCCTTGCGTCCCCTGCTGCTGCCCCTGTCTCTTACCCCAGCCTCTGCAACCCCCTGCCTCTGCCTGTGTCCTCCTCGCTTGCCTGTGCCCTGCCGCCGTCTGCGCTCTTGCCTGTGCCCCTGGCCCCGGGTGGTTCTCCCTTCGCTGCTGCCTCTCAGGACGATGATGACAGCGATGATTCCGACGGTGGAATGGGCGTCAAGGGGACGGCGTTTTTTCCGGGCCGCAAGGCCGCAGGTGTGTGCCGTCGGGTCCGGGGTATTGCAACACGAGCCCCCCGACTGTGTCCTGCCCCCATTGCCAACCGCGTGTGCAGGGGGGGCCGTAGGCAGGCAGGTCTGTGCGGACGTGCACTGAGTCGCTGTGGCCGGTGTTGTTCTCGGAGGGAGGGGTGCTGGGTTGTGCAGCGTGCACTCCCATGCACCCCGGCTGCCGCAGGATGACCACATCACCTCAGTGGCCTATTGTGTTTCCAGTTCATGTCGCCTACGGCCCGTCCCAAGTGGCTGGGTGCGGCGTACGCCGACTGCTGCCTGTTCTTGCACTCCCGCTCAAAGTCGCCTTTATGGCGTGTGTATGTGTGTGTCTATTTCTTCTGAGTGTCTATTCTTTTTAGACCGCAAGGCGTCCAGGACTGCTCTTCAGTTCCTGAGGAGGTTCTCCAACCGCTTTCCTTTCCTCCGTTCTTGTCTCACGGTTCTCAACGTGTGTGTTTGTGTGTGTGTGTGTGCGCAAGGCTCAGGTGTCGGCTGGCCTGTGTGTCGGGTCTGCAGGTGCTGGTGGTGCCGTTGAAAATGGAGCAGGGCTGTGGCAGGGGAGAGGGGGAGGGGGCGACCGTGGAGGGTTGTGTCGGCGTGTGCAAGGCGGTGCAGTGCAATGCGGGGCGGTGTCCCTGTGCGGGGGGGCGGTGTTTGGGTGGTGCTCCACCGTGCGGGGCCGTGCAGGGCTGTTGCGGGGCTGTGACGGGCGGTGTGGTGTCAACCGTAAGTCACTTACTTTTTTTTAATTTGGCGTAAGTCGCTTATTTTTTTTTTTTTTAGGCGTAAGTCGAGTGTGGAAAAAAAAACTCGAAAATGTATGGTGCGCAATTTACGCTTTTTTTGTGACGCGACCTACACCTAAAAAAGTTATGTGACTTACGCTTTTTTCCAAAAAAAAAACAAAAAGGCGAGCTACGCTTTTTTCTTTTCGCGACCTATGGTTTTTTTGACACGCGACCTACGGCAAAAAAAAATGAATAAGCGAGTTACGCTTTTTTTTTTCATAAAAAAAGCGAGGTACGCTTTTTTGGTTACGCGACCTACGCTTTTTTTTATACGCGACCTACAACAAAAAAAAAAAAACAAGCGAGTTATGCTTTTTTTTTTCAACAAAAAGCAAGGTACGCTTTTTTGGTTACGCGACCTACGCTTATTTCGATACGCAACCTACTGCCAAAAACATAAAAATAAGGGCGATGAGGCAGCCACTTCTGCTTTTGTTCCCTTTTGCACAGGGGGGGGGGGGAGGGGGCGGGGTTAGGGACTCTCAATCCACGCTTTGTTGCGTGGCCCCTTGAGTTGGGGTTAGACACTCTGAATTCACGCTTTGTTGCATGGCCCCCTGAGTTGGGTCCTGCCTGAAGAGGATGAGGAAGTATGAAGATAGTAAGGGCAACAACCATACCACCGTTGGTTTGGCTTCGAGGCAGCGCCACATATTTATTGTTAATAGTGACGATTGCGAAGGGCTCCATTGGTTTCTTTGTGCCATCGACTGCAAAGTCCCAGTATGGGCCTTCAAAGTCCACATTTGGGAGCCACTTTGTGGTAATTCTTTGGTCCGGCCAATGTTGAGACGCCTCCAGTCAAAGGGTGTAGCCGCACATGCTCGGGCAGTCAAAGGGTGTAGCCGCACATGCTCGGGCTTTGGGTTTTCAAGAGGATGGTTGGTCATGTGGCCATAAATCGCTGCATCTTTGTGATGAGGTGGCCAACCAAAGGGGAAGCATGGACAATGTTGTTGTTACACCTTTGCCGAAAGGATTCATCAAGGAAGCACTGCGCATCATCAATGCAGATCGCTCCGTCCGAGTCCCCGGCACCATCCCGGAGAATGGGTGGGAGGAGGGGGTGACTTGCTGGAAGCCTGGAGAATCTCCTCCTGCCCCAGCCTCCAACCTTGAGTCCCCGCCCCCATCTACTTCCCTCCTCCTTTTTGATGAAGAGGATCCTTCCAAGATGGGAAGTCAGTGAAGGGCGATATTAAGGCCCCTCCACATACCCCGTAGTCCACTTCCTCTTCTAACCCCCCCCACAAGTGATGATGCCCGTCCATACGTGTTCATTTGTGGGAAGCTTTTCGAGGTGCCCGAGGCGTACCCAAAGGGCACAGAGGGTTGGTTGGTGAACAACAAACAATTTATTCGAGAGCTGGAAGAGTTGCTTGCGAAGGACACCCGCAACGCTTGTGCGCGGAACACAAATCCGCGTGCAAAGCCGAAGGCATCGGACACAAAGTCTGGTTGATCTACACGCGTGTGTTTGCCGACTTCTTGTAGTTGGCCCCACACCATTATGGTTGCATGCGAAGAGTGTAGTTGGCCCCTGGTGACCGGACTTAGGTGGTATCGCTGGCTTGAGCTTCGTAGCGGGTGGCGCCGGCAGCAATTTAGTCATTTTGATACCGCTTGCCAAAGGCCGAAGGGCAAATTGCATTTTTTGTTTGCGGTCATAATGAGTGTGCTCCATGTTGTTTCCGCCATCTGCCGGCGATGAGTATAAAAACCACCCTTCACGCCACGGCTCCATTGCTTTACCCGTGCCGGAGGTACCCAAAATGTGTAGGGAGGCTGTATGCTTCACCTCCTCCGGTAGCAACGGCAGTGGTTGGGTGGTTCTTGTGTTTCCCTGCCTTTTTTTCCCTTTTTTGGAAAAAAGGGTTTTTTCCCCCATACGCGACTTACGCCAAAACAAAAAAGTTTACGCGACTTGCACCAAAAAAAAAATATCCGTCGAAACAAAACCGCGACTTCTGCCAAAAAAAAAAGTGACTTACGTTTATTTTTACAATCAAGCTACGCTTTCCTCGGCGGTGTGGCGCTCGTGTCCGGCTCTGTTTTCGGTGTTGTTCCTTTCCGCGCACAGGCTCAGGGGCTGCAGAAAGAAGGCCTTTCCGGAAGCGCTACCGCTCGGCTGATTTATGCCTCATGACCATTAAACAGGTATTGTGCGGCGCAGGGCTTTGTAGAGGGACGGGGGGCGGGGTGGGGGGGTGTAGCCACGTCTTCCTCCATTTTCGAAACAGACCAAACCACAAGCCCCGTCCAGCACTTGTCTTCTGTCAGGTCAAGGGCGCGGGCGGGAGTGTACGACGTCCCACTTGCCCGGCTTCCTCTGCTTTGGACAGTGTTTTGGTTCCCTCACCCCCCCCCCCCCCCTGTCCACCCCGGGGGGGGCGTCACTTGGCCCATGGACAATAAGAAATCAACAGGATATCACAGGCGCCGAAGAAAAAATTTAGTTGGGTACACTAGAATTCAGGTGACTGTTGTGTGGTGTCCGTCCCCCCCCCCCCCCCCAGGGGTGGGGGAGAACCGTCATACCTGGAGGGGGGGGGGAGGGGGATGGACATGGGGCGGGGGAGGGTACAAAATGTGGCCTCTGCACTGCACAGTACCAGAGGCCGTATCCAACCAAAATGCGTAGTTCACGCTCTCCCACATCATCACAATGGTCTGAATGAACGTCAGGCTGATTGACATCCCAAAATCTGTCAGCGATCCGGGGGAATTGATGGGGGCAAACAGAACAGATTTGCCGCTAGCGTGTGCCAAATCAGACATGATCAGATGGAGCAGGGTCCTACTCAGCCATGCATCCGCACTGTCCCAGTCGGCAGCAAAAAGGAACAGCCATTAGAGGTCCCGGGGGATGGGGAATGGGGACTGGAACATGACTGCCCCGGCCCGTGGCACAGATTTGGGCCCGTGCCCTGCCTGCTTTGGAGGGTGGCCAGGCATGTCCAGTGGGCTGGCGGCCGTAGCTCACGGCATATGACTCCCTTCTGCCACTCATGGTGCACGTCCTATGGTGCCATTATTTACACCAGTTTCAGAAACATGGCCGACATTCGTGAATGACCAAAATGAGCCGCATTCTGGTTCAGACATGCCACAAGCGTCTGGCACGGAAACTGGTTCTCAGTAGGAATGGGCCCCGCATGAAAGGCCACTCAGTAATACCCGCCCCCCGCACCACTGGAATTCAGTAGGAACGTGCTGCGTTCAGCGTGTGGCTGAGTAGGACCCTGCTCCATCTGATCATGTCTGAGTTGGCAGACTAGTGGCACGTCTGTTCTGTTTGGTTGGGGTGTCCGATGGCGCACGCTGTGTGTGACCATTCAACGAGCCAACGGTGCGGCGTAGCTGTTTGGAGCCCACGACTCGTTCTTGTTGTGTGGGACAGCCCACACGGTCATTTCATTGCCTGGCAGTCAATGCTGAATTCTGGTGGTCTGTGACAATGAGCTGTCAGTGTGGGTCTTGTCACTGAGCCTTGGCCTTTCTGCCCGAGCGAAACGACCAGCGGCGCATTCCAGGTACGTTCTGCCACAACCCGATGGGATGTTTCGGCCACTTGCGCCCATCGGAGGTACGCGTCCACTGCACATATCAAATCGTCACATTGCTGTCCACGCTGGTGCAATTTTTACTTGTTCTTTTTCACTCATTCTTGTGAACTGCATATGCTGCATGTTGTGCTGACGTCTTCTCAAGCAACACACCACACGTGACAGCTCACACGTCACCATTCGGGAGGGGGGGGGGGGTTGGAGCCCCCGCGAATTTGGGGGGGGGGTTGCGGAAAGGGGCCCCAAGGGCCACAAGCTTATTTCCTCAACGCAAATGCCTGGAATCTTGCCTCCAACGATTTCAAAGTGCTGCTCCTCCTGCGTGGCATAGGGGCACTAGCATTGTGACCGGGTGTGCATAAGTCTGGGCCTGCATTTCAAGTGTGGCAAGGAGCATGCGGCAGTTAACTAATGGCTCTAACATGTGGCAGGGCAGTTTTGCTGTGTGATATGAGAAACCAAATGATTTGAGATATGCATGAAAAACATGGACAACAGAAAGCTGGCCCTTGGGGCTCCAAGGCCCCCCCCACCCCCAAGTAAATTTTGCAAGACCCCGTGTCATTGTTGTCCTTGCTGCCCCTTCCGACATTGTTAGCTGACACGAAGAGATGTTGATGCGCCATTGCTCCAAGGCTGGGGCTTTGGACAGCGTTGGTCGACATTTGCGAGCAGCGCAAGAGACGGATGGTGAAGGCCCATACAGTCTCCACCGTCGTGTTGGGCAATGCTGATGGCGGTCTCGGGAGGGTGTCGGACGGGGTGGCGCGTGGAGGCCGCGAGGGGTTGTCGTTGCGACACTGGGCCCTGGCAATGCACGGCTGTTTCACCGCAGGACCTGCCGGATGACGTGCAGCACCCACCCCCGCCCCAGTCTCCAACCGCTGCTTTGACGGACCGGCCACAATTTACTCTCGGCCAGCCGCTTTCACGTCTGATGGTGGGTATGTGTGCCTGTGTGTGTGCGCGCGCGCGCGCGCGCACGCGTGCGTGTGCCATCGTGTGCTGAGATTTGACACTTCAAGTTCTTTTTTTCAAATTGCTCTTACTAAGTTTTACGTTGTTTCTTTTTTTAACGAAGTTTTCCCTCATCTGTCACTAAGTCTTGCCGAACACTCAGCCAACTGGCCCCCACCCCCTTCCCCACCCAACCCCTCCATCAGGCAGGGGGGGGGAAAAATTGAGGTCCGCAATTTTTCGCAATTTTCCGCAATTTCGCAATTTTTCGCAATTTTCCGCAATTTTTCGCAATTTTCCGCAATTTTCCGCAATTTTTCCGCAATTTTTCACACTTCCCGATTTTCTGACCGCCTCCCCACGCTGGTGCAGAACAATGAGAATTTTTTTTTTTTTACTATTCCATACACTCTCAAATGTTGCAAAGTCACCAGAACCTGGTATAGCTCAATTGGTAGTACCACTGCACTGTAGTTCCAGGGTCCTGGGTTCAAACCCAGTTGGGCACAATATGGTTACCTTCGCTTTTTTGGTCTTTTTACCTTCGCTTTTTTGGTCTTTTTCATGCCTGCATGTTTGCATGTTTGCATGTGCATGTCCGATGTGCCAGAGATTGCAGAGCAATGGAGCCTATACATCCAGTGCAATGTTGTTGATATAAATGGGCCAACTGCTTTGCAGGAATGGTGGCAATCTCGTGCCCCTTCACCGTTCCAAGAGAGGGTGCTGTTCTTGATTACGCAGCCCACTTCTGGTGGTGATGTGGAACGCTTTTTCTCACAGTGTAGGACAGTTTCAAAGCGGCAGCACAAATTGGATGACAACATCCGCCGCCTTCGGTTCATGCTGCAATTCCACGGTGATATTGAGGGGCGCCTCCTGTAAGTGTACTGCCCATAGACTATTTGTTTCAGTGAAATTCTGAGAATTCTGAGCCACCTGTCCAGAGTTGTTGCACCTTGAGGGTTCAGGAGGGCCGCTTACGACATCGCAATTTTTCCGCAATTTTTCCGCAATTTTCCCGCAATTTTCCGCAATTTTTCCGCAATTTTTCCGCAATTTTTCGCAATTGGATTCGACCCCCCCAGACCGCAATTTCCCCCCCCCCCCTGCATCAGGCCCTTCGTCCCGACAATGGGGCAACACTGCAACGCGTGGGGGGGGGGGGGTCGTCCACAGAGGCCGAAATATTTTCCGGGTGCCACTGGTACCCAAATCGTTTGTTCCTCATCGTTCACCGTTGGTGGGGGTTGGGGGGGTCCTGAAGATGGCGGGGCTTGGGCTTGGGGCTTGGGGATGGCGGGCCCGACATGTCAGCCCCGCCCCCCCTGTGGGCCTCACTTTTGTGAGCAGACCCAAATGTGACCAGTCGGGCTGAGATCTTGGGAACGTGAACATAAAGTCGCGGAGGCAGGCTGACATTAGAAGAGAGGAGGGGGGGGGGTCTGGGACCCAAAAGTTTATGTACCAAAAATGGCCCAATCATAATTTCCCTCTTGTAAATTTCGTTTTCCCCCACGATGGTCGATTTGGGGGGTCCTCCTTTGGTTACCGGCTGTTCTAATCCAACCCTGTGGGGAGGGGTTTAGGGCAGGAGCACCATCTGTGCCAAAAGAAAAGGGGACGGGAACCCATCAGAGAGGGTTGGGCGGGGAAGCATTAGAAGGGGAGGACGGGGGGGGGGGTCTGGGACCCAAAAGTTGTGCACCGAAAAAATGGCCCGACAAGATTTTCCCCATCGTAAATTTCGTTTTGTCCCACGACGGTCACTTTGTGCCCCCCCTTGAGTGTGCTCTCAGGAGGTGCCCAAGGGACATCGGGGAGGTGCACGGACATGGCGCAGCACCCCGCCCCCCTGCCCCAGGGAGGGGGGCATGGCACACGCCAGCCACAGCCAGTCTGGGTCTGGCCCAAGGGCCACTGACAGGCAGTGCACGAGCCCCCATCTGTGCTCATGTGCCTACCCGCACGCCCTCAAGAGCCCACAAACGACGCTAGTCGCACACTCTACCGTGTGCCTGCGAGTCCGTCAGTGCCCCAACACCCGGTGAACGGCGAGCACTGGAGGCACGTGCACCGCCAAACATCCGCCGCCTACAGTCCCGGAGGCATGCCTCCACAAAACACGTCCAAGTGCGTGAACTCAGGAACTACCACCCGGCAAATCCACGCCACCTCAAATGGTTGGCCCCCTGTTCCTTGTAACGAAGTGCAACTCTCGCTGACTTGGGTCCCTCTGGCACCGCGGTACAACTTCCCACGTCCGGTGGCGGAGTGCACCCTCCAAACTTCGCAGTCTGGGAATGAGTCCTGCTGGTGCTTTCAGGGGAATGGACGCCATGGGGGAAGTGATGCCACAACGGTGGGCGGCGTTGCACGGCATTCTGCTCTCATCCACAAACTGCACTACCCCTCCCTCCAACCGCATTTACCCGACCTTTCGGGGAACGCCCATCGTACACCACCTGCGCCGTGCCCTGCGGCGCGCAATTTGGGATATTGTCCAAGAACAGAGGACACGCATTAGTGCATACATACGGACACTTTTGATGTATTTTCTTTTACCCCCATGTTCCGTGTTTTTTCATATATATATTGACTACGCTCTCCTTTTTTGGCCTCTTCCCTTCACAAATGGCGTGTTTTTTGCCCGTCCCCAATGCGGTTATGTATGAATTTGGTGTCCTCTGTGCTTTGGAGACCCCGGGAGGGCACAATGGCAGACCCGTGCTGACTGACGTGGTCGTCTTGTGGGGAAGGACTTTGTCTGCCTCGACTCCTTTTTGCATTACTGCCACTCCTTGCATGGAACTCGTTTGTTCCCAGGGCCCCTAATTACCCGCTGCCGGAAGTGAGCGGGTAATGCCGCCGGAAAATTGCTCCAAGTAGGAAAAATGGGGGAAAATGGGACCTACTGTGAGAATTTGTAGATTTTTTGTGGAAAAATGGGGATAACGATGCGCGAAAACCCCAAAAAACCACTTTTCCCTGGCCCTGGGGGGCTGTTGGGGGGGTGTGGTGAGCCACATGTCCGAGGAAAAATGGGGGAAAATGGGGGAAAATGGGGGAAAATGAGTTCCTATATTCATCTCCCTGACGTTGTAGACTACAGCTGACTGCCCTTCCCCTGCGGCCTTGGGCGTGTTCCTTATGGCAAACACCCCCTTTGAAATCTTCACGGTGTGGGCATGACTGACGCGAACGCCCTGGGGGCAGAACCAGCACCTGTGCGCAAAGGGACAAGTACACTCCCACCCCCACCCCCCGACACACACATGCACGACTGCCCATGACCCACAAGGGCATGGCACTGGTACGGGCATTCGTGCGGCGCGGCGCCCCGACCCGCCTTTGCAGGCCCCTTCGCGCCGCTGAGAGTCGTGCATTGTGCGTGTCGGCGGTGCGGGTGTTGCCTTCTGCGGCGTCCCCCCCCCCCCCATCCGGCCCGTAATCCCCCCCCCCCCATCCCCCCCCCCCCGAGGCCCAGATGGGGGCAGTCCTGCGCCTCAGCCGCCCCTCCCTCGTCCGCCAGAGTCCTCGCAGCCACCGTCGCTCGCCGCGTTGTGGTCGATGCTGCAACAGCCCCTGCCCTCGTCGCTGACCAGCCCCGTGGAGAAGGTGCCGGGCAGCCCCCTGCGCCGCCGCGTGTTCGCCCCGCGGCTGCAGCGCGAGGAGGCGGAGGCCATGCGGTCGCCGTCCTCGGGGTCGTCCGCCTCGAGCCCGGCCTCCCCCGCACCGCCCAAGCGCGAGGGAAGCTTCGTAGGTGTGGCGGGGGGCCCAGGCGGTTCTAGGGACTGAGCCCATCGCTCAGTGGCAAACCCGGGGGGCGGGTCAGAGGCCAAAAACATCGGCCTCCAATTTACAGCCTCCTTCAACATTGATTTATTTTATTGTTTATTATTTTATATTTTATTGATTTATTTCTATTTCATCCAAATTAATTTGCTTTCATTTCATTTCATTTCATTTCATTTCATTTCATTTCATTTCATTTCGTTTCATTTCATTTCATTTTATTTCATTTCATTTCATTTCATGACATTAATTTTTCATTTAAAGTCTTTTTTTTCCCGCTGAGGACATGGGTGGGTGGGCCTTGCCCAGGCCCTCACATCCCCCCCCCCTCCCCCAGGGGAGGCGCGCGGTGTGGGGGGGGGGGGTCCCTGGGCTCCAATCCCGCGCATGGCACGCCTTGGACCGCGGGGCCACACCGGGGGGCGGGCGAGGACAGCTTCGCAGGGGGGTCAAACACCTGCGTGCCCTCGAATGATGGTGCGGCTGGTGGATGCTGCCAAACCACCGCCTGGCCTGGGGCGTGCTAAACACTGGTTCCAGCCCAGAGTTGAGTGGGTGGAATACCCTACGCCCCCCCCCCCCCCCCCGGGGGGGCGGGGGGGGCTCAGCGCGGACTCGGTGGGGGCATCGGGATGCCCTGGTCAATGACATGGGCAACAGCCCCGTCTCCGGGACGGCCAACCCCCGGAGTGGTCAAACAGGACAAGTCGTGCGGGGGCTCCGTTGACACGACCAAAACACGTTCGGACCCACAGAGGGTCGGTATGTGCAAAGGGCAAGAGGCCAATAGGCGCTGCCAAAGGCAAACAAACCAACACCATCCCCTCGTGCCAAACCCCCCCTGGGCTCCTTTTAACAATCAGGCACCACTGCCCCCCCCCCCCCCCCAGGGAGGTATGGGAAGCCCCTCCCCCCTCCCCCCGCCCTTCATGGCGCCCAGGTCATGCCCAGCCACTTCTCCCTGAGGCCAAGTGTCAGCTTCAATGGCATTTGTAAACGACGGTAACCACCCGCAACCGCTTTGGCAACCTCCTCCAACCGCCTGTCTAATCAAGTCTGGGGCCACGTCTGAGGTCCCTTCCCTTCGGATGCATCCCCCCCACCCCCCAAAGCTTGGGCCAAGTTTGCTTATTGGCTTTTTCGGCCGATCAAAAAAATTTTCTGGCGCCTTTGGCGCCAATCAGTGTAAACCGAAAACTGTCTTCCGCACCTCTAAACCTCAGCACCAACGGGGGGGGGGGGTGCTTCGGAGATTACCCGAACTCGGCCCCAACGGGGGGAGTGGCCGCCACGCCTCACGGAGGCAGCGTAGCGCACAACGCGGAGGCAACGTAGCACATAATGCAGCGCAGCAGACCAAAGCCGGCAGAGGCACACAATGAAACACGCCAGCACACGGCAGCATCCACGTGTGTGCCTTGTTTGTGGGCGGCGGTGGCTGTGTGTGCCTGTGTGGTGGGTCGGGCCCCCACCCTTGGTGTTGGGTGTTGGGCTAGTGTTGATGCTCGCGGCGGGTGGCGTGGTTTTCTGCCGCTGTTGTTGCAGTGCACTACTTTGCTTTGCTCTGCTGTATTGTGTGCTGCGTGAGCATTACCAAGGGCCCATGACCCCACGCCCCAGCGCCAACACGGCGCCCACCACACACACAACAACCAAGGCCACACTTACACACAACATAGAAGGGATGCTTCCCCAATGCACTCCCGGGAGCCATCACCATCCCGACCACACCGGGAGGAGAAGGCAACCCAAACCTAAGTTAGGGGGTTGGCAGCCAGCTACGCGGTTGTCCATTAGGCAGCGACCTAAAACATGTACTGCCTGCGAGTAGCTAAGTTCTGTCACCAGGGCCTAGTGCAGGGTCCTTGGGCACGCTTATGAGACACAACGTCCAAACCATTGGTGGTCATTGCACACGACCAACAAGGGGGTGGACTCACACGAGTCCCTAGCTCCGAGGCGTGGACAGCCCGGATTGAAATCCTCAAACGCAAACGGGGAGCCCCTCAGCAGCCCAGAAAGCAAAAGAGCAACAATGCACCACATTCACCACAGAACAACCCCAACAAACACCAGTGATAGGTCAGTTTGTAGATTTGGAGACATGTGCAAAAGTGCCCGGTGCCCCGGGTACCACCCAACTGCAAGTGGGACAACCCGGTTGCCACAAGGGGATGCAGGGAGCGACATGCTGCCCCCACGGCGCCGCACACCAGCAGCGGTGAGCGTGCCAGCAGAAAAAGAAAGAGCCCGAAATTGGGAGGAACACAAGCAGCAAAGCAACTGGGCGCACACGGCAGTGAGACGAGCCCCAACAGGACACACAACAATACACAAGGTAACCATGAGGTGCGAGCACTGCAGCAACCACCAAATGCGGCGCACGCCGAGCGAGCCATCAGCAAACCACACCCCCTCCCCCCTCCCTCTACGAGGTGCCCACATACTCCACAAGGGCCGGAGCTGCGCCACGGGGCTGGCAACAGGGCCGTGACCAGCCAACCGCGCACGGGACAGTCCACGTTGTACGGAGATGTGAAATCCTCGTACGGGGGCAGGCCCATGGGACAGGAGGGGGTGCGTGACAGGGGCACCCAAGAGCGCCAACAGACAGGGGGAGGAGCAACATAGACACACATAACGCGGGAGCCACACCAAGAGGGACAAAGATGAGCACCGCAGACAAGGAGGAGGGGCACAACAAGGCAGGAGAGGCAACCAGAACAGCGGGAACACGGAGCCAGAATGGAGCGGATGGGAGAGCGTGCGCATTGGAGGCAACGACAATAGAGAGTATGGCTTGGCCAGCCGGCCCCGTTGCTACCGGGTGCCAGGGCAACCCCTGCTCAACCGGTATCAGGTGGGGGGTGTCTCCCGCAGCTGAGATGGGCCGTTTGCGCAACAGGAGCGGGAGCCCATCAGGGGCAGACCAGTCGTGATGGGGAAAAGGACATATGGTGGACGGCCGGGATAGCGCGTGGAGGAACAGGGCACCTGGGCCTCACGCACACAGAAACACAGCGAGGCAGGATATGGACGGCCTGTGGACAGAGGCGCGTGGACAACACAAATAGTCAAACGACCCCGGCAGCAACCAGCACATCCTCAATACGCCAATTATTGGGCGCTGCTGAGCGCAAACGGCACACCATGCCACATTCAGCACAACTACTGGGCCCCGCGAACGCGGAAACAACACTAGCAAGAGCACCGGCAGCAGCGGCCGACAGAAAACAGCAACCCGACGCAACATGCGAAGGGAAGAACGGGTGACCGTTGAGGGGCCCGTAAAGGAGCAACAACCAGACGGAATGTCACACGGGGGGGCGGGGCGGGGGGCTGGACCCTCCACCCCCTCAAGAGGAGCCCTGCCCTGCTCTGCCCTGGGTCCAGGGGGGGGGGGTCAGGGGCCAAAACAACATTTGTGTACCTCAGATCGGCTGTTAATACATTTCCAACCCCCCCCCCCCCCGAGTAGGCAAACCTGGCGGCCAACGAGTTGGCGAGCGAGTCGGCGGCGGGCTTTACCCAACTTGGAGGGCGGGATCAAAATTGTGGAGGTTGGCACAAAATAAGGCCCATTATGCGCCGTTAGCGGTGTAGGTATCATTCCATTTCGCATGGCACTTTTGAATCAGTGCTGCACCCAAAAGTTTGGTTTTTGGCAACTTTGCCGAATTTCGCTGACTTGTTGGGCCCCTCGTTGACCTGGGGGGGGGGGGGGGGTTGCCTTTCACGCCCTTCGCGCGCCCCCTCTAGAGTATTGCCCATTGGCGTCCACACCGTGTGCACGTGGTACACCCCCTGTGCAGGGCTATGCGTTCGCCAAAACCTTGGTAAGCCCGGCGAGTGGACTTCCTTTGGCTCTGGCGAGTACATTTCCCATAATTCCTAAAGGGGTACTGTGGGAGTGGTTGTCGGCCAATGGCGCGTAGGGACCGTGGGGTGGAATTATGGGGAATTATGGGGAATTATGGGGAATTATGGGTGAAACATGGTTGAATTATGGGGATTTATGTGGAATTATGTGGAATTATGGGGAATTAGGGAATTATGGCACAATTATGGTTGATGTATGGGGACTTATGGGGAATTATAGGGAATTATGGGGAATTATGGGGAATTATGCGGTTTTATGGGGAATTATGGGGATTTATGTCAGGGTTTCTGCTGCTGGTGGTGTCTTTCTTATTCCTTTTGTGCTCATTCCCGCAATCATGTCAGATTCGGATTTTCATGTTTTCAATAATGTCTTGTACGTTCGTTTGTCATATCTGTACAAACCCCCGAGGCAGTACCTGTCGCACGGTCATCTGGCTGGGGTCATGAAGAAGCAAGACATCAAGTGTGTCAGCAGTACTGAAATTGGCCTCGCTGGTGCTAGGGGCCGTCGTGGTGGAGGATGTGTGTCTTGCACAGCTGCACTACATCTGGTACTACCTAGCCACCGTGAAGCATGTGCATCTGATTTTGCTAATGCTGCTGCTGGTGTTCAACGTCTTGGTGAGCTGCCCAATGCTGCCAATACTGTTCTGCATCCACCTCATCGATGTGCTGTTGCTTCTGCTTCTGCTACTGAGCATGAGAATGTGGCATCCGAGGCACAAAGTGCATTTGCAGAACCCCAACCTAGTGCTGCTTTGGCTGCTACTATTGCTGCACCACCGCCTGCTCCTACTCAGGAGGCTGTGCAACGCAAGGTGGCAGCTGCGAGGGTAGTCATGTTGCTGGATCATGCAGTGTTGCAGGCCTACATGTTGCTATTGATGGGCGTGCACGTGCTGTGACAGTGGGCATGGTACGACAGGGCAACAGATGCGGCTCACAGAATTTGCAGTACCACGGCCCTCTGCAGATTTGATTCTCAAGCTTGCAAAATTTCGGCCCCAAATGATTGAGAGTGCTGCACCATTTTTAAAGGACACTGTGCCGGAACTGTGTGCAAATCTGCCTTTGGAATCCTTGAAGCTCGCCATAGAGACCGTCTTCTGTGCCCCCCCCCCTCCCCCCATCACAGATCCTCATAAAAAGGCAATAGAGAAAGACTTTGGGCGCTATGGTGCAGTGTGGAAAGGTGATGTGCTGCATTGCATTCCTTGCAACTGCAAGATCAACGGTACAACGGCATGGTGGAGAGGCATGAAAAGCCAACTACCCCAATTAGCAACCCCTGCCATTCGCACACTATCCATCCCGCACACCACCGCCAACGTTGAGAGGTGCAATAGCTATTACAAATTTACCCGCACGGACAAGCAACACTCTTTGAAAGATGCCCATCATTTAGGACACTTAACGTTCGTGATGAACGGTGTTGTTCCGCCACCCGTGGCCATTTGACATGAAGCCATGTGAATGAATGTGTTCCCGACTTGTGTTGCACACACATCCGGATATTTCCCCATAATTCCCCATAATTCCCCATAAAACCCCACAAAACCCCATAATTCCCCATGCTTCCCCATACCCATAATTCCCCATAATTCCCCACAAAACCCCATAATTCCCCATGATTCCGCATAAAACCCCATGAAATCCCATAAAACCCCATAAAACCCCATAATTCCCCATAAAACCCCACGATTCCCCATAATGCCCCATAATTCCCCATAATTCCCCACAATTTCTATCCTTTGACGAGCGGACGTCTTCTCGCGCTGGCGAGCGCATAGGCCTGCCTGTGTGTGGGGGCGGGGGCGGGGGATGACCCCCTGCCTTGGCGAGGGGATCTCGGTAGGATCCAGCCCCACATGCCGGTCAGCTCAGTAGGAAGGAGCCCTGCGCTGTGGGCAACTGAGTAGGACCCAGCGCCATCCACAAGGCTCCTCACTAGGAACCCGCCCTGCCCCCCCCCCCCCCCCCGACTAAGCAAAGGCCTAGCCTATAGGGAACACACTTCGGTGCACAGGGCCTACCAATCGTACCGTCATGACGCGCCGTGATACTACGTCTGTTGCGGCGGAAGAGACATTGTATTTTTGCGACGCGTCGGTACTGTGCAACGCGTCGCACAATCCCCTTTTGTTGACAGACGTGAGTTGAATTTGCCCCTCCACGATGGCCTGACCACCACCCGCCCCGTCCACTCCCTCCCCATCGCCCTCCCTCTGCCCCCCCCCCCTCCCCCCTGGCCCACACTCTTCCGCAGTGAAACGCCCGCTCTCGGCCGCGCACCGCATTCCACAAGCCCATGGCATGGGCTCCCCCTACTACGTCGCCCCCAATGGCTCGGACCTGCCCACGCTCCCCGGCCGCCGTCTGCACTCGGCCAAGCCCGACGCGCTCTGTGCCGTGGAGGACCCCGAGTCCGGCTCCGAGACCACCGCCGCCGGCACCCCAACGTCAGCCGCGCGGCGTGTGCGGCGCAAGTCGACGGTGCTGGACGGTGAGAGCGTGCGGCGCAAGTCGACGGTGCTGGACGGCGAGGGCGTGCGCGTTGCGTCCCCGCGGCCCATCAAGACCTCGCCGATGACGGCGCGCCCGCGCCCCGCCTCTGCCAGCCCCCCCGCACGCTCGCAGAGCCCATCGCAGTTGCCCGTGTCACTGCCGAAGCATGTGGGCAACAAATGGGGCACCAAAGTGCGCGTCGCCGCGGCGGTTGAAGAGGCGGCAGTGAGAGACCGAAAGGCGAAGTCGCCGCCGGACCGACGGTCGAAATCGCCGGACCGACGGTCGAAGTCGCCGGACCGGCGGTCCAAGTCGCCGCCGCCGCACAAGCGGCCGGAGGGGGAGCCTCCGGGGGACAAGAGGGCCGAGCCCGGGAACAAGAGGTCGGAGCCCGAGGGCGGCAAGACAAGAGGACAAGAGGACAAGAGGTCGAGTTCGGCGAGCAAGTCCCGTTCTGGATCCGTGTCTGTGCAGGTACCGAGTACGCCCCCTCTGGGTCCCCGTGGCGCAGGGATGCATCGGAAGGGGGGGATCCCCCCCCCCCCCCCCCGTCCAGGGCGCCCCGCCTATGCCCAGCCACGGTCTCCCTGATGCCAAGCGCCAGCTTCAGTGGCATTTGTAACCGACAGCAACCGCCCCCAACCGCTTCGGCAACCTCCTCCAACCGCCTGTCCAACCGCCTCTTGGGGTGTCCGACATTGTTTAGGAGAGGTCTGTTGCAGACATTTGAATGGGCCGTCCAGCCACTTCATCAGGGCACTTCTCTTGTCTCAGCGGATGTGATGTGGGACTCCTCTGTGGCATTGTCATAGCGCGGCGGTGCTGGTCCTGTTGACGGTGATCGTGCACTTAGTGCCGGTCTCAGGTGATGCCTGCAGCGTTGACCGACCCGTGTGTAGCCCGTCGGGCCCAAGGCTTAGCAGACATTGCGCTTCAGGATTCTTTTCGTCGTCTGCCACAGTGAAGAGCCGATGGCAATGGCGCTGAAGCTCTTTTGTTGTTTCTGGGCACCGGCGTGCCCGTCGGTGGTGAGCCGCCGGTGTATTCGTTATATCTCGGTACACCTCCTTTGTACACAAGTGATGCCCCACATGCTTTGTGCCATTGGCTTCAACCAGCAGCGACCAGGGATGGTTGTAAGTATGCCCCCTGGCACGTGCCTCCCGCCGGCCCGCACACTGAATGTGGTGTGCTGACCGGTGCAACGATTGGCACATCTCATGCGGCATTTTCTGTCACCCCCACCCCAACATGTGGGTGAGGGAGGGGGTGGGGGTGGCGGTAGTGGCCCTAGTTAGTGTCCCAGGCGGTTGTTGTGTTCGTTGCCAGCGTCTCTGGCGCGGCTGCGGCTATGGTCCGTCGTGACTCCCCCCTGCCGTCTGCTGGCGCGTGTTGGTCCCTCTCCCACGCAGACGGGACTCCGTATGTGCCCTTCTCCCGTCCGGCCTGTTTTTGAAAGGCGGCGAGGGCCGTTCTCGGCCTCGGATGAGGGCCTGAATGCCCCGCAGCCTGCTGCCCTGTGCCTCAGACAGACATCGATTCAGGATCCAGATCAAAGGTCTCAAGAAAACTGCCTCGACACGAAGGTCAACACACACAATGAGCCCCCATTCGATGGATGCGACAGCGCTCCAGAAGATCCCTTCCGCATTGCCCCCACCCCAACTCACAATGCTCCTTGAGCCCCCCGCTCCGCATGCTGTGCCACGTGACGGCGGTGCACCCAAAACGAAATTCAGCCCACAATAGGACGTCCCCCGGGGCGCGGGCTGGGGGAGCATGGTTTGCTTGTTGTCTTGCAAGTGGTGACTCATGGGGGACCCTCATGGGGGGGGGGGAGGGGAGTCCCCTCCCCCGTACGGTTGCATGTGCACTGTCAATGTGTGCGGTGTTGTTGAAGACACGGTCAGCACAACAGGCAGCACATGCAGGCCACAAAGAGGCAGAAAACCTTGTCAAGGCTGGGGTCGCGGGTTTGCACCGTGTGCCTTGTACGTTGGGGCGGGGGGGGGGGGGGGGACGTGCTGTGGCATGGCATGGGGTGGCATGCAGAGGAAAACAGGTGTCCGCAACCAGCGTGGCCCATGTCGTCGATGTCATGAGCGACCGGTGAAGGGTTGGCACCCCCACACAAGTGTCAAGCGTAAGTCGCCTATTTTTTTTTATTTGGCGTAAGTCGCTTATGTTTTTTTTTTTAGGCGTAAGTTGAGTGTGGGAAAAAAAACTCGAAAATGTATGGTGCGCGACTTAAGCTTTTTTTGTGACGCGACCTACAGCTAAAGAAAAAGTTAAGCAACTTATGATTTTTTTCAAAAAAAAGCGAGCTACGCTTTTTTCGTTGCGCGACCTACGCTTTTTTTGATACGCGAACTACGGCAAAAAAAAATGAATAAGCGAGTTAAGCTTTTTTTTCCTTCAAAAAAAAAGCGAGGTACGCTTTTTTGGTTACAGAACCCAAGCTATTTCAATACGCAACCTACTCCCAAAAAAAGATAAAAATACACGAGTAGAGCGACTGATAACACTGGCAGGCGCCTGCTCATTGGTGGACCGGATGTATGTGACAGCCAAGTCAGGACTAACGACATTAGTCATGGCTGAAAAGCACATCAGAACAAACAGCAGTCGGTTGCAGTACCAAGCAGAATGTTGTTATGAGCAGGAGGACTCATCCCAAACATGACACAGCCCCTGTTTCACACAATCACAACACAATGCCAACGATTCTTTGAGGTAAGGATGAGGTCCACTGCACGGGGAAGAGCCTGCAAATCCTATTGCTATATCACGCATATACCAATGCTGCGATCTCGAGCATCCATTACCCCCCCCCCCCATGTCCAGCCCCCCCCCCCCAGGGTACACGGTTCCCCCCCACCCCGGGGGGGACCGTCACCAAGTGACGGTTCCCCCCCTGAGGGGGGGGGACCGTACACCACTCCCGACCAGCCAATTCTAGTAGAACCCAACTAAAAATTTTCTTCGGCGCCTTTGGCGCCTGTGATTTCCTATTGATTTCTAATCGTTCATGGGCCAAGTGACGGTTCCCCCCCTGGGGGGGGGGGGTGGACACGGAGGGGGGATGGACATGGGGGGGGCGGGGTACCTTTAAAGCCGGTGCGATCCTTGCTCTTTCAATTGAACTGAATTCAATTGAATGAGTGAGAGAGAAGGGCGTACATCTGAGTCTGTAGTGTTGCGGCCAAACGTGTGCACACGCATGTGCGAGCACACACATACAGGCATCAATACACACGCATATGCACACATGCGAGAAGAGTGAACAAAATGAGTCTATTCGGCTCCTCACTACGAGCTCTGCTACAGAATCTGTTCTGCCGTTGGATGTCCGAGACGTCCGTACTTGAACAGCACTGCTGCTGCAGAGCGGCGGGGAGGGGGAAAGCCATGGCGCTTGTCTGCATAGAACGGTGTGGCCCATCACCCAAAGGGATGGCGTGGCCCGTCACCCGTTGAAACGGTCCCACCTTGGGAAGGGGTTAACAAAAGAGACCTAGGTGTGTGTGTGAGTAGGAGAGCAGGGGTAGGAGTATGGGTAAGAGTATGAGTATGAAGATGACCGAGTCGCATGTGCACAAACAGAGGGTTCTTCTTGTGTGGCCATGCCTCCACCACCAGTGGGCCCCGCCATGCGGATGAGGTGGTATCATACCCTCCCCCACCCTTGCGCAAGCACCAGGAAAGTCACGAAAACGACGGTCAGACCAAGTCCCGGGGCTTGGACAAGGCGGTGCTTGTGCGCGACACACGGTACCAAAAGAACCTACCCCCCCCCTCCCCTTGTATAAGCTACGCAAAAGTCCCAAATTAATACGGTCCCTACGCCCACTGTAGCTTGGACAAGGCCGTAGACGCCCCGGTTGAAAAAGAGAAGTTTGCATGGTGAGGTGGTGCAAGAAAGGGGCAGACAATTCACAAATATCCCCAAAATCAGGGCTATGTGGGTTCAAGTGAGCAAACACTCACAACAGATGTGTCCATGACCCTAGGTGACTTGCAAATTTGTCACCAAACCCATGTCTTACGTGGCCGCACTGCATTTGTACCGAATCAAATTAGGTACCAAATTAATACGGTCCCTACACCCGCTGTACCTTGGACAAGGGCGTAGCTTATAACGGGGGGGGGGGGGTCACCGAAAACCTGCCCCATACCTCACCCTAAGCACAATTGTTGTAACAGGGCACTAGAACACAATGTGCAGGCAAATTTCAGCAAGTTGTGGAGGTCCTTACTCAGGGGCATCAGGAGCTGCGGAATAGAAGCCGTTTCCAACCTTGGGACTCATCTTAAACAATTGCACATGCTTGCCATTTGGGGCAGGCTTTGGAGCAGGCTTGGCTTCAGGTTTTGGAATGGGTTTGGGCTTCCTATTCCTTGGGACAAAACTGTCATCAACAATATCTTTGGTGAAGTAAAGCTTGCCCTCACGAGTAGAGCGACTGATAACACTGGCAGGCGCCTGCTCATTGGTGGACCGGATGTATGTGACAGCCAAGTCAGGACTAACGACATTAGTCATGGCCGAAAAGCACATCAGAACAAACAGCAGTCGGTTGCAGTACCAAGCAGAATGTTGTTATGAGCAGGAGGACTCATCCCAAACATGACACAGCCCCTGTTTCACACAATCACAACACAATGCCAACGATTCTTTGAGGTAAGGATGAGGTCCACTGCGCGGGGAAGAGCCTGCAAATCTTATTGCTATATCCCGCATATACCAATGCTGCGATCTCGAGCATCCATTGCCCTTAAAGCCGGTGCGATCCTTGCTCTTTCAATTGAACTGAATTCAATTGAATGAGTGAGAGAGAAGGGCATACATCTGAGTCTGTAGTGTTGCGGCCAAACGTGTGCACACGCATGTGCGAGCACACACATACAGGCATCAATACACACGCATATGCACACATGCGAGAAGAGTGAACAAAATGAGTCTATTCGGCTCCTCACTACGAGCTCTGCTACAGAATCTGTTTCGCCGTTGGATGTCCGAGACGTCCGTGCTTGAACAGCACTGCTGCTGCAGAGCGGCGGGGAGGGGGAAAGCCATGGCGCTTGTCTGCATAAGAACGGTGTGGCCCATCACCCAAAGGGATGGCGTGGCCCGTCACCCGTTGAAACGGTCCCACCTTGGGAAGGGGTTAACAAAAGAGACCTGGGTGTGGGTGTGAGTAGGAGAGCAGGGGTAGGAGTATGGGTAAGAGTATGAGTATGAAGATGACCGAGTCGCATGTGCACAAACAGAGGGTTCTTCTTGTGTGGCCATGCCTCCACCACCAGTGGGCCCCGCCATGCGGATGAGGTGGTATCATACCCTCCCCCACCCTTGCGCAAGCACCAGGAAAGTCACGAAAACGACGGTCAGACCAAGTCCCGGGGCTTGGACAAGGCGGTGCTTGTGCGCGACACACGGTACCAAAAGAACCTACCCCCCCCCCCTTGTATAAGCTACGCAAAAGTTCCAAATTAATACGGTCCCTACGCCCACTGTAGCTTGGACAAGGCCATAGACGCCCCGGTTGAAAAAGAGAAGTTTGCATGGTGAGGTGGTGCAAGAAAGGGGCAGACAATTCACAAATATCCCCAAAATCAGGGCTATGTGGGTTCAAGTGGGCAAACACTCACAACAGATGTGTCCATGACCCTAGGTGACTTGCAAATTTGTCACCAAACCCATGTCTTACGTGGCCGCACTGCATTTGTACCGAATCAAATTAGGTACCAAATTAATACGGTCCCTACACCCGCTGTACCTTGGACAAGGGCGTAGCTTATAACGGG
Source organism: Eutreptiella sp. 'Long Island Sound 2002' (assembly GCA_964036045.1). Lineage (NCBI taxonomy): Eukaryota > Euglenozoa > Euglenophyceae > Eutreptiales > Eutreptiaceae > Eutreptiella > Eutreptiella sp. 'Long Island Sound 2002'. The sequence continues at coordinate 5,295,821 of OZ038388.1, forward strand.
GGGGGGGGGGGTCACCGAAAACCTGCCCCATACCTCACCCCGGGGGGGGGGGGGGAATGCGGTCGCCGGGATTGGCAAAAAATGCGGAAAAATGCGGAAAAAATGCGGAAAATGCGGCAAAAAATGCGATAGAAAATGCGGTTTGGTTAGAATGGTGTTTGCCCCTCAAAACCCCTATGTTTCGTCTCGTCTTGCACAATTGGGCGCTCAAAGCATGGACGGTTTGATGGAACAACTTAGTGCAGTACTTCAACTCAAGAATATCACGGACTAGGCTCAAAACCGCTAGGGGCAGAAGCTGCAGCTGCTTGGTCAGGCCAGACCGCTGAATATCCGCGCCGCATCAGGTGCTCCCCCATTGACCCAAACCGCCGGGCTCCCTGGGGGGGAGGGGGGGATACCCCAACATACATACCTCAAAATGATCCCCATGACACGCTGTTCATTTTGAATATACACAACTAGGGGAAAATTTTTCAAAAAAAAGTTTGCCCATCAACTCAGGCGAAGGTCCGACCCGGAGTTCGGGTCGGGGTCAATGTCCTTTTTTGTGTTTTTCATCCATTTTTGAATTCTCCACAAAATTCTGAATATTTTGAGCATAGACACATAGGGTCAAACAAAAAAATTTCCCCTTGCCATCTACCTAAAAAAAAACCTTCGGCAACAACTGACTACAAGACAATGCCACTAGAATGTTTCCTCTTGAACATTACACTAAGGGACCTGCCCAAAAAATGCGAAAAAAATGCGGAAAATGCGGAAAAATGCGAATCGCATATTTCCTTCCCCCCTGCTCACCCTAAGCACAATTGTTGTAACAGGGCACTAGAACACAATGTGCAGGCAAATTTCAGCAAGTTGTGGAGGTCCTTACTCAGGGGCATCAGGAGCTGCGGAATAGAAGCCGTTTCCACCCTTGGGACTCATCTTAAACAATTGCACATGCTTGCCATTTGGGGCAGGCTTTGGAGCAGGCTTGGCTTCAGGTTTTGGAATGGGTTTGGGCTTCCTATTCCTTGGGACAAAACTGTCATCAACAATATCTTTGGTGAAGTAAAGCTTGCCCTCACGAGTAGAGCGACTGATAACACTGGCAGGCGCCTGCTCATTGGTGGACCGGATGTATGTGACAGCCAAGTCAGGACTAACGACATTAGTCATGGCCGAAAAGCACATCAGAACAAACAGCAGTCGGTTGCAGTACCAAGCAGAATGTTGTTATGAGCAGGAGGACTCATCCCAAACATGACACAGCCCCTGTTTCACACAAGTGGCAGTGCCTCACAATACACTCTGCCCTGCAGGACAACACAGTTGCCCCCAATCAAATCGGGGTCACCAAGTGACGGTCCCCCACCCCCCCCCCACCCCGGGGAAGGACAAGGGGTGGGGGGTATTGTAAAAAAAAAAACACATGACACTAAGGATGGTGCAGTATTGATTCAATACTGCTGGCGGGTGGTGGTGGGTCTACAGGACTTGCACCTGCGATGGTATGGGCTGCAGCCTGGCTGGGGCCCACCCTCCCCACAGTTGACCACCTTGCGTCGTGGGGTGGATGGGAACTGGGCACGCTATCTTTTCCCTGCCGGCCGAGGCAGGTTCTGATAAGGTGCATGGTTCCCGGTGACAGGGGGACTCAGAGCCCGCTTCTCCCATTTAAGGCACGTACTCCGGAGGTCTTAACTCCATCTGTGGTTACCTTCTCATGGGATACACGACGCACTGAGGGGGAATCTTTGCACTGCGCACGCACTGCGCGCTACTTTTAGACGATGTTCCCCCCGAAGAGCCCCCGAGCACACCCCTTGGAAACGCCCTTAGAATTAGGTGACCCAAACTGCCCCAGCTCAAGAAAGTTGCAAACCACCTTCCCCTCACATAACACACATCATGCACATCTGGAAAGGCCATGAACAGCGCATTGGTCGCGACCCTCAAGAACACACAACTGTCTTTCTGGTCCATTGTCAACGAAGTACACATTGAGAATACGCAACTTGTGTGCACAACATGACACAGTTGCAGAATCAAAGAAATGTCACATTGTCACATGTGTGTGTGTCAATGCAATCCGTACAATATTGCAGTTCACACTTGTCACACATGGACATCTTTTCGGGGTCAAACTTGGCGCAACAAAGGGCACGTAGTGTGTCACGAAATATGGAAAGTGTGGGACGTGGTTCCACTCCGACAATCTTTCCGCCCATCGAATTTCAGCGACAACACCATTCAAGTAAGAACGAACATGATGCACACTTGCCCACCAAGCCTCTGCAGAGCACCCTGTTGCTCCGGAGAGGAGATGAGCACACCTATGAGGTGGAGTGTGCTTGAGGAAGAAACCGCAAGATCTGCTCAATCATCAACCAAGGGGGACAAAATCAGAAGTCAAAACCTCCGCTACGGGTCACCATGATGCCCCTAGGGGCCTCTAGTATCTCAAAGTATGGGTCTCTAGTACGGCCAGACGCCCAAATAGTTGCACTGCGCGCGCACTGCGCTTAAGGCTCCCCTTGAGTTGCCCCCTATCACCCCGCCGAAGCACGAGAAACAGACCAGCGCGGCGAGGGAGAGCCGCCGCATGGCGAGTCCGGCGACTCCCAAGGGTCGGGGTGCACCTCCAAACGATGCTACCAGCTGGGATAGATCCACCGACCCGTCGCGTGCAGGACTCACGCTATGACCGCTGTACTGAACCGGCTGTACTGTGCGGATTGCACCGGCTCCGTGAGGGAGTGTCGCCGCATGGCAAGTCGGACGACTCCCAAGGGTCGTGTGCACCTCCGATCGCAGATTCCCGGAGGAACAGGGGTCATTTCCTCCTGTGACATTACAAGGTGGTGGTTGTGTGGCCCTGTCCTCACACCCTGCCCTCACCTTCGCTCGCAGCGGCCTGTAGGGCTCTCGGGGGGGGGGGGGGGGCACACCCTCGTAATGCACCCGACTTCCACACCCTGCCTGTACCGCGCGGTGCCTGAGTGCTCCCGGTGGGGGCCCCGGTCCCCACCCGTGCCCCACCGCCTGGCTAGAGGATAGGCGGGGGCGCAAGCAGGTCTCAAAGCGCTCTACACATGCACGTCCTGGTATGCATGTGCAGCAATGTTCGGCAGTTCCACAAGATCATTGGTATGATACAAATGTGCTACCATACAATCAACTGCACCTGATGGCCTTGTTTTGTCAACACCACAGTGTTTATATGCTACAAGACAGAGAAAGGCACCCTAATGCTACTGTCTTTCATCCCTGTCACCTTGCGTTTGCTGGCACTCCTTGGCCAAGTAACCTGGACTAGGACCGTGTGCTTTAGGGGAAGAGTGTGCGTTTGGGTGTACCTTGTCGGGCACCAAGGCGGCCTACTCGCCGCTAAGCGACTTGGCTGTGTGTGAAGGGGCCCGAGGCCGAGCCTCTGCTGTCAAGAGAACAAGCGTGACATTGTCTTGCTAAGATCTGGGAGCACATGTGTCGGTTTTTTGGGCCTCGTACTGCAGCGGCTGTGCAGCCGGCTGCTGCCCCCCAAGACGGCAGGTCAAATCCCCCAAGGGGAATACGAGGAGGAGATGCGGCTCCCGGCGGCCGGCGGTACCCGTGACGGAGGGCACTGCTGCAGGTGTGCCGTGCCCGGTGCCTTGCTTTTTTGTGTAGCGTGCAAATATTCATGCCAGGTGTTCTTACATAGGACATACAAACTGGACGTAAGGACAAAACTACGAGGACGAGACACGCCACCCATCCACCGGCGGTACCGATGGTGGAGGGGGATGCTGAAGGGGGCGGTGGCGGGGACCTCGCCAACGGGCCCCTGGACGGACAAACGAACCGGGGTTTGAGCCCCCAAAAACGACGAGCGCCACCCATGGCGCATACCACTAGACCGTCCATGCCTCTTACACTAATAGGAGCAAACGCTGTTCATACCTTGACATGACAAATCCTGAGGGGTGGGGCCGCACTCTCTAATCCGAACCTGTCACCGGTGTGTGGCAGCCAGAGGAATACGAGATCCTTGGGATGTTCAAGCAAGACCGGGTGCTCACGTCCGTGCTGGGTGTGTTGTCTCGGACGGACCGGGATTTCCAATTCCACTAGTCCCAGATTTTCCCATGTGTTCCGTGGGTCATCCATAATGTCGGAATCATGCAAGCTTGCAGTCGATGCAGTGTCAGAGGAATTCGTGCTGAGCGTGCTATTCGAATTACTGTGACTAAGGGCTATGTTCGAGCTACTGGCCGAGCCGCTACCCGAACCAACCCGCCCTTCTGGTGAAAATGTGTCTGAAGTCAGATTGACAGTACGGGATGACAACTGTTCATCTCAGCTGGCAAGTGAGTTCCTTGACTCCGAAAAATTGAGTCGTCTGGAAATCCCCACCATCTCATTGTCACTGCGCTCTTGAGTGATATTCCTGCATAGGGAGGGGGTGTCTCCTGAGGGGGTGATGACATCATGAAGCTCAAGTGAGCGTGGGACCGCCGGGGCCCTTCTCGGGGTGGGGTGGAGGGTAGCTCTAAGCAAACAACCGGCCTATCCGGCAATGACAAAACATGATAAAGAGGTGAGCTTACCCTGCCCTCCTCCACCAAGACATCTGCTCTTTCGTTGCCTAGGATGTCGGTGTGACTCGGCACTTGAATCCATTTAACTGTGGCTGTGACCTTGTCTACAAGATCAAGGGCTCTTATCCAAAGATCAACATTGCACATTGGACCTGATTGACCTACCCATCCCGCTGCGCGCCACCTGAAAGCTGAACCTCGCAAGCCATCATAAACATACTGCGAGTCCATGACAGCAGCCAGGCGAACTGGCTGCAGGAGAAAATGTTCCTAGGCAGTGATAACTGCCAAAAGCTCTCTCTGTTGTTGGTCTGTCCTGAATTGGGGGGTAAAACCCCCTTGGCCTCCCATGTCCCCATCACTACACACCCATACCCTGCTACCCACCCAACCTTAGGGTGCTGCTTGGCGGAACCATCTGTGAAAGTCAAAATCCATCCCTCGTTTTCAAGTTCAGATAGGACCTGTTTGGCCTCGATGGCAAGCTGTTGCTTGCGATCTTGTACCTTCTGTTTTTTGGCTGCTCTTGGAGACGAGGAGGAGTCATCGCAGGTGACGTTGATGGCTACCCTTGGTAAAACTCCCGATTGAGCAAGTGTGGCTACTGCGTCATGAAACTGTGTGAGGGGGGCACTGAAGGATTGTAGGGGCTCCCAAAGGATGAGTTGGGAAAGAACCCTTGTCCATTGGGCCAGAAAGGGCTCAAGCAAAGGGGCAGAGAATCCATTTTTTGCTTGATTGCGTAGCGACCAATGGGTCGCCTGGGCGGCCCACTTAGTGATGCCCTGAGGGCGCGAAACTGAACGCTTGGGGGGCAGAGCCCTTACCGCATAGCTAACACCCTCCACATATGAGGGACCCCAACAGTAGTCGATAGCCCACGCCATGGCGTGAAACCTGCACTGAAGCAACGTATGTTCTACCGTTTCAAGGTTAGCACAGATTGGACACCACGGGAACTTAGTCCAGTTTTGCAGGGGCTCACCTACTTTGAGCTTTGCCCATAAGGCTTGATAGGCGAAATCCTGAAGAAAAGGCCTCAGAAAGAGGTCTGAAGAGTGCTCCTGCCATCACGGAGAAATTTGGCGGGAGCTTCAGTTTGCGAAAGAAGACTGCGCAATCTTCCACTGTTGCAAGGCCTGGGGTGGTGACCTCAGCCCAGTGCTGCTCTAAGGTTTGGGCTATGGCGACCGGATCCGCGAGGACCTGCCCCCCTTTGTTGCGCACCCATCCTAATCTCTTGCGTGACTGCAGTTCATCCATCAGCTTGTGAATTTGCTTGGTTCGTTCTTTTTGGGAGACATATGTGATGGTGTCACCCGCAAACGGGCCTTTTAGCTTAGAAAGTAGGAGGTTACCTACCTTGTCTATCTTATCACGCTCATGTAAGGCCACCAACTGGGAATATGCTTGTGCATGTGTTGAGGGTGGGCGGGGGGGGGGGGGGGTATGGAGGAAACTCAGCTGACCTCCAAGACAATCTCAGGCTGCTCCACATTGGACTTGGAATGTGTAGAGAGGAAACTTTGTATTGTAAAAACAAATGCATCACACTAAGGATGGTGCAGTATTGATTCAATACTGCTAGCTGGGGCGGGGCGGGGGGGGGGGGGTGGCACAAGGCCTCGGTATTAGATTGTTTGCCCTTGGCGGCGCCTATTGGCCTCTCGCCACTGGTCATCTGACCCTCTGTGGGTCCGCAGGTGTTTTGGTCGTGTCAACAGAGCCCCTGGATGACTTGTCCTGTTTGACCACTCCAGGGTCAGCTGTCCCGGAGACGGGCTGTTGCCCGTACCGTTGACCAGGTGCATCCAGATGCACACTCCAAGTCCAGAGGCTGGGGGGGGGGGGGCATATGGAGGGGAAGCTCAGCTGTCCTACCAGACAATCTCAGGCTGCTCCATCACTGCCCCCAAAAAATGGGCGACGAAATCCCAACAAATCGGCAGACCAAATTGGCGGACCAATTTTTCAGCAAAACAGGTTCCCAGTGCTTTCCGGAAGAAGATGAATGCACACAGGCTTCCACTGACTCTGTGGCCAAAGACGTGGCTGCACCAGACACAACTAGAGGACCCGAAGGCACCTGCAGCCCAGAATCCACTGATTGGGGGGCTGACGACGAGGTGCTGGAAAAATGGCGGCTGAAGAACACACTGCGGCGTGCAGAGTGAACACACAAGTCACAAACTGCCCCCTGACCAGCATCAGGGTGCTTGTCCCGCAGAAAAATTTGATCATCGCGGGACAATGAATCCCAGTGGACCACATACGCGTCTTTTTGTGGGCAGTAATAACACTTCATGGTGCCAATCTGAACAACCAGTATATAGAAAGAAAAGGTATTATCCAGTGTCCCAAAGAGAATGAGCACATCTTAGAGTGCTGCCACCAAATCAGGTGACCTAGAATCCCAGAGGCCCCAACAAGTCGGCAGAACGAAACGGCCAAATCACAGAAACCCCACAAATCGGTTCAATGCCAGGACCCATTGTTTTTTGGACTTTAGTGACTTGTCCTGAGGAGAAAAATGGCTTTCACTGCACAAACAAAGCTTGCCGGAAGAAGATGAATGCACACAGGCTTCCACTGACTCTGTGTCGGCAAAACGAATCGGCGAATTCACAGAAACCCCGCAAATCAGCAGAACAAATGGGCAAAGTCCAGAAACCCAACAAATTGGCAGAACAAATCGGCGAAGTCGGCCGAATTCGGCCGCCGATTTGGGGGGGGGGGTGAACTTTGTTGCCTTTACACCCACCTGATCCTCCTTCGTGCATTTTGCCGTTGGGGATCTATGCTATTGGGGTCGTGGCTTCTCCCCCACGGATCAGAGCAGAAAGGCCATTATCCCCCACTTGGTGGACACCTACAATATCAACGCGCACATCGCGGAGGCTTGTAGGCAAGAAGTCCATGCGGGTGAGGTTGAGGTTGAGGTTGAGGCATCCCGGGGCCTGTACCGGGTTGGCCATCGTCGGAGGGCTATCGCACTCTCCTTCTACCGTGGGTGCCCACCCCTGATCAGGCCGAAATCCCAACAAATCGGCAGACCAAATTGGCGGACCAAATTTTCAGCAAAACAGGTTCCCAGTGCTTTCCGGAAGAAGATGAATGCACACAGGCTTCCACTGACTCTGTGGCCAAAGACGTGGCTGCACCAGACACAACTAGAGGACCCGAAGGCACCTGCAGCCCAGAATCCACTGATTGGGGGGCTGACGACGAGGTGCTGGAAAAATGGCGGCTGAAGAACACACTGCGGCGTGCAGAGTGAACACACAAGTCACAAACTGCCCCCTGACCAGCATCAGGGTACTTGTCCCGCAGAAAAATTTGATCATCGCGGGACAATGAATCCCAGTGGACCACATACGCGTCTTTTTGTGGGCAGTAATAACACTTCATGGTGCCAATCTGAACAACCAGTATATAGAAAGAAAAGGTATTATCCAGTGTCCCAAAGAGAATGAGCACATCTTAGAGTGCTGCCACCAAATCAGGTGACCTAGAATCCCAAAGGCCCCAACAAGTCGGCAGAACGAAACGGCCAAATCACAGAAACCCCACAAATCGGTTCAATGCCAGGACCCATTGTTTTTTGCACTTTTGTGACTTGTCCCGAGGAGAAAAATGGCTTTCACTGCACAAACAAAGCTTGCCGGAAGAAGATGAATGCACACAGGCTTCCACTGACTCTGTGTCGGCAAAACGAATCGGCGAATTCACAGAAACCCCGCAAATCAGCAGAACAAATGGGCAAAGTCCAGAAACCCAACAAATTGGCAGAACAAATCGGCGAAGTCGGCCGAATTCGGCCGCCGATTTGGGGGGGGGGGGAACTTTGTTGCCTTTACACCCACCTGATCCTCCTTCGTGCATTTTGCCGTTGGGGATCTATGCTATTGGGGTCGTGGCTTCTCCCCCACGGATCAGAGCAGAAAGGCCATTATCCCCCACTTGGTGGACACCTACAATATCAACGCGCACATCGCGGAGGCTTGTAGGCAAGAAGTCCATGCGGGTGAGGTTGAGGTTGAGGTTGAGGCATCCCGGGGCCTGTACCGGGTTGGCCATCGTCGGAGGGCTATCGCACTCTCCTTCTACCGTGGGTGCCCACCCCTGATCAGGCCGAAATCCCAACAAATCGGCAGACCAAATTGGCGGACCAAATTTTCAGCAAAACAGGTTCCCAGTGCTTTCCGGAAGAAGATGAATGCACACAGGCTTCCACTGACTCTGTGGCCAAAGACGTGGCTGCACCAGACACAACTAGAGGACCCGAAGGCACCTGCAGCCCAGAATCCACTGATTGGGGGGCTGACGACGAGGTGCTGGAAGAATGGCGGCTGAAGAACACACTGCGGCGTGCAGAGTGAACACACAAGTCACAAACTGCCCCCTGACCAGCATCAGGGTACTTGTCCCGCAGAAAAATTTGATCATTGCGGGACAATGAACCCAGTGGACCACATACGCGTCTTTTTGTGGGCAGTAATAACACTTCATGGTGCCAATCTGAACAACCAGTATATAGAAAGAAAAGGTATTATCCAGTGTCCCAAAGAGAATGAGCACATCTTAGAGTGCTGCCACCAAATCAGGTGACCTAGAATCCCAAAGGCCCCAACAAGTCGGCAGAACGAAACGGCCAAATCACAGAAACCCCACAAATCGGTTCAATGCCAGGACCCATTGTTTTTTGGACTTTTGTGACTTGTCCTGAGGAGAAAAATGGCTTTCACTGCACAAACAAAGCTTGCCGGAAGAAGATGAATGCACACAGGCTTCCACTGACTCTGTGTCGGCAAAACGAATCGGCGAATTCACAGAAACCCCGCAAATCAGCAGAACAAATGGGCAAAGTCCAGAAACCCAACAAATTGGCAGAACAAATCGGCGAAGTCGGCCGAATTCGGCCGCCGATTTGGGGGGGGGGGGAACTTTGTTGCCTTTACACCCACCTGATCCTCCTTCGTGCATTTTGCCGTTGGGGATCTATGCTATTGGGGTCGTGGCTTCTCCCCCACGGATCAGAGCAGAAAGGCCATTATCCCCCACTTGGTGGACACCTACAATATCAACGCGCACATCGCGGAGGCTTGTAGGCAAGAAGTCCATGCGGGTGAGGTTGAGGTTGAGGTTGAGGCATCCCGGGGCCTGTACCGGGTTGGCCATCGTCGGAGGGCTATTGCACTCTCCTTCTACCGTGGGTGCCCACCCCTGATCAGGCCGAAATCCCAACAAATCGGCAGACCAAATTGGCGGACCAATTTTTCAGCAAAACAGGTTCCCAGTGCTTTCCGGAAGAAGATGAATGCACACAGGCTTCCACTGACTCTGTGGCCAAAGACGTGGCTGCACCAGACACAACTAGAGGACCCGAAGGCACCTGCAGCCCAGAATCCACTGATTGGGGGGCTGACGACGAGGTGCTGGAAGAATGGCGGCTGAAGAACACACTGCGGCGTGCAGAGTGAACACACAAGTCACAAACTGCCCCCTGACCAGCATCAGGGTACTTGTCCCGCAGAAAAATTTGATCATCGCGGGACAATGAATCCCAGTGGACCACATACGCGTCTTTTTGTGGGCAGTAATAACACTTCATGGTGCCAATCTGAACAACCAGTATATAGAAAGAAAAGGTATTATCCAGTGTCCCAAAGAGAATGAGCACATCTTAGAGTGCTGCCACCAAATCAGGTGACCTAGAATCCCAAAGGCCCCAACAAGTCGGCAGAACGAAACGGCCAAATCACAGAAACCCCACAAATCGGTTCAATGCCAGGACCCATTGTTTTTTGCACTTTTGTGACTTGTCCTGAGGAGAAAAATGGCTTTCACTGCACAAACAAAGCTTGCCGGAAGAAGATGAATGCACACAGGCTTCCACTGACTCTGTGTCGGCAAAACGAATCGGCGAATTCACAGAAACCCCGCAAATCAGCAGAACAAATGGGCAAAGTCCAGAAACCCAACAAATTGGCAGAACAAATCGGCGAAGTCGGCCGAATTCGGCCGCCGATTTGGGGGGGGGGGTGAACTTTGTTGCCTTTACACCCACGTGATCCACGGGCGATGAGGAAGTCACTTCTGATTTTGTTCCCCTTAGCACGGGTGTGGGGGTGCGGCTGGGCCCGGGGTTAGGGACTCTGAATCCACGCTTTGTTGCGTGGCCCCTTGAATTGGGGTGAGGGACTCTCAATCCACGCTTTTTTGTGTGGCCCCTTGAGTTGGGGTTAGGGACTCACAATCCACGCTTTATTGTGTGGCCCCTTGAGTTGGGGTTAGGGACTCTCAATCCACGCTTTGTTGCGTGGCCCCTCGAGTTGGGGTTAGGGACTCGCAATCCACGCTTTGTTGCGTGGCCCCTTGAGTTGGAGTTAGGGACTCTCAATCCACGCTTTGTTGCGTGGCCCCTTGAGTTGGGGTTAGGGACTCACAATTCACGCTTTGTTGCGTGGCCCCTTGAGTTGGGGTTAGGGACTCGCAATCCACGCTTTGTTGCGTGGCCCCTTGAGTTGGGGTTAGGGACTCTCAATCCACGCTTTGCTGCGTGGCCCCTCGAGTTGGGGTTAGGGACTCACAATCCACGCTTTGTTGCGCGGCCCCTTGAGTTGCAATTGGGGACTCACAATCCACGCTTTGTTTGCGTGGCCCCTTAAGTTGGGGTGAGGGACTCACAATCCACGCTTTGTTGCGTGGCCCCTTGAGTTGGGGTTAGGGACTCACAATCCACCCTTTGTTGCTTGGCCCCTCGAGTTGGGGTTAGGGACTCGCAATCCACGCGAGCTTTCAAATGCCGCCACCCCGCAGCAAGATGCTGTGGTGCCTGTCCTTGCCACTCCCTCCAACGTAGCCAAGCCGTCAGATGCCGGCATTCCTGAGCAGGAGGATTCCGCTATCCCTGTGGCTCCAGCACGGATTGCGACCCGCCGGACGCCCATCGATGAAACCAAGCCACTTGTGGCGGGAGATGGGTTAAGCGACAAGGACATTGTTGCGTGGCTGAACGACAAGTTGTACCACAATGAGGTCGAGGAGCCACGGGCATGGACTATGGCGGTGACATACATTGTGTCCTGCCTGAAGAGGATGAGGAAGTACGAAGATAGCAAGGGCAAGAACAATACAACCGTTGGTTTGGCTTCGAGGCAGCGCCACATATTTATTGTTAATAGTGACGATTGCGAAGGGCTCCATTGGTTTCTTTGTCCCATCGACTGCAAAGTCCCAGTATGGGCCTTCAAAGTCCACATTTGGGAGCCACTTTGTGGTAATTCTTTGGTCCGGCCAATGTTGAGACGCCTCCAATCAAAGGGTGTAGCCGCACATGCTCGGGCTTTGGGTTTTCAAGAGGATGGTTGGTCATGTGGCTATCGATAGCTGCATCTTTGTGATGAGGTGGCCAACCAAAGGGGAAGCATGGACAATGTTGTTGTTACACCTTTGCCGAAAGGATTCATCAAGGAAGCACTGCGCATCATCAATGCAGATCGCTCCGTCCGAGTCCCCGGCACCATCCCGGAGAATGGGTGGGAGGAGGAGGTGACTTGCTGGAAGCCTGGAGAATCTCCTCCTGCCCCAGCCTCCAACCTTGAGTCCCCGCCCCCATGTACTTTCCCCCTCCTCTTTGACGAAGAGGATCCTCTTTCGGAACCCGAGGGCAACATTGCTGCCTCCTCCTCGGAGCCAACGGTTGGAGAATTCCCTGCCTTCCCGGCCTCCAACTCCGAGGACGTGCCCCAAGATGGGAAGTCAGTGAAGGGCGATGTTAAGGCCCCTCCACAGACCCCGTAGTCCACTTCCTCTTCTTACCCCCCACGCCCCCCCACAAGTGATGATGCCCGTCCATACGTGTTCATTTGTGGGAAGCTTTTCGAGATGCCCGAGGCGTACGCAAAGGGCACAGAGGGTCGGTTGGTGAACAACAAACGATTTATTCGAGAGTTAGAAGAGTTGCTTGCGAAGGACACCCGCAACGCTTGTGCGCGGAACACAAATCCGCGTGCAAAGCCGAAGGCATCGGACACAAAGTCTGATTGATCTACACGCGTGTGTTTGCCGACTTCTTGTAGTTGGCCCCACACCATTATGGTTGCATGCGAAGAATGTAGTTGGCCCCTGGTGACCGGACTTAGGTGGTATCGCTGGCTTGAGCTTCGTAGTGGGTGGCGCCGGCAGCAATATAGTCATTTTGATACCGCTTGCCAAAGGCCGAAGGGCAAATTGCATTTTTTGTTTGCGGTCATAATGAGTGTGCTCCACGTTATTTCCGCCATCTGCCGGCGATGAGTATAAAAACCACCCTTCACGCCACGGCTCCATTGCTTTACCCAAAATGTCCGTGGGGGCTATATGCTTCACCTCCTCCGGTAGCAATGGCAGTGGTTGGGTGGTTCTTGTGTTCCCCCCATCCCCCCCCCCCCTTTTTTTTTCTTCTTGAAAAAAGGGTTTTTTCCCCCATACGTGACTCACGCCAAAACAAAAAGTTTACGTGACTTACACCAAAAAAAAATTTCCATCGAAAAAAAAATGCGACTTACGCCAACAAAAAAAGTTACGCAACTTACGCCAAAAGAAAAATTTTCTGTCGAAAAACAAACGCGACTTGCGCCCAAAAAAAGTTTATGCAACTTACACTGAAAAAAAAGCAATAAATTTCTGTTGAAAAAACAACGTGACTTACGCTTATTTCCACAATCGAGCTACGCTTTCCTCTACAGAACAGCTCTCCAAGCTGGAATGGGTTGGTTGAAGAATCACAAGTTTTCGGTGACCCCTAACAACCCCTGGGGACCCTGGATCCAGGCTTGGGTGATCCTTTGCCCTGGATCCAGGCTTGGGTGATCCTTTGGTTACAATAGGGTTGCGTATAAACCCGTGCGGAGCCATGTAGCACCAATTAGGCCCTCCTAGTTGTGCCCACTGGGGCCTAAATGTGCCATTTTGGGCTTATTTGCACCATGGTGGGCAAAAGTTAGTTAGCCTATTGCCCTCCCGAAACGCGTTGTCGTGCAGGGGTCTGAGGGGGAGTACGACGACGACGCGCGGTTGGACGTGGTGGTGCTGCCGGAGGACTACATTGCGGAGCACGACAGCGAAGACGAGGACGATGGTCCGGTCGTCGAGAACCAGGACGCGGAAAAGCGGAACCTGGGACCGCGACGGCTGTACTGCAGCCGCCACTTCCTGAAGCGCTGGCAGTGCTTTGCGGATACCGTCCAGAACTGTGGGCTCGGGGCACACAATGAGTGGAAAGTGTGTGAGGGCCGGGGCAGTGGGCCTGTGCATGTGCCGTGTCAGGCCCTGTGCGGTGGTTTGTCATGTGCAGCAGTTGGGCACTGAAGTGACATGTACATCGTACTGCAGAGTACCGCGGTGCACATTGCACTGCAGAGGGGGGTCTTTCAAAATTACTGGACTCATCCAAATTTCTTTGCAGAACCTGCATTGCCCTCCCGCGCCCTCCACCAAGTCCACCAAGTCGCAGGAGGGCTGTGGAGGGCTGTGGAGGGGTGTCGAGGGGTGTGGAGGTGAATGGCTCATTGCCACTTCAAGCGGGGCATTTGCCCTGAAGTAGGGGAGTTCTTGATGGGACGAAGGGGTGCGATGTTTTTTTTTGGGAAGACTGCAACTCAACAGCCATGGGGCCTCAGGCGGAATGGGCCACGACTCATCGACGTCATGCCATGGGGCCTTTACCAGGGCTCAATGTGATTTGACGCCCTTTTTGTCTGGTTTGGCACCAACCGCCATAGTCCCCCCACGCTGCCTCCCACCGCACACCATCTCTCCTAACACCCAATCTCCTGTTGCATGGGCCGGCCCCATGTGCAGTGCACAGGCCCTCCCACTGCGTACGACCACAGAGCAGCCAGGCTCGGGTATTGCTGTCCTACAGTTTGTTGCTGAGGTACGGTGGGTGGCAGTGTCGGAGCGGGGGTGGTGGTGGCATTTGCGGCGGTGGGTGCAAAATGGCATTGCGCCAGCAAGCTTCCGCGTCGGCTGAATAATCGGCCCGTGTCAGCTAGGCACAATTTTTTGATTTTTCCATTTTGCTCTAGTTCGGCGAGCAAACTTCATCAAAGGAACCTGAAGGAAAGGTGGCGAGGCTGGGAAAAATGGGGAAAATGGGACTGGAAAAAATTGGGGAAATTGTCCCCTTTTTCTCCGATTTTTGTCCTATTTCCCATCAATTTCACACATGTTTTATACATTTCCCAAAATGTAATTTTGGCAATTTCTCAATATGCGCAGGGTGGCCCACTCCAGGGCCTCAAAGCATGGCAACAACAAGTAGTCAACCCCACCCCACCCCAAATTGCCCCACCTGGACTCCCCCCCCCCCCCCCCCCCAATCGCCCCTCCCAGAACCCCCCCCCCCCCCTTAAGGGGGCCTCCATCCAACGGTTAGTGGGGGGCGTAGTTGGCGTCCAATTCTGAGGAGTCCCCCCCCCCCCCATGCAGTCACCAATTTGACCGCAGTCGTCCATAGCCCGCCACACGGCCTGCAGACTGTTTTCGACTCTGTTTCTTGGTCCACGGACCGTGCCGCTGAGAGACCTCCATGCACTGTCGTTTTTCCACAAATGTGGGCTTGTTTGCCATACCGAGAGCCATCCGGCTGTTATTCCTGTCCGGGGAAGAGGGCCTGCGGGCAAAGGTGCTGCAACAGAGTGCGATTGCCCCATCCCATTGCACATATTCCCCGTGTATTCCCCCTGCTGATGGGTCATTCAATGCGGTAGTTTGCCGGGCTGATACCACTACCCCCTTCCCTGGTCCATATTGCAAAGGCTCTGCATGGGCCACAGATGGACTGCGAGTTTGGCAGCACTTTGTGCACACGTTGCCTTCACCTCGCTCCATGAATGTTTGTATGCTGCAATAGCACGCAGAGCGTTCACCTATCCAAACAGAACCCCTTGGGCGAGGGACAGGAATGTCCCGGAGGTGTTAGGCCCCCCTGTTCGTGTGGCCTTGGCACGTCAGCACACAACAAAACAAGCAGCAGCACACATGCCAGTGCACGGTGCGCGGTCCCCCTGTAAACGGTGGCCCTCCCCCGTGATACCATACGGTACGTGTGGCGTGCACGCACTGCCGATCATGTCCACATGACCTGGGCCGCCCTGCTGCACTGGCATGCCATGGGATTGGGCTGAGGGCGACCAACAGCCCCGTAGGCAGCAACACCGCTTGGGTTGAGCTGGCCTCAGAACAATGGCACACGATGGCCGGGGCACCACAAGATCCAACCAACAGCGTTTCGGCACGACTGGAAGTGCAAATCAGGGGGCCCAACACCCCCACCTTGCCATCATATGCCCTGCAGCTCCTCCACCTTGCGTGCCCGTCTGCCGCGCACTCACTTTGCCTTTCGCCCTGTTTCCACCCTGCCACCCTGTTGCCTGACGCCTCCTCCGCCCTGCATCCTCTTCCCCCAGCGCACGCCCAGCCTATGCCCAGCTGCTGTCCCCCTGACGCCAAGTGCCGGCTTCAATGGCATCCGTAGCCGACAGTAACGGCCCGCAACCGCTTGGCAACCTCCTCCAACCGCCTGCCTAACCGCCTCTGGGACCGACTCCCAGGCCCCTTCTGATGCATCCCTGCCTACCCCCTCTGCACCGCTATTGTCCGCAGACCACGACAACCAACGTCTTCCGCAGCACCCTCACCAAGAACAAGATTTTCATGTCGCGAGCGGTGGTCGTGGGCATTGACGAGTACTGCTGCCCTCACATCCCCAACCTGCACCATTGCGTTGCGGATGCCACACGCTTGGCCAAGGAGCTCGCAGCTCTGAAGTTCGAGGTCACACTTTTATTGAGCACCAACGGTGAGTGCACACAGCAGCGCATTCTGTCGGCCATCAACAGCATGCGCAAGGCTGAGGCGCATGACCACCAGGAGATCTTGCGGGAGAACCCCAAGTCCAAGCGTCGGTATGCCTGACCAGACTTGCCGCTAGCGTTCGCCAGGTCAGACGTGATCAGATGGAGCTGAGTGCTACCGAGTCCGACACGGGACGCAGCCAGTTCCTACTGAGCCCCGGGTGCGACAGGAGCAGATATTACCGTACGGGGGGGGGGTCCTTGTATGCGACCCCCCCCCTAGCCCCCCCCCCCCCCCGGTTTTGAGAGATAGTGGGTTGGGGGCATGCCGCCAACGGCGCCCCCTTTTTTTCGCATGGTGCCAACGGCGCCCCCCTTTTTTAGTGTATGCTTCCTTTTCATCAGACCAGTAGTGCTTTTGAGCGCCAAATTAGCAAGACGAGGCACTATACAAATGTCGTTTGTTGCGAAGTGCTTTCCAGCGGAGATGAGATAGCGCCAAATTCTTTCTGGGGCGAACGCACTGCGTTCACTCTTTCTTTCCTTTTCTTTCCCACGCTTTATTGTGTGGCCCCTCGAGTTGGGGTTAGGGACTCACAATCCACGCTTTGTTGTGTGGCCCCTCGAGTTGGGGTTAGGGACTCGCAATCCACGCTTTGTTGCGTGGCCCCTCGAGTTGGGGTTAGGGACTCACAATCCACGCTTTATTGTGTGGCCCCTCGAGTTGGGGTTAGGGACTCACAATCCACGCTTTGTTGTGTGGCCCCTCGAGTTGGGGTTAGGGACTCACAATCCACGCTTTGTTGCGTGGCCCCTCGAGTTGGGGTTAGGGACTCACAATCCACGCTTTATTGTGTGGCCCCTCGAGTTGGGGTTAGGGACTCACAATCCACGCTTTGTTGCGTGGCCCCTCAAGTTGGGGTTAGGGACTCACAATCCACGCTTTGTTGCGTGGCCCCTTGAGTTGGGGTTAGGGACTCACAATCCACGCTTTGTTGTGTGGCCCCTTGAGTTGGGGTTAGGGACTCACAATCCACGCTTTATTGTGTGGCCCCTCGAGTTGGGGCTAGGGACTCTCAATCCACGCTTTGTTGCGTGGCCCCTTGAGTTGGAGTTAGGGACTCACAATCCACGCTTTGTTGCGTGGCCCCTTGAGTTGGGGTGAGGGACTCACAATCCACGCTTTGTTGTGTGGCCCCTTAAGTTGGGGTTAGGGACTCACAATCCACGCTTTGTTGCGTGGCCCCTTGAGTTGGGGTTAGGGACTCACAATCCACGCTTTGTTGTGTGGCCCCTTGAGTTGGGGTTAGGGACTCACAATCCACGCTTTATTGTGTGGCCCCTTGTGTTGGGGTTAGGGACTCTCAATCCACGCTTTGTTGCGTGGCCCCTTGAGTTGGAGTTAGGGACTCACAATCCACGCTTTGTTGCGTGGCCCCTCGAGTTGGGGTGAGGGACTCACAATCCACGCTTTGTTTGTGTGGCCCCTTGAGTTGGAGTTAGGGACTCACAATCCACACTTTGTTGTGTGGCCCCTTGAGTTGGGGTTAGGGACTCTCAATCCACGCTTTGTTGCGTGGCCCCTTGAGTTGGAGTTAGGGACTCACAATCCACGCTTTGTTGCGTGGCCCCTTGAGTTGGGGTGAGGGACTCACAATCCACGCTTTGTTTGTGTGGCCCCTCGAGTTGGGGTTAGGGACTCACAATCCACACTTTGTTGTGTGGCCCCTTGAGTTGGAGTTAGGGACTCACAATCCACGCTTTATTGTGTGGCCCCTTGAGTTGGGGTTAGGGACTCACAATCCACGCTTTATTGTGTGGCTCCTTGAGTTGGGCTTAGGGACTCACAATCCACGCTTTGTTGCGTGGCCCCTTGAGTTGGAGTTAGGGACTCACAATCCATGCTTTGTTGCGTGGCCCCTCGAGTTGGGGTGAGGGACTCACAATCCACGCTTTGTTGCGTGGCCCCTTGAGTTGGAGTTAGGGACTCACAATCCACGCTTTGTTGCGTGGCCCCTCGTTTTGGGGTGAGGGACTCACAATCCCCGCTTTGTTTGTGTGGCCCCTCGAGTTGGGGTTAGGGACTCACAATCCACGCTTTGTTGTGTGGCCCCTTGAGTTGAAGTTAGGGACTCACAATCCACGCTTTATTGTGTGGCCCCTTGAGTTGGGGTTAGTCAGTGGTGGTGGTGACCCCTCCAGGCGCCGCTGTTGTGGGAAGGACGTTGTGTGAAGCATTGCCGGTGCCGGCTCGGGAGGGACGCCAAGGGGCAGAAGCAGCGCTTGTGAGAAGAGGGACAATTGTCCCGCTCTCACCGACCCATACTACTTTCCCCCGGTGCTGTAATGTAAACAACTCATTCCTGAACACTCAAAACCAGTGCGTATACCCCCGGCAGTACCAACCGGCACACTTGCTCAGCTTGTGCGGCAATCCCCCCAACAGGGCATGTGCAGACTCGCCACTAGCGTTTTCCCAACTCAGACATGATCAGATGGAGCAGGGTCCTACTGAGCCACACGCTGGACGCGGCACGTTCCTACTGAGCTCCGGGGGGCGGGTATTACTGAGTGGCGGTTGATGCAGGGCTGATCACTACTGAGAATGGGTTTCCCTGCCGGACGCTAGTGGCATGTCTGGGCATCTGCTGCACTTCCACGCTGACGGCTACCAGACACAAAAAGTACAAAGTGGATTGCTTGCAGGCACCTGTGGCCCCCATTGCGGCGGTGCGTGCACCGGCAGCACCGTACACAAGCACCGGAACCCGCCGTCACCATCCCCAAACCAGAGCCCCAACACACCCTCTCATCGGCTTCAGATGTCCTCCGGTCCTCGTGGTGATCTGTGGCCGCGGGGGTCTGATCCAGAGGGAGGACCAGACGCGCGTTGGCTTTCTGGCCCCACAAGAGCTCTCAGTGCAACCCAACCAGGACGTGACCGCCGCGGACCTGCTCACCGTTGACAAGTTAATCGGGCAAGAGGGATCTCAGGTGTTGTGCAGTTGTGCAGCGTTGTGTGAGTGTGGGCTCCTGGTGCACTCTCGGTGCTCTGGTTGTGCTGCTTGTGTGCCTCCTGCGTCCTCTGCCTACCTTTCACCCAGCCCCGGACCTCTCACCCATGTCTGTAAATCGTCATAGACTGCCTTCCCCCTCCCGGGGATGTACTAGAACGGCCGTACACCATTGGAGGGAGGGGGGTACCCCCTCCTGGACCCCCCCCCCCCCCCCTAGACCCCCCCCCTTCCTCCCCTTCCAATGTTTGAGCCTCACAGCCAAAATTTCCTTCGGTGCCAAGAGGATTTAAGCTTCAAGATTTTCGGCCCGCCTTTGGCGGGGACCATAGGGGGACCCTGCGAAGAGGGGGTTCCCAGCCAACCCCCACCACCCGTCAGACCCCCCCCCCCCTTTCCAATACATCCCTGCTGCCCCCCCCCCCCCCCCTCCACCCCACTACCGGGTGCACTTTGGAGCAGGTTAGGGACCCCCGCCCCCCTAGTTTGGGGTTGGGGAACACAAAAAAAACGTGTTTTAGAACGAATTTAGATGCTTCAGGGGGGGGGGGGGCATCAAGGGGTAGGAAGGGTTCAAGGTAGTTCAAGGTACGGCATGGCATCGGTGCCAGTAGGATCCCCGCCAGAGTACTAGAAATAGCCATTTTTACCGCAATCCCGTGTCATCTCCTTGCCTCCCGCCTCATGTGCCTACCCCCCATGTCCTCATGTGTCTGTCCCATGTCATCTGCCTCGGCACGTACATGCGGTGTGGGTGTCAGGCAGAAGAGGTGGGGGGTTGGCATAATGTGTGGGCCCAGGCATCAGAGCACGTGGGAGGAGTCATTTGGCGTGGGGCGTAGGCAGATGGCGTGGGAGGTATGTCGATGGCGCGGGACGTGGGCCGGTGTGGTCGGACCGAGGAGGGTGGCGTCGGAGGCAGGCATGCTAGGCAGGAAGGCGTAGATGACGTGGGAGGAAGGCAGATGGATGAGTTGGGGATATGACGTGGTCGGCGGAGGAGGGAGGGGGTCGGCACATGAGGTGGGGTGTGGTTAACAGTTGATTCCCAAAAACTCATCCCAGTGGGTAGACACCCCCCAGTACCAACTGGCGCATTTGCTCAGCCTTTACAGCGTCCCCCCAAACAACCCCACGGCCTGTGCTGCACTTCCGCGCTGCTGAGGTGAGAGGCTCCCATGGCACAGAGAGGGGCAGAAGGGTGTTGATTTTTTTTGTGTCGGTCTTTTTTGCAGTGCTCACGTTCAGCCTTGTCAACGTTTGAAATGAGTACTCCACACCCGCAGCGGGACTGGCCAGGCTGCTTAGCACAACAAAGCCAAAGAAGGAGGCCTGCAGGAAAGGGACGCTGGCACAAAGGGGCACCCACACTAACATAGGGGGGGTCCTAGACTGCTAAACCACACACCCAAGGCATAATTGTTAGAGGGGGGGGGGGGTCCCAACTTTTTGACCCACCCACGCAGGCTGGGGCACCCCCCCAGGCCTCCCCCCCCCTTCCGTATGAATTCCTTATAAACGATGGCTTGGTTACTAAGGGGTCGTCTGACAACTGCAGATCCGGTTTCCTCCATCGCACCCGGTCAACATTGTGTTCCGTGTTTTGCAGTTTGGCGTTGTGATCGCGGACTTCCATTCGATGGTGCCGGTGCCGGGCATTTACAGCGGCGATGGCTTCGGCCTGGTCACGGGGTTCCAGTCCCGGGGGGGCTACCTCAAGTGTCACTATCCGCGTCGTGCTGGAGGCGGCCTCATCATGCACTACATTGTAAAGGGGTTCGAGGGTCGGGCATTGGAGGCAGGCCGCATCACCACCAACAGCCTCAACATCTTCCTCCACAACATGATCCGGGACAAGGGCAACATGAAGGTGTGGAAAAGTGCTGCGGTCTGCGCTCAAAGATCGCCCTGTGCTGTCCAAAACTGCCTTGAAAATGGCGTCCTTCACTCTGTGGGAGGCATGCCATGCATCCAGGGATGCATTAGAAGGGAAGGGATATTGGATGCGGTTCCAGAAGCCGTTGGACAGGCGGTTGGCGGAGGCTGCCAAAGCGGTTGGAGACGGTTACTGTCAGTTGCAAATGCCATTGAGCCTGGCATTTGCCGTCAGGGAGACAGTGGTATGGGAATGGGAATGGGTATGGATGGAGTCGTTGTACTGAGTACCCGGCGAGGAGCACCACGTGTCTCACTGTCCTGTGGTTGCCTCTTTGGACTCGTGAGGCATCCGGGGACCGCCACTGCCATGGCCGAAGCGCGGGTGAAACAGTTGTGTGGTGCAGTGTGCTGTGTACTCTCACACCGGCTGTCACCGGTGGTCGGGCTCTCCTGGTGACTGGCAACCCCTATTTCTTCCACTTGGTCTGGCAGTAGTGGGGCTGCCCCATCCAGATAGCACCTTCCCCAGGGGGTGGCGGTCCCTGGTGGTGAAGGCCCCTTGTCCAGGCCCATCGGACTCGGAGGGGCCCTGGACGAAGGGGGCCCTCCCCCCAAGGATGTATTAGAACGGCCGTACACCGTAGGAGGAGGGGGCGTACCTCTCCCTGGACCCCCCTCCGCCTCCCCTTCCAATGTTTGGGGCTGACAGCCAGAATTTTGCTTCGGTGCCTTCAGCAGCAAGAGGATTTAAGCTTAGAAATTTTCGGCCCGCCTTCGGCGGGGACCATAGCTGGACCCAAGGGGGAAACACAACGCGCGGTGCGGTGCGCTGTGCGTGTGCAGTGCGCGGTCTTTTGGGTAGTGCGACTGACTCCCTTCCCATACCTTCCCTTTGTGCTTTTTCTCAGCACCCCACCGGCCTTGTACCCCCCCTCCCCCCAAGGGCGTTGTCTTGATTTTCATTTTGGCGGGGGCGGGGGGCATCCCACCCCTTGGACCCCCTCCTCCCCTCCCCTAGACCCCCCCCCCCCTTTCCGCTCTAATTCATCTGAGAATCAGAGTTCTGGGAACCTTTTTTCGCCCGGGCCAATTTTTTCCTCGCGCGCCTTCAGCGTAGCAGGGTTCTTTGGTCACTCCACTCGTATCATGTATTCCCTCTGTTGCAACACGATGTCCCAACGTCCCATAAGTATGTTCTTCGGCACCCCGGTCCAACTGTATCCCCATGCAAAACGCGACGACGTTACAAACGGGAGCATGTTCCACACAAATGGTGTCCTCTATGAAGTGTCCGCCCCAAGTAGTGACTCATCATCCAGCTCAGATTCTTCTGGGTCCTCTGGCAGTTCAGAAGAGGAAGACATTACTGAGTCCAGCTCAGGTGAGTCGAACTCTGATTGATCTTCGGCAAACAATGTGACAACAATGAGCATTCCTCCGTGTCACCTAGTGGTGTTTAGGTGAGGGCACAATGTATGGACCCAAAAAGATGAGTTGATTACCTATCTTCCGATATGATGACGAACGTATATGCTGAATGGGTCAGTGTGGTGCATTTTGCAATTCCAGGTGGATATGGTTCATTTCGGCAAGGGGAAACGGACAAAGCGGCTACCTGATGGGATTGGGCACCCCATTTGGTGGCAAATCGAAACGCGAAGCGGACAAAACGGGTACCTTGCGGGCTTGGGCACCCCGTGAGGTACATGGCAAGCATTGCATAGTGGCTGCATGGTGTTGGGCTGTGCCGGAGAGCAGACTCTTCTCCTTTCATCATCAACTAATGCCCTCCCCTCGGCAGGGGGTGTGGGCGGCTACAACCACCATGCAGCTGGTGAGGAGGATGGAGTGGAGGCCTCTGTTGTTGTATGCTTACCCCCTCGGCCACCGCGTCCCTGCCACCCTGATAAAACACTGAATTTCCACGAGAGTGCATGCGAAAGATGGTGCACGGTGCGTGCGCGGTGTGCGTGTTTCCCCCTAAGGAGGAGGGGTGTCCCAGCCAAACCCCCCTCCCCCCCCCCCCCCCCCCTTCAGACCCCCCCTTCTAATACATCCCTGTCTCCCCCCCTTCCAATGCATTCCAGCATGCATCCCATGCACCCCGCCTTGCACATCTGCCTGCAGCACCAGGGGCCTTTCTTGTTTTGTTGTGTTGCACTTCCTGGTCTTGTTTGTCATCGGGACAGGTTGCAACCAGTGCCGGGAATTATTTGGCGGGGGACTGCATCATTTCCGACGTGATACTGAAGAGGAAGTACAAAATGGCAGAGGAGCGGTACGCACGGAGGCAGGCCCACAGGTATGACGACCCGTTCATGCCTCATTCGGAAGGAATGTTGCCATGAGGTTGTTGGATGCGCACGGGGGTTGTTGGATAGACCATCTTCATCCTTTCACCAGCCCCCAACTGCACTCAGTCCTGCTGCCCCACTTCCGCAGTTGGTGTGCCGTGACATGCATTCTGGACCAATCGATGTTGGATGTCCAGTATCTGGGGCATTTGGTGGAGCACAATAAAGCCATCACTGATTTGGTTGCCAAAATTGAGGAAATGGTCTCCGACAACAAACGAGGCAGGACGCCCCGCTGGTGGCGATTCAGGTTGTCTCCCAAGTCCTGCCAGTCTGAGCCTCCTCGCTGGCACATGTTGATGGTCATGTCTCACAGCTGCAGAAGCCACTGCATTCTATTGTGTTGGGGGAGGTGGTCTCTTCTCAGACAGGCCCACCCCATTTTCACACCTTTCGAGCATCCCATCACAACCCCCTCACTAAAAATGATCTCCTTAACTATGGGGGCATATTGCGCGCTGTGCACGCACTGCGCACAACGTTTGTACAAGACCATACCTTTCTTTTGTTGCCTGCCATTGTGTTGCCAATAGAAGCATTACCCCCTGCTGTTTGCATCCCACCATTGCATCCCCCTCATGTCCCCATGGTATTCTCATGCCTATTGGTACCCTTGCCAAAGCGGCCAATTTCCTTAGTGACCATGTCAGGTGATGCCACGGACCATTTTTCTGGGTTCACTACTGCCCTCTACCACCGGTGCACAGTTCTTGGCACACCTAACGTCGGTAGGTAGGTATCTTCGGGGGGCCGGGATGCCTCCTTTGGCATTGCAGGAAGAAGGACACTGTTTGCACGATTCAATGGGCTTCAAGTTGACGGATATAGGCAAGAATATTGCTGGTTGCACTAAAAATTTCTCCCTGCAAAATGCGTGCTGTGCGTGCACTGTGCACAAACGCCCCGTATCGGAGATGCCACGACCTTCTGCGCCACGACCGGCCTTGCGCCGGGCAGGGGTAATTTCGTGGGCAATTTTCGTCTTTCAGGAAGGTGGCGAAATTCAGGGTTGTCGGCACGGCAGTGAAGATGTTAATGGCACTGCATTCTGTGGGTGCATAGATGTTGGGCAATTGTTTGGAACAGCAGATTCTTTCACATGTTGTGAACTAATGCTGCTGTCAGTGGCAGTGTGATTTGCAGATCCTTCTCACTCTAAACGGAGCATGGGCTTGCACGGTAAGGTGTGCGTGAGGCAGTTTGAGCTTTAGGAATTCCAAGGTCGGCGAAATTGTGCATATCGCTGACGTCATCAGTGCGCTTTGGGCTCGCCAGAAACGCTTCGATGCCCTTGCGGGGGCTGGTGTCGTGCTTTGGCGGGGAATCGCCATGTCAACAACACCATCGCATGTAGTGTGCAGACATGCCACTCGCGTCCGTCAGGGAATCTGGGTCTGGTTAGGAATCGGCCCTGTACTGTGTGCCACCAATATCTGCCCCAGTCACATCCAGAGCTGGGTAGGATCCTGTTGCATCCGGTGCATGGCTCAGTAGGAGACGCGCCTAGTAGTGGCGGGCTTGGCAGACGGTAGTGGCAAGTCTGGTAGTGTGCCTGTGGCTCAGGATGAGAGGGTGGTTCCTGTGCGTTTGACTGCCGCACGTTCTGTCCAGTCAGGTCTGAGGCACACCTGTGCGGCACGTTCACTTGCCATTAGCACCCGGCCCAAACCACCATCACCCTGTCCCTTCTTGGTACCATCCTTGCCCCCCTCTCCACCGCCTTGCATGATGGGCCCTTCCTCTCCGCGGCGTGGCACCCCTCATCTGTGTGGCAGGTGTGTCAGCTTCGACGTCCTGGACATTCTGCTGACCACGAACAGACGTCCAGAGAAGCTGCATCACAATGGGATGCTGGATTGGGAATTGAATCATGTGCTAGCGCTGGAGGCGGCTGATCCAAACGCAAGGGTGCACTGTGACCACGGTTGGTGGCACAAGGGCGGGCTGAAAGCCCCGGATCTAATCAAGAGGCTGATTATGACGGAAATGCCCCAAAAAATTCAGGTGTTCCAACTCCCTTTGCTGGATGCATGAACACTACTTCATTCAGCACTGCTCTTTGTCGCCACCGGTTCTCAGCTTTTCTAGTTGAAGGAGATGATTGTGCATCTAACGCACGGTTGCTGCCCGTGGTTGCCATGCAGACCTCCAGCCCCTCTCCCAATTCCCAATTGCTAACCATGGGGGTAAATGTCCCAATTGCCAACAATGGGGGGTAAATGACGCGGAATGTTGGAATAACCTGGCAAGGGGTGATTAAGGATGCATAAAGGAAAGTAAGGAGGAGTTATGGAGGGAGGTAATGGAGGTAGAACAGAGAGTACGGGGAGAGGAATGGAAGGAGGAAGGTGCGGAGGAAGTTACGGAGGGACGTACAAAGGCAATCATGGAGCGAAACGTGCCATGCACTGGAATCCTCCCCGCAAGCGCTTGTAGGGTGAATGTTGGGGGGGGGGGGGGGTGGCTTGAATCCTAAGGCACAGTTGACAACACAGGCCCACCACCATGCACCAGTCACCAGTGGCCTAGGGGCTCTGTGCTGCTGCACATCGCAGTAGTTGTTTGGTGCTAGCGCACCTGGCAGTGGCTACTCCAAACTGCTGCATGCATGTGCCGATGCTTCGTCCTACGAGCTAGGCCACTGCAATGGTGTGTGCGGCTGGTCCATTCCGGGCGGGGAGGATCCGGATGCACCAGCATAAATGAGCAGCCACCACGTCCAACAGCACAGATCACCGCAGCCCTTGAACCCCAAGCAGCAATGACCCAGTAGCCCTCGGATCACAACCGTGTGCTACAATACTATCAAAATACGCGTCCCACCACCATCATCCACACCCACCATCCTTCCCTATCTCCCTTTTGCTATCGCCGTCAACAGCCCTACCATGATGGAAACAAATGTGCCCTGCTCCCATCAGCCCTTCAACTGCCCCCAATCACCCCTACCGTATCAAGGACCTCAGAGTGGGGAGGCAGAACCCCAATCTTGTCGGGGCACACAAAAGGGGGTGAAATCAAAATAATCGGAAAAAAATTCTTCCGGCACCAACCCTCAAGGTAACTCTCCTGGCCTTGGCTCACCTGCACTATCTTGGGTCCGAAGGGCCCATCGGGGGAGGGGTGTGTCATAAAGGCTGAAAGAGTACGCTGGTTGCTTTTTTCCCCCCATATGTTAGGTAGCCCAACAGGCTGCCCACCTCTTGCACCTTTTTTTGAGCCCACCCCACCCCCGATCTGACGGGTGGGCAACCCATCCACCTATGCACAAGTGGAGGATTTCCTCCTCAAAAGGCAAACATGTCCATTCGCCCAGAAGTACCAACTTGCATACTCTTTCAGCCTTTATGGCACACCCACCCCACCCCCGGTAGCATCCGTGTCTCATTTTGGAGGCCATTTACCCCAAAGTAGAAAGAAATTTATGCGTCCAATGTTGTGTGCACGGATGTGTTGGCCAGGGCAATGGTATAGTTGAAAAAAAAAATAACTGCTGCTTCATTTAATTCGTGAAAGAGAGGCAGGTTTGGATGGCATTGGGGGTCAACGCATGTCTGAGAGGGTTTGGATGCAGCACCTTTCCCCACACATGCGCAGACTTGGTTTTTTTTTTATAAAAAAAAGGGGCTTTGTGACTTATTTTAGCTCCTTTTGTGAGACTTTTGCTAGAAATGTTGCTTTTTTCTGATTGCCATCCTTGCTGGTTTGTCATGGATGCATAGGAGGGTGGCCATGGTTCTATGGTTGGGTAGAGGGCTGCTGCTAATTCCTGGAAGGTACCTGTTACTTCCTGGAGGCATGTAGTCAACAACATCATCAAGAAAGGCAAAAAAAACACCACCTCCTTGACCCCCGCAGTTCTGTGGGTGTTGTGTCCAACCGCAAAAACACCAAAAAACACCAAACCACGTGCACGGGGGCCAAATACAGTAAAATGAAACAAAACAACATGAAAAAGCAGGCCTGTCCACCTGTCACAGCCTCTCAGGGCCTCGCAGGGTGGGGGTTATGGAGCAAGTGAGATCAAGTACTGCACACTGCTGCTATTTCAGAGACTGTGGAAGAAAGCTACAAAGGACAGCAAGTCCCAAAAGGAAGAATCCAAGTCCCAAGAAGAAGAAAAAAAGGGAGATGAAGAAGAAGAGAAAGCCGCGGAGGCAGAGCAGACAGGCGCAGAGGACAATGCTGCAAATGAGGATGCAGAGGCCAAATCTCGTATGCCATCTTGTGTGTTGGTGTGTGTGTGTGTGTGTGCGCGTGTGTGCATGTGTGAATGAACCTGGAATTGCAGTGCACCTGCTCTGCTGCGTTCCTGTTACAGGAAGGACTTTGCCTACCTTTTTGTGTTAATGGCCTGATGAGTCTGCATCGCTGGCCTTTTGGTGGAGTCTGCATTGGTGTGTGTGTGTGTGTGTCTGCATGTATGTGCTGAACCTAAGTTGTAGTGAGCCCTGAGCACCAGTTGCTGCTGCATGTGTCCCGTCTGTGCGTTGTGTGTGTTATTGTCTGGTCCTGGCTTGCGCTGCAGTTTGCCTTGCAGGACCTGAAGACAGCTCTGGTAGCAATGCTCCAAGTGTACACTCACTGTTTGTACGGTACTGTATGGTATACTACAAGCGAGTGTGTGTGTGTGTGTGTGCGTGTATGTGCTGAACCTAAGTTGTAGTGAGCCCTGAGCACCAGTTGCTGCTGCATGTGTCCCGTCTGTGTGTTGTGTGTGTTATTGTCTGGTCCTGGCTTGCGCTGCAGTTTGCCTTGCAGGACCTGAAGACAGCTCTGGTAGCAATGCTCCAAGTGTACACTCACTGTTTGTACGGTACTGTATGGTATACTACAAGCGAGTGTGTGTGTGTGTGTGTGTGCGTGTATGTGCTGAACCTAAGTTGTAGTGAGCCCTGAGCACCAGTTGCTGCTGCATGTGTCCCGTCTGTGCGTTGTGTGTGTTATTGTCTGGTCCTGGCTTGCGCTGCAGTTTGCCTTGCAGGACCTGAAGACAGCTCTGGTAGCAATGCTCCAAGTGTACACTCACTGTTTGTACGGTACTGTAGGTATACTACAAGCGAGTGTGTGTGTGTGTGTGCGTGTATGTGCTGAACCTAAGTTGTAGTGAGCCCTGAGCACCAGTTGCTGCTGCATGTGTCCCGTCTGTGCGTTGTGTGTGTTATTGTCTGGTCCTGGCTTGCGCTGCAGTTTGCCTTGCAGGACCTGAAGACAGCTCTGGTAGCAATGCTCCAAGTGTACACTCACTGTTTGTACGGTACTGTATGGTATACTACAAGCGAGTGTGTGTGTGTGTGTGTGCGTGTATGTGCTGAACCTAAGTTGTAGTGAGCCCTGAGCACCAGTTGCTGCTGCATGTGTCCCGTCTGTGTGTTGTGTGTGTTATTGTCTGGTCCTGGCTTGCGCTGCAGTTTGCCTTGCAGGACCTGAAGACAGCTCTGGTAGCAATGCTCCAAGTGTACACTCACTGTTTGTACGGTACTGTAGGTATACTACAAGCGAGTGTGTGTGTGTGTGTGCGTGTATGTGCTGAACCTAAGTTGTAGTGAGCCCTGAGCACCAGTTGCTGCTGCATGTGTCCCGTCTGTGCGTTGTGTGTGTTATTGTCTGGTCCTGGCTTGCGCTGCAGTTTGCCTTGCAGGACCTGAAGACAGCTCTGGTAGCAATGCTCCAAGTGTACACTCACTGTTTGTACGGTACTGTAGGTATACTACAAGCGAGTGTGTGTGTGTGTGTGTGTGTGCGTGTATGTGCTGAACCTAAGTTGTAGTGAGCCCTGAGCACCAGTTGCTGCTGCATGTGTCCCGTCTGTGCGTTGTGTGTGTTATTGTCTGGTCCTGGCTTGCGCTGCAGTTTGCCTTGCAGGACCTGAAGACAGCTCTGGTAGCAATGCTCCAAGTGTACACTCGCTGTTTGTACGGTACTGTAGGTATACTACAAGCGAGTGTGTGTGTGTGTGTGTGTGTGTGCGTGTGTCCACAGTACACTGACACTGTGATACCACCCCAGTTCCAGCCGGAAGGATATTGCCCCGCCTGGTGCGCCGACATGCATCTGCTGCACAGCCGGTCCGAGCCATAGCCATCAGCATCTCACTTCCTGTGCGTGTGTATGTGTGTGCGGTCAGGTGGCAGCACCAAACATTGGTTGCATGAACACGAACTCCTCCATGGATTGATTTCTTGGTCTGCTGAAGTAGTGCTGTATTGATTAGTGCAGAACTCCTCAGTGACGCAGGTGAGGGCACAGGGGCAAATCTGCATCACACCGAACTCACTGTCCAGGACTGCACGTTCTCATTCTCTATCAACAGACCGAAAGACGTCTACGACAGCTCTTTTGTCCCTGAGGAGTTTTCCTTCAACCGCTTTTCTTTCCTCCGTTCTTGTCTCACGGTTCTCAATGTGTGTGTGTGTGTGTGCGCGCGCGTGCCCGTCTGCGTGTGTGTGAACGTGTGTGTGTGTGTGTGTGACGTCCAGCGTCAGTGTGTTGTGTGTTTGTCGTGTGGTGATCTCACCGTACCCTCTCAAATGCTGGTGGGCATTGGTCGGTCATGGGTGACGACTGATCCACCGGAGCCTGGCTGTTGTACTCCTCCGCCCTGTCCGTGGCTGCGAAGCTGCTGAGACATGGTGTGCAGCGTCAGAGGCCGGGCGTACCGCTGCCAAGGCAGGCTGTGCAGCTGCACAGGCAGGCGGCAAAAACAAAAGCACAATCTAAATTCTGCAGAAACAGCCCAAAAAAACGCAAGGCCATGTGACCAACAATCCCCCACTCACGCCAATATCCCTGGGTTGGCCGCCAAGCGGTATTCCTTTGCGCACGCCTCATCCGGTGAGTTTCCGCAGACGGCCCAGCCGAACGTGTTCGGCTGACCGCCAACCCCAAACCTTGACCCAGACCCCATGTCCATCCGCTCTGGCCTCCCTCCCTCCTCCTCTCCCCCCCCTCCCCCTCTCCCTCCCTTCTGGACCTTCACTGTCGTGCACGGGTGCAGCCCCGAAACAGTCCCTCTACTCCGTCGGCGAACGATTTGGCATCCGACAAGACTCGCAGACCGGAAGTTTCCGCAAAGGCTCGGGCAGTTTCCGCAAAGGCAAACACGCGGGCGGCAAAGACGCGGGCGGCAAAGACGCGGGCCGCAAAGTGAAAGCTCCGCCTCTGCCGCCGGGCCGCAAACCGTCCCGCCGCGGGACCGGCTTCGGGCTTGCTTCGAGCAAGGCTGAGGACGCCGTGGGCGGCCAAACGCCGGCTGGGCTGCCCTTCCTAAGCGCACAAGCGGCGGCGAACTTGGCCAAGAAGGAGTCGGAGTACGCCATGCTGTACCCCTACCGCATGCTGGCCCGCACCGACCAGACGTTGGTCTTGTCCCTCCCCGTCACCTCCTTCAAGGCCGCCTCTTCCATTGTCAGAGGTACGCCGGGTGCCGCTGTGCGACGCCGTCTTGGGGGCCGCTGCGGCTTGTGCTGCGCTGTGTCGGTGTGGCTTTGTGATGGCTGTGTGGCGGTCGGGCGACGCCGTGAGACGCGTGGTCTGCCCAAATGCATGTTCGGTTGCAAGGGAACCACCGTTCGTGGCTGGCAGCATGGCAGTGATTCAACCATTTCCTCGTGGCTTCAGGTGCAGTTGCCTTGAAGCCCGCCTTCAATCCCGTACCGACCACCTTCCCTCCCTCCCCTTGCAACCGCCTTCGTTGACGCCAACCGCTTTTTGTTCCCCGTTTTCCCGCCTTTAATGCCCTCCACCGACACACCAATCGCCTCAAATGGTCTTACATTTGCCCTCCAACCGCTTTTACTTTCCAAACACCTCCGGTTATTTTTTGATCGCCAGCCGCTGCCTTGCAGCCGTCGCAACTACCCCCCCCCCCCCTTGTCCATCCCCCCCAGCCGGGGAGGGGAGGGCGACTCCGCGGGTCCTAGGACGCCAACTAACCCCCCCCCCCCCTAGGGGCCTCCGGCCAACAGTTAGTTGGGGAGGTAGTTGGCGTCCAGAACCGAGGGGTCCCCCCCCCCCCCCGTGCCCCCCCCTTGTCCAATCCGACCCCCTTGTCCATCCCCCTGGGCCGGTGGGGAACTGTCACTTTGTCAACCACCCAAAAATTGCACAATGCAGTTTATCGGTGCTCTGTGTTGCCCCCGCGCCGTTGTTGCCCCCTCGCTGTACCTATTGTGACAGGACATTTTCAGTTGCATATTTACTGATGGATTTGGATAGCACAACCTTGTTCCCACCTGAAACAGATGTGCTTTTCATCCGCTCAACGGTGTGGAATCGGACAACTCTCAAGTTTGATTCTGAGAAGCTTTGTGGAGCACCTACAACGTGCAGACTGAGCCAGCCCCTTGTGGTTTGGAAAAAAAAACAATTGTTTGTCCTCGTTTTCTGTGCAGTCCAGTGCTGGGTGTCGGTGGCAGTGCCCCCCCTTGGCAAACGTTCCCCCCGGGGTAGGGGGGGGGTGTCACGCGCCTGGGGGGTAGTGGACAGGGGGGGGGGGGGTAATGTTGGACTGCCTTCGTTTGACTGCCAACCGCATGCCATTGCCCTCAGTCTACCTATCCCTCAGTTGCAGCCATGTTCCATTACCCTTTTTGACGTCCGCAGACAAATTCAGACTTGGAGAAGAGGTGTTGCACCGCTTCATTCCCTCCCCCATCGCCAACAACATCAAAGTGCGTGTGCGCATCTACTGCGGAAGCACGGAAGCATCGATGGAGAGACTTGAGGCATGTTCCAACTTCAGTTGTTTGTGTCTTGGCCCGGTCCTTGTAGCCCCCCCCTGCCCCCAACTCGCAGTTTTTTGAACCTGCCCCCGTCACCCCAGACCCAATGGGTGGGCAACCAACCCCCCTAATCCACGAGCGAAGGATTTCCTCCTCAAAAGGCGAACACGTACACATCCTCATCCAGCCTCTATGCCCCACTCCCCTCCCCCAGGACGGGGCGAAGCGTGCCGGCGTGGGAGGGACGCCCTCAGAGCCGAGGGACAACTGTCTCGAGGGACGACTGTTACACCCCCATCCACTAACAATGCTTTGGGGGGGGGGACTATGTGGTCCACATATTCCCACATAATTGCACATATTCACCACATATTTCTCGGTGGTCCCTTCGGTTATAGTCAGAGAGGACTGATGGTTACCGTTGTGCTTGTGAGCAGTGCTGTGGTTCTGACTGTATGTTACTCTTTGCTTGTTGCGTCACATGTCCCATGTCACGTGCCACAGTTCTTGTACATCTCTTTGCATTTTCCCTTTGCTCAACATGGAATCCCCATAGCCCCCGGCTCATGACTATTTCTCACGACTATTTGTCGCAGTCAAGCAATGGGGCCAAAAAGCAGAAGCATGCGAAATGGAGGAAAGTTCAAGGCAATTGTAAACCAAAGCAGCACGCGAATCACCCAAGTACACAGATACAGACCAGCGACATGGTCTGGATGGATACAACGCTTTTCCCCAGTGGATTGGAACAATCAATGTACACGAGTTGTTCCTGAAAGCTCAACCCAATGCTCAAAGTGCATACACCCGGAAGCACCAACCGGCACATTTACTCAGCCTTTATCCCCCCCTCCCCCCCGCATCCGACCGTTTCGTGTCCGCCCCTGTGCTTGTGTGCGTATTGACACGTACTCGAGTGTTGTGCAATTGTGTGTGCTGACCCACGACTGCCCTTCATCCAGAAGTGCCGCCGATTGGCTATGTGGCACAAGTTGGGATTCGTGGTGGAGAGCGTGAACCGCCTGGATGGCAATTGCGGTGAAGTGCATGAGCTCGTGGCTCGCATCCAGGCATTGGCGCGGGGGTTTGCAGTGCGACGGTATGCGATGCCTTTCGTATAAACTACCCACTGGCAATAGTAAAAGCAAAAAGCGTTTTCATAATCGCAGGCTTGGGCCTCGGATTGAGTTGCCACAGCGCAGTGCAGGATTGTGAATATCAGCATCGGCATATCATTGTGAATGTCAGCACTGTGTTTTACGAGGGCATGTTTTCGAATTTGGACTGTTGTTCTTCTATTGGTTACATTACCACTCTGACTTGCATTATCTGAGAGCATGAGATACAAGTTGCAGGATCATGATCGGTGTGGACCACAATCAGGGCATTGGTGAAACATTGCTGCACAAACGTGTGTGAGCCCCATTTGCATGCAAAACGCAGTTGCATGAAAACCTTCCGATTGCAAGGTAGTGGACCTGTTAGATTGGATGCTTTATGCAGTTAAACAAGCATGTGCATGTACGCCATGGATGGTGGCAGAGGCGCCAGGCTATATTTCACAACCTCAGGCGGCTTTTGTTACTGCTGGTAAGGGGGCTAACACGTTTGACTATGTTCTTATCCATGCTGTCATGACCATATAATTAGTCCTTGGGAGCTGACATATGATGTGCATTTGTTCTGAGCAACAGGTTGTCTAATCATTAGTGCTTTTCGAACGGCCACATTGGCTTCACTAGCAATGGCTTCAAGCCCACA
The DNA here is from genome assembly GCA_964036045.1 of Eutreptiella sp. 'Long Island Sound 2002'. Lineage (NCBI taxonomy): Eukaryota > Euglenozoa > Euglenophyceae > Eutreptiales > Eutreptiaceae > Eutreptiella > Eutreptiella sp. 'Long Island Sound 2002'. Next base: position 5,329,956 of record OZ038388.1, read on the forward strand.
AGTGGCTACATTACCCTTGCCTTGGGGGTCCACAAAAAGGGGACAAAACCAAAAGTGGGTACGCCACCCCTGTCTTCATGGGGCGGAATTCCTATGCAACCTCTGTGTTCTCGGGGATCCCCAGAAGAGGGGGCAATATGAAAATGGGGTACAACACCCTTGCCTTCTGCGGGGCCCACAAGCGGGCGAATTTGCCACGTAACCCCTGCGATGTGGGGGCATGGCACACATGCACGTGCTTATTTAAATGCATACATCATCCAATCTAACAGGCCCACCGCCTTGCGATCAGAAGTTTTTCATCCGAACGCAGGGTTACGGAGCAAATTACGCCCCTTGTGGGTCACCGAGAAGGCCGGGGTGCTGTAGCGACTTATGCTCTTGTTCCCTCTGCTGGGGACGCCCGAGAGTGTAGGGGTGACGTAGCGATTCCGCCCACTTGTGGGTCCCAGAAGGCAGGATTGTTGAGCCCCTTCTGATTTTGTCCCCTCTTGTCGGGACCCCCGAGAAGGCAGCATCTACAGTTTGCATGCAAATTCAGCTCGCACACATTTGTGCAGCAATGTTTCACCAATGCCCTGATTGTGGTCCACGCCAATCATGATCCTGCAACTTGGGGAACTCTGGGGAGCCCTGAGAACACAGGGGTTATGTAGCAACTATGCCCATCTGTGGGCCCCCGAGAAGGCGGGGGTGATGTAGCCATGTTTGATGTCCTCCCCTCATCTAAGGACCCCCTAGAAGGCAGGGGTGATGTAACAATTCCGCCCATTTGTTGTCCCACAAGAAGGCACGGGTGATGTATCCTTTTTTGATTTTGTCCCCTCGTCTGGGGGACCCCGAGAAGCCAGGGGTGATGTAGCAATTCCGCCCATTTTTGTCCCCCGAGAAGGCAGGGGTGTTGTAGAGGTGACATAGCAATTCCGCCCAGTTGTGGGCCCTTGAGAAGGCATGGGTGATGTACCCGTTTTTGTTTTGGTCTCCTCTTTTGGCGACCGCCCAATAACGCACGGGATACCTCGCAATTCGGCCCATTTATGGGCCCCTGAGAAGTTCGGTGCCCTGAAGCCACTTTTGATTTTGTCTCTTTGTTTGGGGACTCCCGAGAACACAGGGTTTACTTAGCAATTCTGCCCACTTGGTGGCCCCCGAGTTTGCAGGGCTAACGTACCAATTCCGCCCGCTTTTGGGCCCCGGAGAAGGCATGGGTGATGCAGCCACTTATGGGTTTTCCCCCTCTTGTGGGCACCCCCGAGAGCGCTGGGGGTATGTAGCGATTCCACCCACTTCTGGGCCCCGGAGAAGGCAGGGGTGAAGTAGCCCCTTTTGATTTTGTCCCCTCTTCTAGGGACCCCCGAGAAGGCAGAGGTGATGTAGATTCTTGTCCATGCTATGATGACCATATAATTAGTCCTTGGGAGCTGACATATGATGTGCATTTGTTCTGAGCAACGGGCTGTTGAATCGCTAGTGCTTTTTGAACGGCCACATTGGCTTCACCATTAATGGCTTCAAGCTCGCCACTGCTGTTGAATCATTGGATGTGGTGCCATGATGCCAGCTGGAAAGAATGGCACACATTGAAGATGGCATTGTGTCCGTGTAAAGCGTAAGTCGCTTATTTTTTTTTTTTGGCGTGTGGAAAAAAAAAACTGAAAAATGTATGATACGCGACTTACGCTTTTCTTGCGACGCGGCCTACACCAAAAAAAAAAAGTTACGCGACATACGCTTTTTTTTTATATAAAAAAGTGAGTTACGCCTTTTTTTTTTTTTTATTAAAAAGCGAGTTATGCTCTTTTTTTATATAAAAAAGCGAGTTACGCTTTTTTTTATATATAAAAGCGACATACCCTTTTTTTTATATAAAAAAAAGCGAGTTACGCTTTTTTTTTTATAAAAAAGCGAGGTTTTTTTTTTATTGTTAAGGACAGCCCTTAAGGAAAGCCCCTAGAGGCCTTTTTGCCCCGGCCGAACGTGGGCCATGCCTCCCCCCCCCCCCTTTTGGGGATCGCCAAGACGGCAGGGGTTACGCAGCAATTCCGGCCCTCTTTTGGGCACCACTTCTGATTTTGCCCCCCGCTCTGAAGCGGTGGGGATCCCCGATACGGCAGGGGTGAGGTAGCCATTTTGCCCACTTGTGGGCCATTTCTGATTTTGCCCCCCGCTCTGCAGCGGTGGGGATCCCCGATACGGCAGGGGTGAGGTAGCCACTTTGCCCACTTGTGGGCCACTTCTGATTTTGCCCCCCGCTCTGCAGCGGTGGGGATCCCCGATACGGCAGGGGTGAGGTAGCCACTTTGCCCACTAGTGGGCCACTTCTGATTTTGCCCCCCGCTCTGCAGCGGTGGGGATCCCCGATACGGCAGGGGTGAGGTAGCCACTTTGCCCACTTGTGGGCCACTTCTGATTTTGCCCCCCGCTCTGCAGCGGTGGGGATACCCGATACGGCAGGGGTGAGGTAGCCACTTTGCCCACTTGTGGGCCACTTCTGATTTTGCCCCCCGCTCTGCAGCGGTGGGGATCCCCGATACGGCAGGGGTGAGGTCGCCATTTTGCCCACTTGTGGGCCACTTCTGATTTTGCCCCCCGCTCTGAAGCGGTGGGGATCCCCGATACGGCAGGGGTGAGGTAGCCACTTTGCCCACCAGTGGGCCACTTCTGATTTTGCCCCCCGCTCTGAAGCGGTGGGGATCCCCGATACGGCAGGGGTGAGGTAGCCACTTTGCCCACCAGTGGGCCACTTCTGATTTTGCCCCCCGCTCTGAAGCGGTGGGGATCCCCGATACGGCAGGGGTGAGGTAGCCACTTTGCCCACTTGTGGGCCACTTCTGATTTTGCCCCCCGCTCTGAAGCGGTGGGGATCCCCGATACGGCAGGGGTGAGGTAGCCATTTTGCCCATTTGTGGGCCACTTCTGATTTGGCCCCCCGCTCTGTAGCGGTGGGGATCCCCGATACGGCAGGGGTGAGGTAGCCACTTTGCCCACTTGTGGGCCATTTCTGATTTTGCCCCCCGCTCTGAAGCGGAGGGGATCCCCGATACGGCAGGGGTGAGGTAGCCATTTTGCCCACTTGTGGGCCATTTCTGATTTTGCCCCCCGCTCTGAAGCGGTGGGGATCCCCGGTACGGCAGTGGTGAGGTAGCCACTTTGCCCACTTGTGGGCCACTTCTGATTTTGCCCCCCGCTCCGAAGCGGTGGGGATCCCCGATACGGCAGGGGTGAGGTAGCCACTTTGCCCACTTGTGGGCCACTTCTGAATGTGCCCCCCGCTCTGAAGCGGTGGGGATCCCCGATACGGCAGGGGTGAGGTAGCCACTTTGCCCACTTGTGGGCCACTTCTGATTTTGCCCCCCGCTCTGAAGCGGTGGGGATCCCCGATACGGCAGGGGTGAGGTAGCCATTTTGCCCACTTGTGGGCCACTTCTGATTTTGCCCCCCGCTCTGAAGCGGTGGGGATCCCCGATACGGCAGGGGTGAGGTAGCCACTTTGCCCACTTGTGGGCCACTTCTGATTTTGCCCCCCGCTCTGCAGCGGTGGGGATCCCCGATACGGCAGGGGTGAGGTAGCCACTTTGCCCACTTGTGGGCCATTTCTGAATGTGCCCCCCGCTCTGAAGCGGTGGGGATCCCCGATACGGCAGGGGTGAGGTAGCCACTTTGCCCACTTGTGGGCCACTTCTGATTTTGCCCCCCGCTCTGAAGCGGTGGGGATCCCCGATACGGCAGGGGTGAGGTAGCCACTTTGCCCACTTGTGGGCCACTTCTGATTTTGCCCCCCGCTCTGAAGCGGTGGGGATCCCCGATACGGCAGGGGTGAGGTAGCCACTTTGCCCACTTGTGGGCCACTTCTGATTTTGCCCCCCGCTCTGAAGCGGTGGGGATCCCCGATACGGCAGGGGTGAGGTAGCCACTTTGCCCACTTGTGGGCCACCTCTGATTTTGCCCCCCGCTCTGCAGCGGTGGGGATCCCCGATACGGCAGGGGTGAGGTAGCCACTTTGCCCACTTGTGGACCACTTCTGATTTTGCCCCCCGCTCTGAAGCGGTGGGGATCCCCGATACGGCAGGGGTGAGGTAGCCACTTTGCCCACTTGTGGGCCACTTCTGATTTTGCCCCCCGCTCTGCAGCGGTGGGGATCCCCGATACGGCAGGGGTGAGGTAGCCATTTTGCCCACTTGTGGGCCACTCCTGATTTTGCCCCCCGCTCTGCAGCGGAGGGGATCCCCGATACGGCAGGGGTGAGGTAGCCATTTTGCCCACTTGTGGGCCATTTCTGATTTTGCCCCCAGCTCTGAAGCGGTGGGGATCCCCGATACGGCAGGGGTGAGGTAGCCACTTTGCCCACTTGTGGGCCACTTCTGATTTTGCCCCCCGCTCTGAAGCGGTGGGGATCCCCGGTACGGCAGTGGTGAGGTAGCCACTTTGCCCACTTGTGGGCCACTTCTGATTTTGCCCCCCGCTCTGAAGCGGTGGGGATCCCCGATACGGCAGGGGTGAGGTAGCCACTTTGCCCACTTGTGGGCCACTTCTGAATGTGCCCCCCGCTCTGAAGCGGTGGGGATCCCCGATACGGCAGGGGTGAGGTAGCCACTTTGCCCACTTGTGGGCCACTTCTGATTTTGCCCCCCGCTCTGAAGCGGTGGGGATCCCCGATACGGCAGGGGTGAGGTAGCCATTTTGCCCACTTGTGGGCCACTTCTGATTTTGCCCCCCGCTCTGAAGCGGTGGGGATCCCCGATACGGCAGGGGTGAGGTAGCCACTTTGCCCACTTGTGGGCCACTTCTGATTTTGCCCCCCGCTCTGCAGCGGTGGGGATCCCCGATACGGCAGGGGTGAGGTAGCCACTTTGCCCACTTGTGGGCCATTTCTGATTTTGCCCCCCGCTCTGCAGCGGTGGGGATCCCCGATACGGCAGGGGTGAGGTAGCCACTTTGCCCACTTGTGGGCCACTTCCGATTTTGCCCCCCGCTTTGCAGCGGTGGGGATCCCCGATACGGCAGGGGTGATGTAGCCATTTTGCCCACTTGTGGGCCATTTCTGATTTTGCCCCCCGCTCTGAAGCGGTGGGGATCCCCGATACGGCAGGGGTGAGGTAGCCACTTTGCCCACTTGTGGGCCACTTCTGATTTTGCCCCCCGCTCTGAAGCGGTGGGGATCCCCGATACGGCAGGGGTGAGGTAGCCACTTTGCCCACTTGTGGGCCATTTCTGATTTTGCCCCCCGCTCTGAAGCGGTGGGGATCCCCGATACGGCAGGGGTGAGGTAGCCACTTTGCCCACTTGTGGGCCACCTCTGATTTTGCCCCCCGCTCTGAAGCGGTGGGGATCCCCGATACGGCAGGGGTGAGGTAGCCACTTTGCCCACTTGTGGGCCACTTCTGATTTTGCCCCCCGCTCTGAAGCGGTGGGGATCCCCGATACGGCAGGGGTGAGGTAGCCACTTTGCCCACTTGTGGGCCACCTCTGATTTTGCCCCCCGCTCTGCAGCGGTGGGGATCCCCGATACGGCAGGGGTGAGGTAGCCACTTTGCCCACTTGTGGACCACTTCTGATTTTGCCCCCCGCTCTGAAGCGGTGGGGATCCCCGATACGGCAGGGGTGAGGTAGCCACTTTGCCCACTTGTGGGCCACTTCTGATTTTGCCCCCCGCTCTGCAGCGGTGGGGATCCCCGATACGGCAGGGGTGAGGTAGCCATTTTGCCCACTTGTGGGCCACTCCTGATTTTGCCCCCCGCTCTGCAGCGGAGGGGATCCCCGATACGGCAGGGGTGAGGTAGCCATTTTGCCCACTTGTGGGCCATTTCTGATTTTGCCCCCAGCTCTGAAGCGGTGGGGATCCCCGATACGGCAGGGGTGAGGTAGCCACTTTGCCCACTTGTGGGCCACTTCTGATTTTGCCCCCCGCTCTGCAGCGGTGGGGATCCCCGATATGGCAGGGGTGAGGTAGCCACTTTGCCCACTCGTGGGCCATTTCTGATTTTGCCCCCCGCTCTGAAGCGGTGGGGATCCCCGATACGGCAGGGGTGAGGTAGCCACTTTGCCCACTTGTGGGCCACCTCTGATTTTGCCCCCCGCTCTGCAGCGGTGGGGATCCCCGATACGGCAGGGGTGAGGTAGCCATTTTGCCCACTTGTGGGCCACTTCTGATTTTGCCCCCCGCTCTGCAGCGGTGGGGATCCCCGATACGGCAGGGGTGAGGTAGCCACTTTGCCCACTTGTGGGCCACTTCTGATTTTGCCCCCCGCTCTGAAGCGGTGGGGATCCCCGATACGGCAGGGGTGAGGTAGCCACTTTGCCCACTTGTGGGCCACTTCTGATTTTGCCCCCCGCTCTGAAGCGCTGGGGATCCCCGATACGGCAGGGGTGAGGTAGCCACTTTGCCCACTTGTGGGCCACTTCTGATTTTGCCCCCCGCTCTGAAGCGGTGGGGATCCCCGATACGGCAGGGGTGAGGTAGCCATTTTGCCCACTTGTGGGCCATTTCTGATTTTGCCCCCCGCTCTGTAGCGGTGGGGATCCCCGATATGGCAGGGGTGAGGTAGCCATTTTGCCCACTTGTGGGCCATTTCTGATTTTGCCCCCCGCTCTGAAGCGGTGGGGATCCCCGATACGGCAGGGGTGAGGTAGCCACTTTGCCCACTTGTGGGCCACTTCTGATTTTGCCCCCCGCTCTGAAGCGGTGGGGATCCCCGATACGGCAGGGGTGAGGTAGCCACTTTGCCAACTTGTGGGCCACTTCTGATTTTGCCCCCCGCTCTGAAGCGGTGGGGATCCCCGGTACGGCAGTGGTGAGGTAGCCACTTTGCCCACTTGTGGGCCACTTCTGATTTTGCCCCCCGCTCTGAAGCGGTGGGGATCCCCGATACGGCAGGGGTGAGGTAGCCACTTTGCCCACTTGTGGGCCACTTCTGATTTTGCCCCCCGCTCTGAAGCGGTGGGGATCCCCGATACGGCAGGGGTGAGTCAGCCACTTTGCCCACTTGTGGGCCACTTCTGATTTTGCCCCCCGCTCTGCAGCGGTGGGGATCCCCGATACGGCAGGGGTGAGGTAGCCACTTTGCCCACTTGTGGGCCACTTCTGATTTTGCCCCCCGCTCTGCAGCGGAGGGGATCCCCGATACGGCAGGGGTGAGGTAGCCATTTTGCCCACTTGTGGGCCACTCCTGATTTTGCCTCCCGCTGTGCAGCGGAGGGGATCCCCGATACGGCAGTGGTGAGGTAGCCATTTTGCCCACTTGTGGGCCATTTCTGATTTTGCCCCCAGCTCTGAAGCGGTGGGGATCCCCGATACGGCAGGGGTGAGGTAGCCACTTTGCCCACTTGTGGGCCACTTCTGATTTTGCCCCCCGCTCTGCAGCGGTGGGGATCCCCGATACGGCAGGGGTGAGGTAGCCACTTTGCCCACTTGTGGGCCATTTCTGATTTTGCCCCCCGCTCTGAAGCGGTGGGGATCCCCGATTTGGCTGGGGTGAGGTAGCCACTTTGCCCACTTGTGGGCCACCTCTGATTTTGCCCCCCGCTCTGAAGCGGTGGGGATCCCCGATACGGCAGGGGTGAGGTAGCCACTTTGCCCACTTGTGGGCCACTTCTGATTTTGCCCCCCGCTCTGCAGCGGTGGGGATCCCCGATACGGCAGGGGTGAGGTAGCCACTTTGCCCACTTGTGGGCCACTTCTGATTTTGCCCCCCGCTCTGAAGCGGTGGGGATCCCCGATACGGCAGGGGTGAGGTAGCCACTTTGCCCACTTGTGGGCCACTTCTGATTTTGCCCCCCGCTCTGAAGCGGTGGGCATCCCCGATACGGCAGGGGTGAGGTAGCCACTTTGCCCACTTGTGGGCCACTTCTGATTTTGCCCCCCGCTCTGCAGCGGTGGGGATCCCCGATACGGCAGGGGTGAGGTAGCCATTTTGCCCACTTGTGGGCCATTTCTGATTTTGCCCCCCGCTCTGTAGCGGTGGGGATCCCCGATATGGCAGGGGTGAGGTAGCCATTTTGCCCACTTGTGGGCCATTTCTGATTTTGCCCCCCGCTCTGAAGCGGTGGGGATCCCCGATACGGCAGGGGTGAGGTAGCCACTTTGCCCACTTGTGGGCCACTTCTGATTTTGCCCCCCGCTCTGAAGCGGTGGGGATCCCCGATACGGCAGGGGTGAGGTAGCCACTTTGCCAATTTGTGGGCCACTTCTGATTTTGCCCCCCGCTCTGAAGCGGTGGGGATCCCCGGTACGGCAGTGGTGAGGTAGCCACTTTGCCCACTTGTGGGCCACTTCTGATTTTGCCCCCCGCTCTGAAGCGGTGGGGATCCCCGATACGGCAGGGGTGAGGTAGCCACTTTGCCCACTTGTGGGCCACTTCTGATTTTGCCCCCCGCTCTGAAGCGGTGGGGATCCCCGATACGGCAGGGGTGAGGTAGCCACTTTGCCCACTTGTGGGCCACTTCTGATTTTGCCCCCCGCTCTGCAGCGGTGGGGATCCCCGATACGGCAGGGGTGAGGTAGCCACTTTGCCCACTTGTGGGCCACTTCTGATTTTGCCCCCCGCTCTGCAGCGGTGGGGATTCCCGATACGGCAGGGGTGAGGTAGCCATTTTGCCCACTTGTGGGCCACTCCTGATTTTGCCCCCCGCTCTGCAGCGGAGGGGATCCCCGATACGGCAGGGGTGAGGTAGCCATTTTGCCCACTTGTGGGCCATTTCTGATTTTGCCCCCAGCTCTGAAGCGGTGGGGATCCCCGATACGGCAGGGGTGAGGTAGCCACTTTGCCCACTTGTGGGCCACTTCTGATTTTGCCCCCCGCTCTGCAGCGGTGGGGATCCCCGATACGGCTGGGGTGAGGTAGCCACTTTGCCCACTTGTGGGCCACTTCTGATTTTGCCCCCTGCTTTGAAGCGGTGGGGATCCCCGATACGGCAGGGGTGAGGTAGCCACTTTGCCCACTTGTGGGCCACTTCTGAATTTGCCCCCCGCTCTGAAGCGGTGGGGATCCCCGATACGGCAGGGGTGAGGTAGCCACTTTGCCCACTTGTGGGCCACTTCTGATTTTGCCCCCCGCTCTGAAGCGGTGGGGATCCCCGATACGGCAGGGGTGAGGTAGCCACTTTGCCCACTTGTGGGCCACTTCTGATTTTGCCCCCCGCTCTGAAGCGGTGGGGATCCCCAATACGGCAGGGGTGAGGTAGCCACTTTGCCCACTTGTGGGCCACTTCTGATTTTGCCCCCCGCTCTGCAGCGGTGGGGATCCCCGATACGGCAGGGGTGAGGTAGCCACTTTGCCCACTTGTGGGCCACTTCTGATTTTGCCCCCCGCTCTGCAGCGGTGGGGATCCCCGATACGACAGGGTGAGGTAGCCACTTTGCCCACTTGTGGGCCACTTCCGATTTTGCCCCCCGCTCTGCAGCGGTGGGGATCCCCGATACGGCAGGGGTGAGGTAGCCATTTTGCCCACTTGTGGGCCACTTCTGATTTTGCCCCCCGCTCTGCAGCGGTGGGGATCCCCGATACGGCAGGGGTGAGGTAGCCACTTTGCCCACTTGTGGGCCACTTCTGATTTTGCCCCCCGCTCTGAAGCGGTGGGGATCCCCGATACGGCAGGGGTGAGGTAGCCATTTTGCCCACTTGTGGGCCACTTCTGATTTTGCCCCCTGCTCCGAAGCGGTGGGGATCCCCGATACGGCAGGGGTGAGGTAGCCACTTTGCCCACTTGTGGGCCACTTCTGATTTTGCCCCCCGCTCTGAAGCGGTGGGGATCCCCAATACGGCAGGGGTGAGATAGCCACTTTGCCCACTTGTGGGCCACTTCTGATTTTGCCCCCCGCTCTGCAGCGGTGGGGATCCCCGATACGGCAGGGGTGAGGTAGCCACTTTGCCCACTTGTGGGCCACTTCTGATTTTGCCCCCCGCTCTGAAGCGGTGGGGATCCCCGATACGACAGGGTGAGGTAGCCACTTTGCCCACTTGTGGGCCACTTCCGATTTTGCCCCCCGCTCTGCAGCGGTGGGGATCCCCGATACGGCAGGGGTGAGGTAGCCACTTTGCCCACTTGTGGGCCACTTCTGATTTTGCCCCCCGCTCTGCAGCGGTGGGGATCCCCGATACGGCAGGGGTGAGGTAGCCACTTTGCCCACTTGCGGGCCACTTCTGATTTTGCCCCCCGCTCTGAAGCGGTGGGGATCCCCGGTACGGCAGTGGTGAGGTAGCCACTTTGCCCACTTGTGGGCCACTTCTGATTTTGCCCCCCGCTCTGAAGCGGTGGGGATCCCCGATACGGCAGGGGTGAGGTAGCCACTTTGCCCACTTGTGGGCCACTTCTGATTTTGCCCTCGGCTCTGAAGCGGTGGGGATCCCCGATACGGCAGGGGTGAGGTAGCCATTTTGCCCACTTGTGGGCCACTTCTGATTTTGCCCCCCGCTCTGAAGCGGTGGGGATCCCCGATACGGCAGGGGTGAGGTAGCCATTTTGCCCACTTCTGGGCCATTTCTGATTTTGCCCCCCGCTCTGCAGCGGAGGGGATCCCCGATACGGCAGGGGTGAGGTAGCCACTTTGCCCACTTGTGGGCCACTTCTGATTTTGCCCCCCGCTCTGAAGCGGTGGGGATCCCCGGTACGGCAGTGGTGAGGTAGCCACTTTGCCCACTTGTGGGCCACTTCTGATTTTGCCCCCCGCTCTGAAGCGGTGGGGATCCCCGATACGGCAGGGGTGAGGTAGCCATTTTGCCCACTTGTGGGCCACTTCTGATTTTGCCCCCCGCTCTGAAGCGGTGGGGATCCCCGGTACGGCAGTGGTGAGGTAGCCACTTTGCCCACTTGTGGGCCACTTCTGATTTTGCCCCCCGCTCTGAAGCGGTGGGGATCCCCGATACGGCAGGGGTGAGGTAGCCACTTTGCCCACTTGTGGGCCACTTCTGATTTTGCCCCCCGCTCTGCAGCGGTGGGGATCCCCGATACGGCAGGGGTGAGGTAGCCACTTTGCCCACTTGCGGGCCACTTCTGATTTTGCCCCCCGCTCTGAAGCGGTGGGGATCCCCGGTACGGCAGTGGTGAGGTAGCCACTTTGCCCACTTGTGGGCCACTTCTGATTTTGCCCCCCGCTCTGCAGCGGTGGGGATCCCCGATACGGCAGGGGTGAGGTAGCGATTTTGCCCACTTGTGGGCCACTCCTGATTTTGCCCCCCGCTCTGCAGCGGAGGGGATCCCCGATACGGCAGGGGTGAGGTAGCCATTTTGCCCACTTGTGGGCCATTTCTGATTTTGCCTCCAGCTCTGAAGCGGTGGGGATCCCCGATACGGCAGGGGTGAGGTAGCCACTTTGCCCACTTGTGGGCCACTTCTGATTTTGCCCCCCGCTCTGCAGCGGTGGGGATCCCCGATACGGCTGGGGTGAGGTAGCCACTTTGCCCACTTGTGGGCCACTTCTGATTTTGCCCCCTGCTTTGAAGCGGTGGGGATCCCCGATACGGCAGGGGTGAGGTAGCCACTTTGCCCACTTGTGGGCCACTTCTGAATTTGCCCCCCGCTCTGAAGCGGTGGGGATCCCCGATACGGCAGGGGTGAGGTAGCCACTTTGCCCACTTGTGGGCCACTTCTGATTTTGCCCCCCGCTGTGAAGCGGTGGGGATCCCCGATACGGCAGGGGTGAGGTAGCCACTTTGCCCACTTGTGGGCCACTTCTGATTTTGCCCCCCGCTCTGAAGCGGTGGGGATCCCCAATACGGCAGGGGTGAGGTAGCCACTTTGCCCACTTGTGGGCCACTTCTGATTTTGCCCCCCCCTCTGCAGCGGTGGGGATCCCCGATACGGCAGGGGTGAGGTAGCCACTTTGCCCACTTGTGGGCCACTTCTGATTTTGCCCCCCGCTCTGCAGCGGTGGGGATCCCCGATACGACAGGGTGAGGTAGCCACTTTGCCCACTTTTGGGCCACTTCCGATTTTGCCCCCCGCTCTGCAGCGGTGGGGATCCCCGATACGGCAGGGGTGAGGTAGCCATTTTGCCCACTTGTGGGCCACTTCTGATTTTGCCCCCCGCTCTGCAGCGGTGGGGATCCCCGATACGGCAGGGGTGAGGTAGCCACTTTGCCCACTTGTGGGCCACTTCTGAATTTGCCCCCCGCTCTGAAGCGGTGGGGATCCCCGATACGGCAGGGGTGAGGTAGCCATTTTGCCCACTTGTGGGCCATTTCTGATTTTGCCCCCTGCTCTGAAGCGGTGGGGATCCCCGATACGGCAGGGGTGAGGTAGCCACTTTGCCCACTTGTGGGCCACTTCTGATTTTGCCCCCCGCTCTGAAGCGGTGGGGATCCCCAATACGGCAGGGGTGAGGTAGCCACTTTGCCCACTTGTGGGCCACTTCTGATTTTGCCCCCCGCTCTGCAGCGGTGGGGATCCCCGATACGGCAGGGGTGAGGTAGCCACTTTGCCCACTTGTGGGCCACTTCTGATTTTGCCCCCCGCTCTGCAGCGGTGGGGATCCCCGATACGACAGGGTGAGGTAGCCACTTTGCCCACTTGTGGGCCACTTCTGATTTTGCCCCCCGCTCTGCAGCGGTGGGGATCCCCGATACGGCAGGGGTGAGGTAGCCACTTTGCCCACTTGCGGGCCACTTCTGATTTTGCCCCCCGCTCTGAAGCGGTGGGGATCCCCGATACGGCAGTGGTGAGGTAGCCACTTTGCCCACTTGTGGGCCACTTCTGATTTTGCCCCCCGCTCTGAAGCGGTGGGGATCCCCGGTACGGCAGTGGTGAGGTAGCCACTTTGCCCACTTGTGGGCCACTTCTGATTTTGCCCCCCGCTCTGAAGCGGTGGGGATCCCCGATACGGCAGGGGTGAGGTAGCCACTTTGCCCACTTGTGGGCCACTTCTGATTTTGCCCTCGGCTCTGAAGCGGTGGGGATCCCCGATACGGCAGGGGTGAGGTAGCCACTTTGCCCACTTGTGGGCCACTTCTGATTTTGCCCCCCGCTCTGAAGCGGAGGGGATCCCCGATACGGCAGGGGTGAGGTAGCCATTTTGCCCACTTGTGGGCCACTTCTGATTTTGCCCCCCGCTGTGCAGCGGTGGGGATCCCCGATACGGCAGGGGTGAGGTAGCCACTTTGCCCACTTGTGGGCCACTTCTGATTTTGCCCCCCGCTCTGAAGCGGTGGGGATCCCCGATACGGCAGGGGTGAGGTAGCCATTTTGCCCACTTGTGGGCCACTTCTGATTTTGCCCCCCGCTCTGCAGCGGTGGGGATCCCCGATACGGCAGGGGTGAGGTAGCCATTTTGCCCACTTGTGGGCCACTTCTGATTTTGCCCCCCGCTCTGCAGCGGTGGGGATCCCCGATACGGCAGGGGTGAGGTAGCCACTTTGCCCACTTGTGGGCCATTTCTGATTTTGCCCCCCGCTCTGAAGCGGTGGGGATCCCCGATACGGCAGGGGTGAGGTAGCCACTTTGCCCACTTGTGGGCCACTTCTGATTTTGCCCCCCGCTCTGAAGCGGGGGGGATCCCCGATACGGCAGGGGTGAGGTAGCCACTTTGCCCACTTGTGGGCCACTTCTGAATTTGCCCCCCGCTCTGAAGCGGTGGGGATCCCCGATACGGCAGGGGTGAGGTAGCCATTTTGCCCACTTGTGGGCCACTTCTGATTTTGCCCCCCGCTCTGCAGCGGTGGGGATCCCCGATACGGCAGGGGTGAGGTAGCCACTTTGCCCACTTGTGGGCCACTTCTGATTTTGCCCCCCGCTCTGCAGCGGTGGGGATCCCCGATACGACAGGGTGAGGTAGCCACTTTGCCCACTTGTGGGCCACTTCTGATTTTGCCCCCCGCTCTGCAGCGGTGGGGATCCCCGATACGGCAGGGGTGAGGTAGCCACTTTGCCCACTTGCGGGCCACTTCTGATTTTGCCCCCCGCTCTGAAGCGGTGGGGATCCCCGATACGGCAGTGGTGAGGTAGCCACTTTGCCAACTTGTGGGCCACTTCTGATTTTGCCCCCCGCTCTGAAGCGGTGGGGATCCCCGGTACGGCAGTGGTGAGGTAGCCACTTTGCCCACTTGTGGGCCACTTCTGATTTTGCCCCCCGCTCTGAAGCGGTGGGGATCCCCGATACGGCAGGGGTGAGGTAGCCACTTTGCCCACTTGTGGGCCACTTCTGATTTTGCCCTCGGCTCTGAAGCGGTGGGGATCCCCGATACGGCAGGGGTGAGGTAGCCACTTTGCCCACTTGTGGGCCACTTCTGATTTTGCCCCCCGCTCTGAAGCGGAGGGGATCCCCGATACGGCAGGGGTGAGGTAGCCATTTTGCCCACTTGTGGGCCACTTCTGATTTTGCCCCCCGCTGTGCAGCGGTGGGGATCCCCGATACGGCAGGGGTGAGGTAGCCACTTTGCCCACTTGTGGGCCACTTCTGATTTTGCCCCCCGCTCTGAAGCGGTGGGGATCCCCGATACGGCAGGGGTGAGGTAGCCATTTTGCCCACTTGTGGGCCACTTCTGATTTTGCCCCCCGCTCTGCAGCGGTGGGGATCCCCGATACGGCAGGGGTGAGGTAGCCATTTTGCCCACTTGTGGGCCACTTCTGATTTTGCCCCCCGCTCTGCAGCGGTGGGGATCCCCGATACGGCAGGGGTGAGGTAGCCACTTTGCCCACTTGTGGGCCATTTCTGATTTTGCCCCCCGCTCTGAAGCGGTGGGGATCCCCGATACGGCGGGGGTGAGGTAGCCACTTTGCCCACTTGTGGGCCACTTCTGATTTTGCCCCCCGCTCTGAAGCGGGGGGGATCCCCGATACGGCAGGGGTGAGGTAGCCACTTTGCCCACTTGTGGGCCACTTCTGAATTTGCCCCCCGCTCTGAAGCGGTGGGGATCCCCGATACGGCAGGGGTGGGGTAGCCATTTTGCCCACTTGTGGGCCACTTCTGATTTTGCCCCCTGCTCTGAAGCGGTGGGGATCCCCGATACGGCAGGGTTGAGGTAGCCATCTTGCCCACTTGTGGGCCACTTCTGATTTTGCCCCCCGCTCTGAAGCGGTGGGGATCCCCAATACGGCATGGGTGAGGTAGCCATTTTGCCCACTTGTGGGCCACTTCTGATTTTGCCCCCCGCTCTGCAGCGGTGGGGATCCCCGATACGGCAGGGGTGAGGTAGCCACTTTGCCCACTTGTGGGCCACTTCTGATTTTGCCCCCCGCTCTGCAGCGGTGGGGATCCCCGATACGGCAGGGGTGAGGTAGCCACTTTGCCCACTTGTGGGCCACTTCTGATTTTGCCCCCCGCTCTGCAGCGGTGGGGATCCCCGATACGGCAGGGGTGAGGTAGCCATTTTGCCCACTTGTGGGCCAC
The DNA here is from genome assembly GCA_964036045.1 of Eutreptiella sp. 'Long Island Sound 2002'. Lineage (NCBI taxonomy): Eukaryota > Euglenozoa > Euglenophyceae > Eutreptiales > Eutreptiaceae > Eutreptiella > Eutreptiella sp. 'Long Island Sound 2002'. The sequence continues at coordinate 5,345,275 of OZ038388.1, forward strand.
TTCTGATTTTGCCCCCCGCTCTGCAGCGGTGGGGATCCCCGATACGGCAGGGGTGAGGTAGCCACTTTGCCCACTTGTGGGCCACTTCTGATTTTGCCCTCGGCTCTGCAGCGGTGGGGATCCCCGATACGGCAGGGGTGAGGTAGCCACTTTGCCCACTTGTGGGCCACTTCTGATTTTGCCCCCCGCTCTGAAGCGGAGGGGATCCCCGATACGACAGGGGTGAGGTAGCCACTTTGCCCACTTGTGGGCCACTTCTGATTTTGCCCCCCGCTCTGCAGCGGTGGGGATCCCCGATACGGCAGGGGTGAGGTAGCCACTTTGCCCACTTGTGGGCCACTTCTGATTTTGCCCCCCGCTCTGAAGCGGTGGGGATCCCCGATACGGCAGGGGTGAGGTAGCCACTTTGCCCACTTGTGGGCCACTTCTGATTTTGCCCCCCGCTATGTAGCGGTGGGGATCCCCGATACGGCAGGGATGAGGTAGCCACTTTGCCCACTTGTGGGCCACTTCTGATTTTGCCCTCCGCTCTGAAGCGGTGGGGATCCCCGCTACGGCAGGGGTGAGGTAGCCACTTTGCCCACTTGTGGGCCACTTCTGATTTTGCCCCCCGCTCTGAAGCGGTGGGGATCCCCGATACGGCAGGGGTGAGGTAGCCACTTTGCCCACTTGTGGGCCATTTCTGATTTTGCCCCCCGCTCTGCAGCGGTGGGGATCCCCGATACGGCAGGGGTGAGGTAGCCACTTTGCCCACTTGTGGGCCACTTCTGATTTTGCCCCCCGCTCTGAAGCGGGGGGGATCCCCGATACGGCAGGGGTGAGGTACCCATTTTGCCCACTTGTGGGCCACTTCTGATTTTGCCCCCCGCTCTGAAGCGGTGGGGATCCCCAATACGGCAGGGGTGAGGTAGCCACTTTGCCCACTTGTGGGCCACTTCTGATTTTGCCCCCCGCTCTGAAGCGGTGGGGATCCCCGATACGGCAGGGGTGAGGTAGCCACTTTGCCCACTTGTGGGCCACTTCTGATTTTGCCCTCCGCTCTGAAGCGGTGGGGATCCCCGATACGGCAGTGGTGAGGTAGCCACTTTGCCCACTTGTGGGCCACTTCTGATTTTGCCCCCCGCTCTGAAGCGGGGGGGATCCCCGATACGGCAGGGGTGAGGTAGCCACTTTGCCCACTTGTGGGCCACTTCTGATTTTGCCCCCCGCTCTGAAGCGGTGGGGATCCCCGATACGGCAGGGGTGAGGTAGCCACTTTGCCCACTTGTGGGCCACTTCTGATTTTGCCCCCTGCTCTGAAGCGGGGGGGATCCCCGATACGGCAGGGGTGAGGTAGCCATTTTGCCCACTTGTGGGCCACTTCTGATTTTGCCCCCTGCTCCGAAGCGGTGGGGATCCCCGATACGGCAGGGGTGAGGTAGCCACTTTGCCCACTTGTGGGCCACTTCTGATTTTGCCCCCCGCTCTGCAGCGGTGGGGATCCCCGATACGGCAGGGGTGAGGTAGCCACTTTGCCCACTTGTGGGCCACTTCTGATTTTGCCCTCGGCTCTGCAGCGGTGGGGATCCCCGATACGGCAGGGGTGAGGTAGCCACTTTGCCCACTTGTGGGCCACTTCTGATTTTGCCCCCCGCTCTGAAGCGGAGGGGATCCCCGATACGACAGGGGTGAGGTAGCCACTTTGCCCACTTGTGGGCCACTTCTGATTTTGCCCCCCGCTCTGCAGCGGTGGGGATCCCCGATACGGCAGGGGTGAGGTAGCCACTTTGCCCACTTGTGGGCCACTTCTGATTTTGCCCCCCGCTCTGAAGCGGTGGGGATCCCCGATACGGCAGGGGTGAGGTAGCCACTTTGCCCACTTGTGGGCCACTTCTGATTTTGCCCCCCGCTCTGTAGCGGTGGGGATCCCCGATACGGCAGGGATGAGGTAGCCACTTTGCCCACTTGTGGGCCACTTCTGATTTTGCCCCCCGCTCTGAAGCGGTGGGGATCCCCGATACGGCAGGGGTGAGGTAGCCACTTTGCCCACTTGTGGGCCACTTCTGATTTTGCCCCCCGCTCTGAAGCGGAGGGGATCCCCGATACGACAGGGGTGAGGTAGCCACTTTGCCCACTTGTGGGCCACTTCTGATTTTGCCCCCCGCTCTGAAGCGGAGGGGATCCCCGATACGACAGGGGTGAGGTAGCCACTTTGCCCACTTGTGGGCCACTTCTGATTTTGCCCCCCGCTCTGAAGCGGAGGGGATCCCCGATACGACAGGGGTGAGGTAGCCACTTTGCCCACTTGTGGGCCACTTCTGATTTTGCCCCCCGCTCTGCAGCGGTGGGGATCCCCGATACGGCAGGGGTGAGGTAGCCACTTTGCCCACTTGTGGGCCACTTCTGATTTTGCCCCCCGCTCTGAAGCGGTGGGGATCCCCGATACGGCAGGGGTGAGGTAGCCACTTTGCCCACTTGTGGGCCACTTCTGATTTTGCCCCCCGCTCTGAAGCGGTGGGGATCCCCGATACGGCAGGGGTGAGGTAGCCACTTTGCCCACTTGTGGGCCATTTCTGATTTTGCCCCCCGCTCTGCAGCGGTGGGGATCCCCGATACGGCAGGGGTGAGGTAGCCACTTTGCCCACTTGTGGGCCACTTCTGATTTTGCCCCCCGCTCTGAAGCGGGGGGGATCCCCGATACGGCAGGGGTGAGGTAGCCATTTTGCCCACTTGTGGGCCACTTCTGATTTTGCCCCCCGCTCTGAAGCGGTGGGGATCCCCGATACGGCAGGGGTGAGGTAGCCACTTTGCCCACTTGTGGGCCACTTCTGATTTTGCCCCCCGCTCTGAAGCGGTGGGGATCCCCGATACGGCAGGGGTGAGGTAGCCACTTTGCCCACTTGTGGGCCACTTCTGATTTTGCCCTCCGCTCTGAAGCGGTGGGGATCCCCGATACGGCAGTGGTGAGGTAGCCACTTTGCCCACTTGTGGGCCACTTCTGATTTTGCCCCCCGCTCTGAAGCGGGGGGGATCCCCGATACGGCAGGGGTGAGGTAGCCACTTTGCCCACTTGTGGGCCACTTCTGATTTTGCCCCCCGCTCTGAAGCGGTGGGGATCCCCGATACGGCAGGGGTGAGGTAGCCACTTTGCCCACTTGTGGGCCACTTCTGATTTTGCCCCCTGCTCTGAAGCGGGGGGGATCCCCGATACGGCAGGGGTGAGGTAGCCATTTTGCCCACTTGTGGGCCACTTCTGATTTTGCCCCCTGCTCCGAAGCGGTGGGGATCCCCGATACGGCAGGGGTGAGGTAGCCACTTTGCCCACTTGTGGGCCACTTCTGATTTTGCCCCCCGCTCTGCAGCGGTGGGGATCCCCGATACGGCATGGGTGAGGTAGCCATTTTGCCCACTTGTGGGCCACTTCTGATTTTGCCCCCTGCTCTGAAGCGGGGGGGATCCCCGATACGGCAGGGGTGAGGTAGCCATTTTGCCCACTTGTGGGCCACTTCTGATTTTGCCCCCTGCTCTGAAGCGGTGGGGATCCCCGATACGGCAGGGGTGAGGTAGCCACTTTGCACACTTGTGGGCCACTTCTGATTTTGCCCCCCGCTCTGCAGCGGTGGGGATCCCCGATACGGCATGGGTGAGGTAGCCATTTTGCCCACTTGTGGGCCACTTCTGATTTTGCCCCCCGCTCTGAAGCGGGGGGGATCCCCGATACGGCAGGGGTGAGGTAGCCATTTTGCCCACTTGTGGGCCACTTCTGATTTTGCCCCCTGCTCTGAAGCGGTGGGGATCCCCGATACGGCAGGGGTGAGGTAGCCACTTTGCCCACTTGTGGGCCACTTCTGATTTTGCCCCCCGCTCTGAAGCGGAGGGGATCCCCGATACGGCAGGGGTGAGGTAGCCATTTTGCCCACTTGTGGGCCACTTCTGATTTTGCCCCCCGCTCTGTAGCGGTGGGGATCCCCGATACGGCAGGGGTGAGGTAGCCACTTTGCCCACTTGTGGGCCACTTCTGATTTTGCCCTCGGCTCTGAAGCGGTGGGGATCCCCGATACGGCAGGGGTGAGGTAGCCACTTTGCCCACTTGTGGGCCACTTCTGATTTTGCCCCCCGCTCTGAAGCGGAGGGGATCCCCGATACGACAGGGGTGAGGTAGCCACTTTGCCCACTTGTGGGCCACTTCTAATTTTGCCCCCCGCTCTGCAGCGGTGGGGATCCCCGATACGGCAGGGGTGAGGTAGCCACTTTGCCCACTTGTGGGCCACTTCTGATTTTGCCCCCCGCTCTGAAGCGGTGGGGATCTCCGATACGGCAGGGGTGAGGTAGCCACTTTGCCCACTTGTGGGCCACTTCTGATTTTGCCCCCCGCTCTGTAGCGGTGGGGATCCCCGATACGGCAGGGATGAGGTAGCCACTTTGCCCACTTGTGGGCCACTTCTGATTTTGCCCCCCGCTCTGCAGCGGTGGGGATCCCCGATACGGCAGGGGTGAGGTAGCCACTTTGCCCACTTGTGGGCCACTTCTGATTTTGCCCCCCGCTCTGAAGCGGTGGGGATCCCCGATACGGCAGGGGTGAGGTAGCCACTTTGCCCACTTGTGGGCCATTTCTGATTTTGCCCCCCGCTCTGCAGCGGTGGGGATCCCCGATACGGCAGGGGTGAGGTAGCCACTTTGCCCACTTGTGGGCCACTTCTGATTTTGCCCCCCGCTCTGAAGCGGGGGGGATCCCCGATACGGCAGGGGTGAGGTAGCCATTTTGCCCACTTGTGGGCCACTTCTGATTTTGCCCCCCGCTCTGAAGCGGTGGGGATCCCCGATACGGCAGGGGTGAGGTAGCCACTTTGCACACTTGTGGGCCACTTCTGATTTTGCCCCCCGCTCTGCAGCGGTGGGGATCCCCGATACGGCATGGGTGAGGTAGCCATTTTGCCCACTTGTGGGCCACTTCTGATTTTGCCCCCCGCTCTGAAGCGGGGGGGATCCCCGATACGGCAGGGGTGAGGTAGCCATTTTGCCCACTTGTGGGCCACTTCTGATTTTGCCCCCTGCTCTGAAGCGGTGGGGATCCCCGATACGGCAGGGGTGAGGTAGCCACTTTGCCCACTTGTGGGCCACTTCTGATTTTGCCCCCCGCTCTGCAGCGGTGGGGATCCCCGATACGGCAGGGGTGAGGTAGCCATTTTGCCCACTTGTGGGCCACTTCTGATTTTGCCCCCCGCTCTGTAGCGGTGGGGATCCCCGATACGGCAGGGGTGAGCTAGCCACTTTGCCCACTTGTGGGCCACTTCTGATTTTGCCCTCGGCTCTGCAGCGGTGGGGATCCCCGATACGGCAGGGGTGAGGTAGCCACTTTGCCCACTTGTGGGCCACTTCTGATTTTGCCCCTCGCTCTGAAGCGGTGGGGATCCCCAATACGACAGGGGTGAGGTAGCCACTTTGCCCACTTGTGGGCCACTTCTGATTTTGCCCCCCGCTCTGCAGCGGTGGGGATCCCCGATACGGCAGGGGTGAGGTAGCCACTTTGCCCACTTGTGGGCCACTTCTGATTTTGCCCCCCGCTCTGAAGCGGTGGGGATCTCCGATACGGCAGGGGTGAGGTAGCCACTTTGCCCACTTGTGGGCCACTTCTGATTTTGCCCCCCGCTCTGTAGCGGTGGGGATCCCCGATACGGCAGGGATGAGGTAGCCACTTTGCCCACTTGTGGGCCACTTCTGATTTTGCCCCCCGCTCTGCAGCGGTGGGGATCCCCGATACGGCAGGGGTGAGGTAGCCACTTTGCCCACTTGTGGGCCACTTCTGATTTTGCCCCCCGCTCTGAAGCGGTGGGGATCCCCGATACGGCAGGGGTGAGGTAGCCACTTTGCCCACTTGTGGGCCATTTCTGATTTTGCCCCCCGCTCTGCAGCGGTGGGGATCCCCGATACGGCAGGGGTGAGGTAGCCACTTTGCCCACTTGTGGGCCACTTCTGATTTTGCCCCCCGCTCTGAAGCGGGGGGGATCCCCGATACGGCAGGGGTGAGGTAGCCATTTTGCCCACTTGTGGGCCACTTCTGATTTTGCCCCCCGCTCTGAAGCGGGGGGGATCCCCGATACGGCAGGGGTGAGGTAGCCACTTTGCCCACTTGTGGGCCACTTCTGATTTTGCCCCCCGCTCTGAAGCGGTGGGGATCCCCGATACGGCAGGGGTGAGGTAGCCACTTTGCCCACTTGTGGGCCACTTCTGATTTTGCCCTCCGCTCTGAAGCGGTGGGGATCCCCGATACGGCAGGGGTGAGGTAGCCACTTTGCCCACTTGTGGGCCACTTCTGATTTTGCCCCCCGCTCTGAAGCGGGGGGGATCCCCGATACGGCAGGGGTGAGGTAGCCACTTTGCCCACTTGTGGGCCACTTCTGATTTTGCCCCCCGCTCTGCAGCGGTGGGGATCCCCGATACGGCAGGGGTGAGGTAGCCACTTTGCCCACTTGTGGGCCACTTCTGATTTTGCCCCCCGCTCTGCAGCGGTGGGGATCCCCAATACGGCAGGGGTGAGGTAGCCATTTTGCCCACTTGTGGGCCACTTCTGATTTTGCCCCCTGCTCTGAAGCGGGGGGGATCCCCGATACGGCAGGGGTGAGGTAGCCATTTTGCCCACTTGTGGGCCACTTCTGATTTTGCCCCGTGCTCCGAAGCGGTGGGGATCCCCGATACGGCAGGGTTGAGGTAGCCATTTTGCCCACTTGTGGGCCACTTCTGATTTTGCCCCCCGCTCTGCAGCGGGGGGGATCCCCGATACGGCATGGGTGAGGTAGCCATTTTGCCCACTTGTGGGCCACTTCTGATTTTGCCCCCCGCTCTGAAGCGGGGGGGATCCCCGATACGGCAGGGGTGAGGTAGCCATTTTGCCCACTTGTGGGCCACTTCTGATTTTGCCCCGTGCTCTGAAGCGGTGGGGATCCCCGATACGGCAGGGGTGAGGTAGCCACTTTGCCCACTTGTGGGCCACTTCTGATTTTGCCCCCCGCTCTGCAGCGGTGGGGATCCCCGATACGGCATGGGTGAGGTAGCCATTTTGCCCACTTGTGGGCCACTTCTGATTTTGCCCCCTGCTCTGAAGCGGGGGGGATCCCCGATACGGCAGGGCTGAGGTAGCCATTTTGCCCACTTGTGGGCCACTTCTGATTTTGCCCCCTGCTCTGAAGCGGTGGGGATCCCCGATACGGCAGGGGTGAGGTAGCCACTTTGCCCACTTGTGGGCCACTTCTGATTTTGCCCCCCGCTCTGCAGCGGTGGGGATCCCCGATACGGCATGGGTGAGGTAGCCATTTTGCCCACTTGTGGGCCACTTCTGATTTTGCCCCCCGCTCTGAAGCGGGGGGGATCCCCGATACGGCAGGGGTGAGGTAGCCATTTTGCCCACTTGTGGGCCACTTCTGATTTTGCCCCCTGCTCTGAAGCGGTGGGGATCCCCGATACGGCAGGGGTGAGGTAGCCACTTTGCCCACTTGTGGGCCACTTCTGATTTTGCCCCCCGCTCTGCAGCGGTGGGGATCCCCGATACGGCAGGGGTGAGGTAGCCACTTTGCCCACTTGTGGGCCACTTCTGATTTTGCCCCCCGCTCTGCAGCGGTGGGGATCCCCGATACGGCAGGGGTGAGGTAGCCACTTTGCCCACTTGTGGGCCACTTCTGATTTTGCCCCCCGCTCTGCAGCGGTGGGGATCCCCGATACGGCAGGGGTGAGGTAGCCATTTTGCCCACTTGTGGGCCACTTCTGATTTTGCCCCCCGCTCTGCAGCGGTGGGGATCCCCGATACGGCAGGGGTGAGGTAGCCACTTTGCCCACTTGTGGGCCACTTCTGATTTTGCCCTCGGCTCTGCAGCGGTGGGGATCCCCGATACGGCAGGGGTGAGGTAGCCACTTTGCCCACTTGTGGGCCACTTCTGATTTTGCCCCCCGCTCTGAAGCGGAGGGGATCCCCGATACGGCAGGGGTGAGGTAGCCACTTTGCCCACTTGTGGGCCACTTCTGATTTTGCCCCCCGCTCTGCAGCGGTGGGGATCCCCGATACGGCAGGGGTGAGGTAGCCACTTTGCCCACTTGTGGGCCACTTCTGATTTTGCCCCCCGCTCTGAAGCGGTGGGGATCCCCGATACGGCAGGGGTGAGGTAGCCACTTTGCCCACTTGTGGGCCACTTCTGATTTTGCCCCCCGCTCTGAAGCGGGGGGGATCCCCGATACGGCAGGGGTGAGGTAGCCATTTTGCCCACTTGTGGGCCACTTCTGATTTTGCCCCCCGCTCTGAAGCGGGGGGGATCCCCGATACGGCAGGGGTGAGGTAGCCATTTTGCCCACTTGTGGGCCACTTCTGATTTTGCCCCCTGCTCTGAAGCGGTGGGGATCCCCGATACGGCAGGGGTGAGGTAGCCACTTTGCCCACTTGTGGGCCACTTCTGATTTTGCCCCCCGCTCTGAAGCGGTGGGGATCCCCGATACGGCAGGGGTGAGGTAGCCATTTTGCCCACTTGTGGGCCACTTCTGATTTTGCCCCCCGCTCTGTAGCGGTGGGGATCCCCGATACGGCAGGGGTGAGCTAGCCACTTTGCCCACTTGTGGGCCACTTCTGATTTTGCCCTCGGCTCTGCAGCGGTGGGGATCCCCGATACGGCAGGGGTGAGGTAGCCACTTTGCCCACTTGTGGGCCACTTCTGATTTTGCCCCCCGCTCTGAAGCGGTGGGGATCCCCAATACGACAGGGGTGAGGTAGCCACTTTGCCCACTTGTGGGCCACTTCTGATTTTGCCCCCCGCTCTGCAGCGGTGGGGATCCCCGATACGGCAGGGGTGAGGTAGCCACTTTGCCCACTTGTGGGCCACTTCTGATTTTGCCCCCCGCTTTGAAGCGGTGGGGATCTCCGATACGGCAGGGGTGAGGTAGCCACTTTGCCCACTTGTGGGCCACTTCTGATTTTGCCCCCCGCTCTGTAGCGGTGGGGATCCCCGATACGGCAGGGATGAGGTAGCCACTTTGCCCACTTGTGGGCCACTTCTGATTTTGCCCCCCGCTCTGAAGCGGTGGGGATCCCCGATACGGCAGGGGTGAGGTAGCCACTTTGCCCACTTGTGGGCCATTTCTGATTTTGCCCCCCGCTCTGCAGCGGTGGGGATCCCCGATACGGCAGGGGTGAGGTAGCCACTTTGCCCACTTGTGGGCCACTTCTGATTTTGCCCCCCGCTCTGAAGCGGGGGGGATCCCCGATACGGCAGGGGTGAGGTAGCCATTTTGCCCACTTGTGGGCCACTTCTGATTTTGCCCCCCGCTCTGAAGCGGTGGGGATCCCCGATACGGCAGGGGTGAGGTAGCCACTTTGCCCACTTGTGGGCCACTTCTGATTTTGCCCCCCGCTCTGAAGCGGTGGGGATCCCCGATACGGCAGGGGTGAGGTAGCCACTTTGCCCACTTGTGGGCCACTTCTGATTTTGCCCTCCGCTCTGAAGCGGTGGGGATCCCCGATACGGCAGGGGTGAGGTAGCCACTTTGCCCACTTGTGGGCCACTTCTGATTTTGCCCCCCGCTCTGAAGCGGGGGGAATCCCCGATACGGCAGGGGTGAGGTAGCCACTTTGCCCACTTGTGGGCCACTTCTGATTTTGCCCCCCGCTCTGCAGCGGTGGGGATCCCCGATACGGCAGGGGTGAGGTAGCCACTTTGCCCACTTGTGGGCCACTTCTGATTTTGCCCCCCGCTCTGCAGCGGTGGGGATCCCCGATACGGCATGGGTGAGGTAGCCATTTTGCCCACTTGTGGGCCACTTCTGATTTTGCCCCCTGCTCTGAAGCGGGGGGGATCCCCGATACGGCAGGGGTGAGGTAGCCATTTTGCCCACTTGTGGGCCACTTCTGATTTTGCCCCGTGCTCCGAAGCGGTGGGGATCCCCGATACGGCAGGGTTGAGGTAGCCATTTTGCCCACTTGTGGGCCACTTCTGATTTTGCCCCCCGCTCTGCAGCGGGGGGGATCCCCGATACGGCATGGGTGAGGTAGCCATTTTGCCCACTTGTGGGCCACTTCTGATTTTGCCCCCCGCTCTGAAGCGGGGGGGATCCCCGATACGGCAGGGGTGAGGTAGCCATTTTGCCCACTTGTGGGCCACTTCTGATTTTGCCCCGTGCTCTGAAGCGGTGGGGATCCCCGATACGGCAGGGGTGAGGTAGCCACTTTGCCCACTTGTGGGCCACTTCTGATTTTGCCCCCCGCTCTGCAGCGGTGGGGATCCCCGATACGGCATGGGTGAGGTAGCCATTTTGCCCACTTGTGTGCCACTTCTGATTTTGCCCCCTGCTCTGAAGCGGGGGGGATCCCCGATACGGCAGGGCTGAGGTAGCCATTTTGCCCACTTGTGGGCCACTTCTGATTTTGCCCCCTGCTCTGAAGCGGTGGGGATCCCCGATACGGCAGGGGTGAGGTAGCCACTTTGCCCACTTGTGGGCCACTTCTGATTTTGCCCCCCGCTCTGCAGCGGTGGGGATCCCCGATACGGCATGGGTGAGGTAGCCATTTTGCCCACTTGTGGGCCACTTCTGATTTTGCCCCCCGCTCTGAAGCGGGGGGGATCCCCGATACGGCAGGGGTGAGGTAGCCATTTTGCCCACTTGTGGGCCACTTCTGATTTTGCCCCCTGCTCTGAAGCGGTGGGGATCCCCGATACGGCAGGGGTGAGGTAGCCACTTTGCCCACTTGTGGGCCACTTCTGATTTCCCCCCCGCTCTGCAGCGGTGGGGATCCCCGATACGGCAGGGGTGAGGTAGCCACTTTGCCCACTTGTGGGCCACTTCCGATTTTGCCCCCCGCTCTGCAGCGGTGGGGATCCCCGATACGGCAGGGGTGAGGTAGCCACTTTGCCCACTTGTGGGCCACTTCTGATTTTGCCCCCCGCTCTGCAGCGGTGGGGATCCCCGATACGGCAGGGGTGAGGTAGCCATTTTGCCCACTTGTGGGCCACTTCTGATTTTGCCCCCCGCTCTGCAGCGGTGGGGATCCCCGATACGGCAGGGGTGAGGTAGCCACTTTGCCCACTTGTGGGCCACTTCTGATTTTGCCCTCGGCTCTGCAGCGGTGGGGATCCCCGATACGGCAGGGGTGAGGTAGCCACTTTGCCCACTTGTGGGCCACTTCTGATTTTGCCCCCCGCTCTGAAGCGGAGGGGATCCCCGATACGGCAGGGGTGAGGTAGCCACTTTGCCCACTTGTGGGCCACTTCTGATTTTGCCCCCCGCTCTGCAGCGGTGGGGATCCCCGATACGGCAGGGGTGAGGTAGCCACTTTGCCCACTTGTGGGCCACTTCTGATTTTGCCCCCCGCTCTGAAGCGGTGGGGATCCCCGATACGGCAGGGGTGAGGTAGCCACTTTGCCCACTTGTGGGCCACTTCTGATTTTGCCCCCCGCTCTGCAGCGGTGGGGATCCCCGATACGGCAGGGGTGAGGTAGCCACTTTGCCCACTTGTGGGCCACTTCTGATTTTGCCCCCCGCTCTGCAGCGGTGGGGATCCCCGATACGGCAGGGGTGAGGTAGCCACTTTGCCCACTTGTGGGCCACTTCTGATTTTGCCCCCCGCTCTGCAGCGGTGGGGATCCCCGATACGGCAGGGGTGAGGTAGCCATTTTGCCCACTTGTGGGCCACTTCTGATTTTGCCCCCCGCTCTGCAGCGGTGGGGATCCCCGATACGGCAGGGGTGAGGTAGCCACTTTGCCCACTTGTGGGCCACTTCTGATTTTGCCCTCGGCTCTGCAGCGGTGGGGATCCCCGATACGGCAGGGGTGAGGTAGCCACTTTGCCCACTTGTGGGCCACTTCTGATTTTGCCCCCCGCTCTGAAGCGGAGGGGATCCCCGATACGGCAGGGGTGAGGTAGCCACTTTGCCCACTTGTGGGCCACTTCTGATTTTGCCCCCCGCTCTGCAGCGGTGGGGATCCCCGATACGGCAGGGGTGAGGTAGCCACTTTGCCCACTTGTGGGCCACTTCTGATTTTGCCCCCCGCTCTGAAGCGGTGGGGATCCCCGATACGGCAGGGGTGAGGTAGCCACTTTGCCCACTTGTGGGCCACTTCTGATTTTGCCCCCCGCTCTGAAGCGGAGGGGATCCCCGATACGGCAGGGGTGAGGTAGCCACTTTGCCCACTTGTGGGCCACTTCTGATTTTGCCCCCCGCTCTGCAGCGGTGGGGATCCCCGATACGGCAGGGGTGAGGTAGCCACTTTGCCCACTTGTGGGCCACTTCTGATTTTGCCCCCCGCTCTGAAGCGGTGGGGATCCCCGATACGGCAGGGGTGAGGTAGCCACTTTGCCCACTTGTGGGCCACTTCTGATTTTGCCCCCCGCTCTGTAGCGGTGGGGATCCCCGATACGGCAGGGATGAGGTAGCCACTTTGCCCACTTGTGGGCCACTTCTGATTTTGCCCCCCGCTCTGAAGCGGTGGGGATCCCCGATACGGCAGGGGTGAGGTAGCCACTTTGCCCACTTGTGGGCCATTTCTGATTTTGCCACCCGCTCTGCAGCGGTGGGTATCCCCGATACGGCAGGGGTGAGGTAGCCACTTTGCCCACTTGTGGGCCATTTCTGATTTTGCCCCCCGCTCTGCAGCGGTGGGGATCCCCGATACGGCAGGGGTGAGGTAGCCACTTTGCCCACTTATGGGCCACTTCTGATTTTGCCCCCCGCTCTGAAGCGGGGGGGATCCCCGATACGGCAGGGGTGAGGTAGCCATTTTGCCCACTTGTGGGCCACTTCTGATTTTGCCCCCCGCTCTGAAGCGGTGGGGATCCCCGATACGGCAGGGGTGAGGTAGCCACTTTGCCCACTTGTGGGCCACTTCTGATTTTGCCCCCCGCTCTGCAGCGGTGGGGATCCCCGATACGGCGGGGGTGAGGTAGCCACTTTGCCCACTTGTGGGCCATTTCTGATTTTGCCCCCCGCTCTGAAGCGGTGGGGATCCCCGATACGGCAGTGGTGAGGTAGCCACTTTGCCCACTTGTGGGCCACTTCTGATTTTGCCCCCCGCTCTGAAGCGGTGGGGATCCCCGATACGGCAGGGGTGAGGTAGCCACTTTGCCCACTTGTGGGCCACTTCTGAATTTGCCCCCCGCTCTGAAGCGGTGGGGATCCCCGATACGGTAGGGGTGAGGTAGCCATTTTGCCCACTTGTGGGCCACTTCTGCTTTTGCCCCCTGCTCTGAAGCGGTGGGGATCCCCGATACGGCAGGGGTGAGGTAGCCACTTTGCCCACTTGTGGGCCACTTCTGATTTTGCCCCCCGCTCTGAAGCGGGGGGGATCCCCAATACGGCAGGGGTGAGGTAGCCACTTTGCCCACTTGTGGGCCACTTCTGATTTTGCCCCCCGCTCTGCAGCGGTGGGGATCCCCGATACGGCAGGGGTGAGGTAGCCACTTTGCCCACTTGTGGGCCACTTCTGATTTTGCCCCCCGCTCTGCAGTGGTGGGGATCCCCGATACGGCAGGGGTGAGGTAGCCACTTTGCCCACTTGTGGGCCATTTCTGATTTTGCCCCCCGCTCTGCAGCGGTGGGGATCCCCGATACGGCAGGGGTGAGGTAGCCACTTTGCCCACTTGTGGGCCATTTCTGATTTTGCCCCCCGCTCTGCAGCGGTGGGGATCCCCGATACGGCAGGGGTGAGGTAGCCATTTTGCCCACTTGTGGGCCACTTCTGATTTTGCCCCCCGCTCTGAAGCGGTGGGGATCCCCGATACGGCAGGGGTGAGGTAGCCACTTTGCCCACTTGTGGGCCACTTCTGATTTTGCCCCCCGCTCTGCAGCGGTGGGGATCCCCGATACGGCAGGGGTGAGGTAGCCACTTTGCCCACTTGTGGGCCACTTCTGATTTTGCCCCCCGCTCTGAAGCGGTGGGGATCCCCGATACGGCAGGGGTGAGGTAGCCACTTTGCCCACTTGTGGGCCACTTCTGATTTTGCCCCCCGCTCTGCAGCGGTGGGGATCCCCGATACGGCAGGGGTGAGGTAGCCACTTTGCCCACTTGTGGGCCACTTCTGATTTTGCCCCCCGCTCTGCAGCGGTGGGGATCCCCGATACGGCAGGGGTGAGGTAGCCACTTTGCCCACTTGTGGGCCACTTCTGATTTTGCCCCCCGCTCTGCAGCGGTGGGGATCCCCGATACGGCAGGGGTGAGGTAGCCATTTTGCCCACTTGTGGGCCACTTCTGATTTTGCCCCCCGCTCTGCAGCGGTGGGGATCCCCGATACGGCAGGGGTGAGGTAGCCACTTTGCCCACTTGTGGGCCACTTCTGATTTTGCCCTCGGCTCTGCAGCGGTGGGGATCCCCGATACGGCAGGGGTGAGGTAGCCACTTTGCCCACTTGTGGGCCACTTCTGATTTTGCCCCCCGCTCTGAAGCGGAGGGGATCCCCGATACGGCAGGGGTGAGGTAGCCACTTTGCCCACTTGTGGGCCACTTCTGATTTTGCCCCCCGCTCTGCAGCGGTGGGGATCCCCGATACGGCAGGGGTGAGGTAGCCACTTTGCCCACTTGTGGGCCACTTCTGATTTTGCCCCCCGCTCTGAAGCGGTGGGGATCCCCGATACGGCAGGGGTGAGGTAGCCACTTTGCCCACTTGTGGGCCACTTCTGATTTTGCCCCCCGCTCTGTAGCGGTGGGGATCCCCGATACGGCAGGGATGAGGTAGCCACTTTGCCCACTTGTGGGCCACTTCTGATTTTGCCCCCCGCTCTGAAGCGGTGGGGATCCCCGATACGGCAGGGGTGAGGTAGCCACTTTGCCCACTTGTGGGCCATTTCTGATTTTGCCACCCGCTCTGCAGCGGTGGGTATCCCCGATACGGCAGGGGTGAGGTAGCCACTTTGCCCACTTGTGGGCCATTTCTGATTTTGCCCCCCGCTCTGCAGCGGTGGGGATCCCCGATACGGCAGGGGTGAGGTAGCCACTTTGCCCACTTATGGGCCACTTCTGATTTTGCCCCCCGCTCTGAAGCGGGGGGGATCCCCGATACGGCAGGGGTGAGGTAGCCATTTTGCCCACTTGTGGGCCACTTCTGATTTTGCCCCCCGCTCTGAAGCGGTGGGGATCCCCGATACGGCAGGGGTGAGGTAGCCACTTTGCCCACTTGTGGGCCACTTCTGATTTTGCCCCCCGCTCTGCAGCGGTGGGGATCCCCGATACGGCAGGGGTGAGGTAGCCACTTTGCCCACTTGTGGGCCATTTCTGATTTTGCCCCCCGCTCTGAAGCGGTGGGGATCCCCGATACGGCAGTGGTGAGGTAGCCACTTTGCCCACTTGTGGGCCACTTCTGATTTTGCCCCCCGCTCTGAAGCGGTGGGGATCCCCGATACGGCAGGGGTGAGGTAGCCATTTTGCCCACTTGTGGGCCACTTCTGCTTTTGCCCCCTGCTCTGAAGCGGTGGGGATCCCCGATACGGCAGGGGTGAGGTAGCCACTTTGCCCACTTGTGGGCCACTTCTGATTTTGCCCCCCGCTCTGAAGCGGGGGGGATCCCCAATACGGCAGGGGTGAGGTAGCCACTTTGCCCACTTGTGGGCCACTTCTGATTTTGCCCCCCGCTCTGCAGCGGTGGGGATCCCCGATACGGCAGGGGTGAGGTAGCCACTTTGCCCACTTGTGGGCCACTTCTGATTTTGCCCCCCGCTCTGCAGTGGTGGGGATCCCCGATACGGCAGGGGTGAGGTAGCCACTTTGCCCACTTGTGGGCCATTTCTGATTTTGCCCCCCGCTCTGAAGCGGGGGGGATCCCCGATACGGCAGGGGTGAGGTAGCCATTTTGCCCACTTGTGGGCCACTTCTGATTTTGCCCCCCGCTCTGAAGCGGTGGGGATCCCCGATACGGCAGGGGTGAGGTAGCCACTTTGCCCACTTGTGGGCCACTTCTGATTTTGCCCCCCGCTCTGAAGCGGTGGGGATCCCCGATACGGTAGGGGTGAGGTAGCCACTTTGCCCACTTGTGGGCCACTTCTGATTTTGCCCCCCGCTCTGCAGCGGTGGGGATCCCCGATACGGCAGAGGTGAGGTAGCCACTTTGCCCACTTGTGGGCCACTTCTGATTTTGCCCCCCGCTCTGCAGCGGTGGGGATCCCCGATACGGCAGGGGTGAGGTAGCCACTTTGCCCACTTGTGGGCCACTTCTGAATTTGCCCCCCGCTCTGAAGCGGTGGGGATCCCCGATACGGCAGGGGTGAGGTAGCCATTTTGCCCACTTGTGGGCCACTTCTGATTTTGCCCCCTGCTCTGAAGCGGTGGGGATCCCCGATACGGCAGGGGTGAGGTATCCACTTTGCCCACTTGTGGGCCACTTCTGATTTTGCTCCCCGCTCTGAAGCGGTGGTGATCTCCAATACGGCAGGGGTGAGGTAGCCACTTTGCCCACTTGTGGGCCACTTCTGATTTTGCCCCCCGCTCTGCAGCGGTGGGGATCCCCGATACGGCAGGGGTGAGGTAGCCACTTTGCCCACTTGTGGGCCACTTCTGATTTTGCCCCCCGCTCTGCAGCGGTGGGGATCCCCGATACGGCAGGGGTGAGGTAGCCATTTTCCCCACTTGTGGGCCACTTCTGATTTTGCCCCCCGCTCTGCAGCGGTGGGGATCCCCGATACGGCAGGGGTGAGGTAGCCATTTTGCCCACTTGTGGGCCACTTCTGATTTTGCCCCCCGCTCTGCAGCGGTGGGGATCCCCGATACGGCAGGGGTGAGGTAGCCACTTTGCCCACTTGTGGGCCATTTCTGATTTTGCCCCCCGCTCTGAAGCGGTGGGGATCCCCGATACGGCAGTGGTGAGGTAGCCACTTTGCCCACTTGTGGGCCACTTCTGATTTTGCCCCCCGCTCTGAAGCGGTGGGGATCCCCGATACGGCAGGGGTGAGTCAGCCACTTTGCCCACTTGTGGGCCACTTCTGAATTTGCCCCCCGCTCTGAAGCGGTGGGGATCCCCGATACGGCAGGGGTGAGGTAGCCATTTTGCCCACTTGTGGGCCACTTCTGCTTTTGCCCCCTGCTCTGAAGCGGTGGGGATCCCCGATACGGCAGGGGTGAGGTAGCCACTTTGCCCACTTGTGGGCCACTTCTGATTTTGCCCCCCGCTCTGAAGCGGTAGGGATCCCCAATACGGCAGGGGTGAGGTAGCCACTTTGCCCACTTGTGGGCCACTTCTGATTTTGCCCCCCGCTCTGCAGCGGTGGGGATCCCCGATACGGCAGGGGTGAGGTAGCCACTTTGCCCACTTGTGGGCCACTTCTGATTTTGCCCCCCGCTCTGCAGTGGTGGGGATCCCCGATACGGCAGGGGTGAGGTAGCCACTTTGCCCACTTGTGGGCCATTTCTGATTTTGCCCCCCGCTCTGAAGCGGGGGGGATCCCCGATACGGCAGGGGTGAGGTAGCCATTTTGCCCACTTGTGGGCCACTTCTGATTTTGCCCCCCGCTCTGAAGCGGTGGGGATCCCCGATACGGCAGGGGTGAGGTAGCCACTTTGCCCACTTGTGGGCCACTTCTGATTTTGCCCCCCGCTCTGAAGCGGTGGGGATCCCCGATACGGTAGGGGTGAGGTAGCCACTTTGCCCACTTGTGGGCCACTTCTGATTTTGCCCCCCGCTCTGAAGCGGGGGGGATCCCCGATACGGCAGGGGTGAGGTAGCCATTTTGCCCACTTGTGGGCCACTTCTGATTTTGCCCCCCGCTCTGAAGCGGTGGGGATCCCCGATACGACAAGGTGAGGTAGCCACTTTGCCCACTTGTGGGCCACTTCCGATTTTGCCCCCCGCTCTGCAGCGGTGGGGATCCCCGATACGGCAGGGGTGAGGTAGCCATTTTGCCCACTTGTGGGCCACTTCTGATTTTGCCCCCCGCTCTGCAGCGGTGGGGATCCCCGATACGGCAGAGGTGAGGTAGCCACTTTGCCCACTTGTGGGCCACTTCTGATTTTGCCCCCCGCTCTGCAGCGGTGGGGATCCCCGATACGGCAGGGGTGAGGTAGCCACTTTGCCCACTTGTGGGCCACTTCTGATTTTGCCCCCCGCTCTGAAGCGGTGGGGATCCCCGATACGGCAGGGGTGAGGTAGCCACTTTGCCCACTTGTGGGCCATTTCTGATTTTGCCCCCCGCTCTGCAGCGGTGGAGATCCCCGATACGGCAGGGGTGAGGTAGCCATTTTGCCCACTTGTGGGCCACTTCTGATTTTGCCCCCCGCTCTGAAGCGGTGGGGATCCCCGATACGACAGGGTGAGGTAGCCACTTTGCCCACTTGTGGGCCATTTCTGATTTTGCCCCCCGCTCTGAAGCGGGGGGGATCCCCGATACGGCAGGGGTGAGGTAGCCATTTTGCCCACTTGTGGGCCACTTCTGATTTTGCCCCCCGCTCTGAAGCGGTGGGGATCCCCGATACGGCAGGGGTGAGGTAGCCACTTTGCCCACTTGTGGGCCACTTCTGATTTTGCCCCCCGCTCTGAAGCGGTGGGGATCCCCGATACGGCAGGGGTGAGGTAGCCACTTTGCCCACTTGTGGGCCACTTCTGATTTTGCCCCCCGCTCTGAAGCGGGGGGGATCCCCGATACGGCAGGGGTGAGGTAGCCATTTTGCCCACTTGTGGGCCACTTCTGATTTTGCCCCCCGCTCTGAAGCGGTGGGGATCCCCGATACGACAGGGTGAGGTAGCCACTTTGCCCACTTGTGGGCCACTTCCGATTTTGCCCCCCGCTCTGCAGCGGTGGGGATCCCCGATACGGCAGGGGTGAGGTAGCCATTTTGCCCACTTGTGGGCCACTTCTGATTTTGCCCCCCGCTCTGCAGCGGTGGGGATCCCCGATACGGCAGGGGTGAGGTAGCCACTTTGCCCACTTGTGGGCCACTTCTGATTTTGCCCCCCGCTCTGCAGCGGTGGGGATCCCCGATACGGCAGGGGTGAGGTAGCCACTTTGCCCACTTGTGGGCCACTTCTGATTTTGCCCCCCGCTCTGAAGCGGTGGGGATCCCCGATACGGCAGGGGTGAGGTAGCCACTTTGCCCACTTGTGGGCCATTTCTGATTTTGCCCCCCGCTCTGAAGCGGGGGGGATCCCCGATACGGCAGGGGTGAGGTAGCCATTTTGCCCACTTGTGGGCCGCTTCTGATTTTGCCCCCCGCTCTGAAGCGGTGGGGATCCCCGATACGGCAGGGGTGAGGTAGCCACTTTGCCCACTTGTGGGCCACTTCTGATTTTGCCCCCCGCTCTGAAGCGGTGGGGATCCCCGATACGGCAGGGGTGAGGTAGCCACTTTGCCCACTTGTGGGCCACTTCTGATTTTGCCCCCCGCTCTGAAGCGGGGGGGATCCCCGATACGGCAGGGGTGAGGTAGCCATTTTGCCCACTTGTGGGCCACTTCTGATTTTGCCCCCCGCTCTGAAGCGGTGGGGATCCCCGATACGGCAGGGGTGAGGTAGCCACTTTGCCCACTTGTGGGCCACTTCTGATTTTGCCCCCCGCTCTGAAGCGGTGGGGATCCCCGATACGGCAGGGGTGAGGTAGCCACTTTGCCCGGTTGTGGGCCACTTCTGATTTTGCCCCCCGCTCTGAAGCGGTGGGGATCCCCAATACGGCAGGGGTGAGGTAGCCACTTTGCCCACTTGTGAGCCATTTCTGATTTTGCCCCCCGCTCTGCAGCGGTGGGGATCCCCGATACGGCAGGGGTGAGGTAGCCACTTTGCCCGGTTGTGGGCCACTTCTGATTTTGCCCCCCGCTCTGAAGCGGTGGGGATCCCCGATACGGCAGGGGTGAGGTAGCCACTTTGCCCACTTGTGAGCCATTTCTGATTTTGCCCCCCGCTTTGAAGCGGTGGGGATCCCCGATACGGCAGGGGTGAGGTAGCCACTTTGCCCACTTGTGGGCCACTTCTGATTTTGCCCCCCGCTCTGAAGCGGTGGGGATCCCCGATACGGCAGGGGTGAGGTAGCCACTTTGCCCACTTGTGGGCCACTTCTGATTTTGCCCCCCGCTCTGGCCGCTCTAGCCGGTGGCGCCGGCAGCAATATAGTCATTTTGATACCGCTTGCCAAAGGCCGAAGGGAAACTTGCATTTTTTGTTCGCGGTCATGATTCCGCCATCTGCCGCACGTTATTTCCGCCGCTATTTGCCGGCGATGAGTATGAGTATGAAAACCACCCTTCACGCCACGGCTCCATTGCTTTACCCGTGCCGGAGGTACCCAAAATGTCCGTGGGGGCTATATGCTTCTCCTCCTCCGGTAGCAATGGCGGTTGTTGGGTGGTTCTTGTGTTTCCCCGCCTTTTTTTTTTTTTTTTTGGAAAAATGGGTTTTTTTTTCCCATACGCGACTTACGCCAAAAAAAAAAGTTTACGCCACTTACACCAAAAAAAAAAATTTCCGTCGGAAAAAAACGCGACTTACGCCAAAAAGAAAAAGTTACGCGAATTACGCCAAAAAAAAATAAGAAAAAAGCGACTTACGCTTATTTCCACAATCGAGTTACGCTTTCCTCGTGGTGTCCTATGAAGGCATGTGTTTGGATGTTTAACCATTCAATTATTCTATTTGTGATCTACCATCTACACACACTATCACTGTGACTTGCATTATCTTCGAGTCCCACAGCATGAGATGCAAGTTGCAAGATCATGGTTGGTGTGGACCACAAGCACTGTTGTGTGAATCACTGTTGCGCAAATGTGTGTGTGAGCCCCATTTGCATGCAAAATGCAAACGCACGGAATCCTTCCAATTGCAAAGCAGTGGACCTGTTAGACTGGACGATGTATGCATTTAAATAAGCATGTGCATGTGTGGCATGGATGGTGGCAGATGCGCCGGGATGCTTTATTCCAGAACCTCATGAGACGGGCTTTGCTAATGTTGGTAAGGGGGCTAACAAGCTTGACTATGTTCTTATCCATGCTATGATGACCATATAATTAGTCCTTGGGAGCTGACATATGATGTGCATTTGTTCTGAGCAACGGGTTGTCGAATCGTTACTTTTCGAACGGCCACATTGCCTTCACCAGCAATAGCTTCAAGCCCAGTGCTGTTGTCCAATCATTGGTTGTGGTGCCCTGATGCTAGGTAGAAACGACATTGCTCGGTGTGGATGGGGTTGTGTTCTATGAAGGCATGTGTTGGAATTTTTGACCATTCGATTCTTATTTTTGTGATCTTCTATCTACTTACAATATCACTATGATTTGCGATATCGAAAAGTATCAGAGCATAAGATAGAAGTTGCAGGATCATGATTGGTGTGGACCACAATCACGGCATTGGTGAAACAATGCCGCACAAATGTTTGTGAGCCCCATTTGCATGCAAAATGCAGCCAATCGCAAGGCAGTGGACCTCTTAGATTGGATGATGTATGCAGTTAAATAAGCATGTGCATGTGTGCCATGGATGGTGGTAGATGCGCCGGGATGCTTTTTTCCACAACCTCAGGGCTTGGCTTTTGTTACTGGTGGTAAGGGGGCTACAAAGCTTGACTATGTTCTTGTCCATGCTATGATGACCATATAATTAGTCCTTGGGAGCTGACATATGATGTGCATTTGTTCTGAGCAACGGATTGTTGAATCGCTAGTGCTTTTCGAACGGCCACATTGGCTTCACCATCAATGGCTTCAAGCCCGCCACTGCTGTTGAATCATTGGATGTGGTGCCATGATGCCAGCTGGAAAGAATGGCACACATTGAAGATGGCATTGTGTTCCATGAAGGCATGTGTTTGGATGTTTGACCATTCGATTATTCTATTTGTGATCTACCATCTACACACACTATCACTGTGACTTGCATTATCTTCGAGTCCCACAGCATGAGATGCAAGTTGCAAGATCATGGTTGGTGTGGACCACAGTCAGGGCATTGGTGAATCACTGTTGCGCAAATGTGTGTGTGAGCCCCATTTGCATGCAAAATGCAAACGCACGGAATCCTTCCAATTGCAAAGCAGTGGACCTGTGAGACTGGACGATGTATGCATTTAAATAAGCATGTGCATGTGTGGCATGGATGGTGGCAGATGCGCCGGGATGCTTTATTCCAGAACCTCATGAGACGGGCTTTGCTAATGTTGGTAAGGGGGCTAACAGGCTTGACTATGTTCTTATCCATGCTATGATGACCATATAATTAGTCCTTGGGAGCTGACATATGATGTGCATTTGTTCTGAGCAACGGGTTGTCGAATCGCTAGTGCTTTTCGAACGGCCACATTGGCTTCACCATTAATGGCTTCAAGCTCGCCACTGCTGTTGAATCATTGGATGTGGTGCCATGATGCCAGCTGGAAAGAATGGCACACATTGAAGATGGCATTGTGTTCTATGAAGGCATGTGTTTGGATGTTTGACCGTTCGATTATTCTATTTCTGATCTACCATCTACACACACTATCACTGTGACTTGCATTATCTTCGAGTCCCACAGCATGAGATGCAAGTTGCAAGATCATGATTGGTGTGGACCACAATCAGGGCATTGGTGAATCACTGTTGCGCAAACGTATGTGAGCCCCATTTGCATGCAAAATGCAAACGCACAGAATCCTTTCGATTGCAAAGCAGTGGACCTGTGAGACTGGACGATGTATGCATTTAGATAAGCATGTGCATGTGTGGCATGGATGGTGGCAGATGCGCCGGGATGCTTTATTCCAGAACCTTCATGAGACGGGCTTTGCTAATGGTGGTAAGGGGGCTAACAAGCTTGACTATGTTCTTATCCATGCTATGATGACCATATAATTAGTCCTTGGGAGCTGACATATGATGTGCATTTGTTCTGAGCAACGGGTTGTCGAATTGTTAGTGCTTTTCGAACGGCCACGTTGCCTTCACCAGCAATAGCTTCAAGCCCAGTGCTGCTGTCCAATCATTGGTTGTGCAGCCCTGATGCTAGGTAGAAACGACATCGCTCGGTGAGGATTGGATTGTGTTCTATGAAAGCATGTGTTGGAATTTTTGACCATTCGATTCTTATTTTTGTGATCTTCTATCTACTTACAATATCACTATGATTTGCGATATCTAAGAGTATCAGAGCATAAGATAGAAGTTGGAAGATTATGATTGGTGTGGACCACAATCAGGGCATTGGTGAAACACTGCTGCACAAATGTTTGTGAGCCCCATTTGCATGCAAAATGCAGCCAATCGCAAGGCAGTGGACCTCTTAGATTGGATGATGTATGCAGTTAAATAAGCATGTGCATGTGTGCCATGGATGGTGGCAGATGCGCCGGGATGCTTTTTTCCACAACCTCAGGGCTTGGCTTTTGTTACTGCTCGTAATGGGGCTACAAAGCTTGACTATGTTCTTGCCCATGCTATGATGACCATATAATTAGTCCTTGGGAGCTGACATATGATGTGCATTTGTTCTGAGCAACGGGTTGTCGAATCGCTAGTGCTTTTCGAACGGCCACATTGGCTTCACCATTAATGGCTTCAAGCTCGCCACTGCTGTTGAATCATTGGATGTGGTGCCATGATGCCAGCTGGAAAGAATGGCACACATTGAAGATGGCATTGTGTTCCATGAAGGCATGTGTTTGGATGTTTGACCATTCGATTATTCTATTTCTGATCTACCATCTACACACACTATCACTGTGACTTGCATTATCTTCGAGTCCCACAGCATGAGATGCAAGTTGCAAGATCATGATTGGTGTGGACCACAATCAGGGCATTGGTGAATCACTGTTGCGCAAACGTGTGTGAGCCCCATTTGCATGCAAAATGCAAACGCACGGAATCCTTCCGATTGCAAAGCAGTGGGCCTGTTAGACTGGACGATGTATGCATTTAAATAAGCATGTGCATGTGTGGCATGGATGGTGGCAGATGCGCCGGGGTGCTTTATTCCAGAACCTCATGAGACGGGCTTTGCTAATGTTGGTAAGGGGGCTGGCAACCTTGACTATGTTCTTATCCATGCTATGATGACCATATAATTAGTCCTTGGGAGCTGACATATGATGTGCATTTGTTCTGAGCAACGGGTTGTCGAACCGCTAGTGCTTTTCGAACGGCCACATTGGCTTCACCATTAATGGCTTCAAGCTCGCCACTGCTGTTGAATCATTGGATGTGGTGCCATGATGCCAGCTGGAAAGAACGGCACACATTGAAGATGGCATTGTGTTCTATGAAGGCCTGTGTTTGGATGTTTGACCGTTCGATTATTCTATTTCTGATCTACCATCTACACACACTATCACTGTGACTTGCATTATCTTCGAGTCCCACAGCATGAGATGCAAGTTGCAAGATCATGATTGGTGTGGACCACAATCAGGGCATTGGTGAATCACTGTTGCGCAAACGTATGTGAGCCCCATTTGCATGCAAAATGCAAACGCACAGAATCCTTCCAATTGCAAAGCAGTGGACCTGTGAAACTGGACGATGTATGCATTTAGATAAGCATGTGCATGTGTGGCATGGATGGTGGCAGATGCGCCGGGATGCTTTATTCCAGAACCTTCATGAGACGGGCTTTGCTAATGGTGGTAAGGGGGCTAACAAGCTTGACTATGTTCTTATCCATGCTATGATGACCATATAATTAGTCCTTGGGAGCTGACATATGATGTGCATTTGTTCTGAGCAACGGGTTGTCGAATCGTTAGTGCTTTTCGAACGGCCACGTTGCCTTCACCAGCAATAGCTTCAAGCCCAGTGCTGTTGTCCAATCATTGGTTGTGCAGCCCTGATGCTAGGTAGAAACGACATCGCTCGGTGTGGATGGCATTGTGTTCTATGAAGGCATGTGTTGGGAATTTTTGACCATTCGATTCTTATTTTTGTGATCTTCTATCTACTTACAATATCACTATGATTTGCGATATCTAAGAGTATCAGAGCATAAGATAGAAGTTGGAAGATTATGATTGGTGTGGACCAAAATCAGGGCATTGGTGAAACACTGCTGCACAAATGTTTGTGAGCCCCATTTGCATGCAAAATGCAGCCAATCGCAAGGCAGTGGACCTCTTAGATTGGATGATGTATGCAGTTAAATAAGCATGTGCATGTGTGCCATGGATGGTGGTAGATGCGCCGGGATGCTTTTTTCCACAACCTCAGGGCTTGGCTTTTGTTACTGCTCGTAAGGGGGCTACAAAGCTTGACTATGTTCTTGTCCATGCTATGATGACCATATAATTAGTCCTTGGGAGCTGACATATGATGTGCATTTGTTCTGAGCAACGGGTTGTCGAATCGCTAGTGCTTTTCGAACGGCCACATTGGCTTCACCATTAATGGCTTCAAGCTCGCCACTGCTGTTGAATCATTGGATGTGGTGCCATGATGCCAGCTGGAAAGAATGGCACACATTGAAGATGGCATTGTGTTCTATGAAGGCATGTGTTTGGATGTTTGACCATTCGATTATTCTATTTCTGATCTACCATCTACACACACTATCACTGTGACTTGCATTATCTTCGAGTCCCACAGCATGAGATGCAAGTTGCAAGATCATGATTGGTGTGGACCACAATCAGGGCATTGGTGAATCACTGTTGCGCAAACGTATGTGAGCCCCATTTGCATGCAAAATGCAAACGCACAGAATCCTTTCGATTGCAAAGCAGTGGACCTGTGAGACTGGACGATGTATGCATTTAGATAAGCATGTGCATGTGTGGCATGGATGGTGGCAGATGCGCCGGGATGCTTTATTCCAGAACCTTCATGAGACGGGCTTTGCTAATGGTGGTAAGGGGGCTAACAAGCTTGACTATGTTCTTATCCATGCTATGATGACCATATAATTAGTCCTTGGGAGCTGACATATGATGTGCATTTGTTCTGAGCAACGGGTTGTCGAATCGTTAGTGCTTTTCGAACGGCCACGTTGCCTTCACCAGCAATAGCTTCAAGCCCAGTGCTGCTGTCCAATCATTGGTTGTGCAGCCCTGATGCTAGGTAGAAACGACATCGCTCGGTGTGGATGGCATTGTGTTCTATGAAGGCATGTGTTGGGAATTTTTGACCATTCGATTCTTATTTTTGTGATCTTCTATCTACTTACAATATCACTATGATTTGCGATATCTAAGAGTATCAGAGCATAAGATAGAAGTTGGAAGATTATGATTGGTGTGGACCACAATCAGGGCATTGGTGAAACAATGCTGCACAAATGTTTGTGAGCCCCATTTGCATGCAAAATGCAGCCAATCGCAAGGCAGTGGACCTCTTAGATTGGATGATGTATGCAGTTAAATACGCATGTGCATGTGTGCCATGAATGGTGGTAGATGCGCCGGGATGCTTTTTTCCACAACCTCAGGGCTTGGCTTTTGTTACTGCTGGTAATGGGGCTACAAAGCTTGACTATGTTCTTGTCCATGCTATGATGACCATATAATTAGTCCTTGGGAGCTGACATATGATGTGCATTTGTTCTGAGCAACGGGTTGTCGAATCGCTAGTGCTTTTCGAACGGCCACATTGGCTTCACCATTAATGGCTTCAAGCTCGCCACTGCTGTTGAGTCATTGGATGTGGTGCCATGATGCCAGCTGGAAAGAATGGCACACATTGAAGATGGCATTGTGTTCCATGAAGGCATGTGTTTGGATGTTTGACCATTCGATCATTCTATTTCTGATCTACCATCTACACACACTATCACTGTGACTTGCATTATCTTCGAGTCCCACAGCATGAGATGCAAGTTGCAAGATCATGATTGGTGTGGACCACAATCAGGGCATTGGTGAATCACTGTTGCGCAAACGTGTGTGAGCCCCATTTGCATGCAAAATGCAAACGCACGGAATCCTTCCGATTGCAAAGCAGTGGGCCTGTTAGACTGGACGATGTATGCATTTAAATAAGCATGTGCATGTGTGGCATGGATGGTGGCAGATGCGCCGGGATGCTTTATTCCAGAACCTTCATGAGACGGGCTTTGCTAATGGTGGTAAGGGGGCTAACAAGCTTGACTATGTTCTTATCCATGCTATGATGACCATATAATTAGTCCTTGGGGGCTGACGTATGATGTGCATTTGTTCTGAGCAACGGGTTGTCGAATCGTTAGTGCTTTTCGAACGGCCACATTGCCTTCACCAGCAATAGCTTCAAGCCGAGTGCTGCTGTCCAATCATTGGTTGTGGTGCCCTGATGCTAGGTAGAAACGACATCGCTCGGTGAGGATTGGATTGTGTTCTATGAAAGCATGTGTTGGAATTTTTGACCATTTGATTCTTATTTTTGTGATCTTCCATCTACTTACAATATCACTATGATTTGCGATATCTAAGAGTATCAGAGCATAAGATAGAAGTTGGAAGATTATGATTGGTGTGGACCACAATCAGGGCATTGGTGAAACAATGCCGCACAAATGTTTGTGAGCCCCATTTGCATGCAAAATGCAGCCAATCGCAAGGCAGTGGACCTCTTAGATTGGATGATGTATGCAGTTAAATAAGCATGTGCATGTGTGCCATGGATGGTGGTAGATGCGCCGGGATGCTTTATCCCACAACCTCAGGGCTTGGCTTTTGTTACTGGTGGTAAGGGGGCTACAAAGCTTGACTATGTTCTTGTCCATGCTATGATGACCATATAATTAGTCCTTGGGAGCTGACATATGATGTGCATTTGTTCTGAGCAACGGGTAGTTGAATCGTTAGTGCTTTTCGAACGGCCACATTGCCTTCACCATTAATGGCTTCAAGCCCAGTGCTGCTGTCCAATCATTGGTTGTGCAGCTCTGATGCTAGGTAGAAACGACATCGCTCGGTGTGGATGGCATTGTGTTCTATGAAGGCATGTGTTGGATTTTTTGACCATTCGATTCTTATTTTTGTGATCTTCTATCTACTTACAATATCACAATGATTTGCGATATCTAAGAGTATCAGAGCATAAGATAGAAGTTGGAAGATTATGATTGGTGTGGACCACAATCAGGGCATTGGTGAAACACTGCTGCACAAATGTTTGTGAGCCCCATTTGCATGCAAAATGCAGCCAATCGCAAGGCAGTGGACCTCTTAGATTGGATGATGTATGCAGTTAAATAAGCATGTGCATGTGTGCCATGGATGGTGGTAGATGCGCCGGGATGCTTTTTTCCACAACCTCAGGGCTTGGCTTTTGTTACTGCTCGTAATGGGGCTACAAAGCTTGACTATGTTCTTGTCCATGCTATGATGACCATATAATTAGTCCTTGGGAGCTGACATATGATGTGCATTTGTTCTGAGCAACGGGTTGTCGAATCGCTAGTGCTTTTCGAACGGCCACATTGGCTTCACCATTAATGGCTTCAAGCTCGCCACTGCTGTTGAATCATTGGATGTGGTGCCATGATGCCAGCTGGAAAGAATGGCACACATTGAAGATGGCATTGTGTTCCATGAAGGCATGTGTTTGGATGTTTGACCATTCGATTATTCTATTTCTGATCTACCATCTACACACACTATCACTGTGACTTGCATTATCTTCGAGTCCCACAGCATGAGATGCAAGTTGCAAGATCATGATTGGTGTGGACCACAATCAGGGCATTGGTGAATCACTGTTGCGCAAACGTGTGTGAGCCCCATTTGCATGCAAAATGCAAACGCACGGAATCCTTCCGATTGCAAAGCAGTGGGCCTGTTAGACTGGACGATGTATGCATTTAAATAAGCATGTGCATGTGTGGCATGGATGGTGGCAGATGCGCCGGGATGCTTTATTCCAGAACCTTCATGAGACGGGCTTTGCTAATGGTGGTAAGGGGGCTAACAAGCTTGACTATGTTCTTATCCATGCTATGATGACCATATAATTAGTCCTTGGGGGCTGACATATGATGTGCATTTGTTCTGAGCAACGGGTTGTCGAATCGTTAGTGCTTTTCGAACGGCCACATTGCCTTCACCAGCAATAGCTTCAAGCCGAGTGCTGCTGTCCAATCATTGGTTGTGGTGCCCTGATGCTAGGTAGAAACGACATCGCTCGGTGAGGATTGGATTGTGTTCTATGAAAGCATGTGTTGGAATTTTTGACCATTTGATTCTTATTTTTGTGATCTTCCATCTACTTACAATATCACTATGATTTGCGATATCTAAGAGTATCAGAGCATAAGATAGAAGTTGGAAGATTATGATTGGTGTGGACCACAATCAGGGCATTGGTGAAACAATGCCGCACAAATGTTTGTGAGCCCCATTTGCATGCAAAATGCAGCCAATCGCAAGGCAGTGGACCTCTTAGATTGGATGATGTATGCAGTTAAATAAGCATGTGCATGTGTGCCATGGATGGTGGTAGATGCGCCGGGATGCTTTATCCCACAACCTCAGGGCTTGGCTTTTGTTACTGGTGGTAAGGGGGCTACAAAGCTTGACTATGTTCTTGTCCATGCTATGATGACCATATAATTAGTCCTTGGGAGCTGACATATGATGTGCATTTGTTCTGAGCAACGGGTAGTTGAATCGTTAGTGCTTTTCGAACGGCCACATTGCCGTCACCAGCAATAGCTTCAAGCCCAGTGCTGCTGTCCAATCATTGGTTGTGCAGCTCTGATGCTAGGTAGAAACGACATCGCTCGGTGTGGATGGCATTGTGTTCTATGAAGGCATGTGTTGGATTTTTTGACCATTCGATTCTTATTTTTGTGATCTTCTATCTACTTACAATATCACAATGATTTGCGATATCTAAGAGTATCAGAGCATAAGATAGAAGTTGGAAGATTATGATTGGTGTGGACCACAATCAGGGCATTGGTGAAACACTGCTGCACAAATGTTTGTGAGCCCCATTTGCATGCAAAATGCAGCCAATCGCAAGGCAGTGGACCTCTTAGATTGGATGATGTATGCAGTTAAATAAGCATGTGCATGTGTGCCATGGATGGTGGTAGATGCGCCGGGATGCTTTTTTCCACAACCTCAGGGCTTGGCTTTTGTTACTGCTCGTAATGGGGCTACAAAGCTTGACTATGTTCCTGTCCATGCTATGATGACCATATAATTAGTCCTTGGGAGCTGACATATGATGTGCATTTGTTCTGAGCAACGGGTTGTCGAATCGCTAGTGCTTTTCGAACGGCCACATTGGCTTCACCATTAATGGCTTCAAGCTCGCCACTGCTGTTGAATCATTGGATGTGGTGCCATGATGCCAGCTGGAAAGAATGGCACACATTGAAGATGGCATTGTGTTCCATGAAGGCATGTGTTTGGATGTTTGACCATTCGATTATTCTATTTCTGATCTACCATCTACACACACTATCACTGTGACTTGCATTATCTTCGAGTCCCACAGCATGAGATGCAAGTTGCAAGATCATGATTGGTGTGGACCACAATCAGGGCATTGGTGAATCACTGTTGCGCAAACGTGTGTGAGCCCCATTTGCATGCAAAATGCAAACGCACGGAATCCTTCCGATTGCAAAGCAGTGGGCCTGTTAGACTGGACGATGTATGCATTTAAATAAGCATGTGCATGTGTGGCATGGATGGTGGCAGATGCGCCGGGATGCTTTATTCCAGAACCTTCATGAGACGGGCTTTGCTAATGGTGGTAAGGGGGCTAACAAGCTTGACTATGTTCTTATCCATGCTATGATGACCATATAATTAGTCCTTGGGGGCTGACATATGATGTGCATTTGTTCTGAGCAACGGGTTGTCGAATCGTTAGTGCTTTTCGAACGGCCACATTGCCTTCACCAGCAATAGCTTCAAGCCGAGTGCTGCTGTCCAATCATTGGTTGTGGTGCCCTGATGCTAGGTAGAAACGACATCGCTCGGTGAGGATTGGATTGTGTTCTATGAAAGCATGTGTTGGAATTTTTGACCATTTGATTCTTATTTTTGTGATCTTCCATCTACTTACAATATCACTATGATTTGCGATATCTAAGAGTATCAGAGCATAAGATAGAAGTTGGAAGATTATGATTGGTGTGGACCACAATCAGGGCATTGGTGAAACAATGCCGCACAAATGTTTGTGAGCCCCATTTGCATGCAAAATGCAGCCAATCGCAAGGCAGTGGACCTCTTAGATTGGATGATGTATGCAGTTAAATAAGCATGTGCATGTGTGCCATGGATGGTGGTAGATGCGCCGGGATGCTTTATCCCACAACCTCAGGGCTTGGCTTTTGTTACTGGTGGTAAGGGGGCTACAAAGCTTGACTATGTTCTTGTCCATGCTATGATGACCATATAATTAGTCCTTGGGAGCTGACATATGATGTGCATTTGTTCTGAGCAACGGGTAGTTGAATCGTTAGTGCTTTTCGAACGGCCACATTGCCGTCACCAGCAATAGCTTCAAGCCCAGTGCTGCTGTCCAATCATTGGTTGTGCAGCTCTGATGCTAGGTAGAAACGACATCGCTCGGTGTGGATGGCATTGTGTTCTATGAAGGCATGTGTTGGATTTTTTGACCATTCGATTCTTATTTTTGTGATCTTCTATCTACTTACAATATCACAATGATTTGCGATATCTAAGAGTATCAGAGCATAAAATAGAAGTTGGAAGATTATGATTGGTGTGGACCACAATCAGGGCATTGGTGAAACACTGCTGCACAAATGTTTGTGAGCCCCATTTGCATGCAAAATGCAGCCAATCGCAAGGCAGTGGACCTCTTAGATTGGATGATGTATGCAGTTAAATAAGCATGTGCATGTGTGCCATGGATGGTGGTAGATGCGCCGGGATGCTTTTTTCCACAACCTCAGGGCTTGGCTTTTGTTACTGCTCGTAATGGGGCTACAAAGCTTGACTATGTTCTTGTCCATGCTATGATGACCATATAATTAGTCCTTGGGAGCTGACATATGATGTGCATTTGTTCTGAGCAACGGGTTGTCGAATCGCTAGTGCTTTTCGAACGGCCACATTGGCTTCACCATTAATGGCTTCAAGCTCGCCACTGCTGTTGAATCATTGGATGTGGTGCCATGATGCCAGCTGGAAAGAATGGCACACATTGAAGATGGCATTGTGTTCCATGAAGGCATGTGTTTGGATGTTTGACCATTCGATTATTCTATTTCTGATCTACCATCTACACACACTATCACTGTGACTTGCATTATCTTCGAGTCCCACAGCATGAGATGCAAGTTGCAAGATCATGATTGGTGTGGACCACAATCAGGGCATTGGTGAATCACTGTTGCGCAAACGTGTGTGAGCCCCATTTGCATGCAAAATGCAAACGCACGGAATCCTTCCGATTGCAAAGCAGTGGGCCTGTTAGACTGGACGATGTATGCATTTAAATAAGCATGTGCATGTGTGGCATGGATGGTGGCAGATGCGCCGGGATGCTTTATTCCAGAACCTTCATGAGACGGGCTTTGCTAATGGTGGTAAGGGGGCTAACAAGCTTGACTATGTTCTTATCCATGCTATGATGACCATATAATTAGTCCTTGGGGGCTGACATATGATGTGCATTTGTTCTGAGCAACGGGTTGTCGAATCGTTAGTGCTTTTCGAACGGCCACATTGCCTTCACCAGCAATAGCTTCAAGCCGAGTGCTGCTGTCCAATCATTGGTTGTGGTGCCCTGATGCTAGGTAGAAACGACATCGCTCGGTGAGGATTGGATTGTGTTCTATGAAAGCATGTGTTGGAATTTTTGACCATTTGATTCTTATTTTTGTGATCTTCCATCTACTTACAATATCACTATGATTTGCGATATCTAAGAGTATCAGAGCATAAGATAGAAGTTGGAAGATTATGATTGGTGTGGACCACAATCAGGGCATTGGTGAAACACTGCTGCACAAATGTTTGTGAGCCCCATTTGCATGCAAAATGCAGCCAATCGCAAGGCAGTGGACCTCTTAGATTGGATGATGTATGCAGTTAAATAAGCATGTGCATGTGTGCCATGGATGGTGGTAGATGCGCCGGGATGCTTTTTTCCACAACCTCAGGGCTTGGCTTTTGTTACTGCTCGTAATGGGGCTACAAAGCTTGACTATGTTCTTGTCCATGCTATGATGACCATATAATTAGTCCTTGGGAGCTGACATATGATGTGCATTTGTTCTGAGCAACGGGTTGTCGAATCGCTAGTGCTTTTCGAACGGCCACATTGGCTTCACCATTAATGGCTTCAAGCTCGCCACTGCTGTTGAATCATTGGATGTGGTGCCATGATGCCAGCTGGAAAGAATGGCACACATTGAAGATGGCATTGTGTTCCATGAAGGCATGTGTTTGGATGTTTGACCATTCGATTATTCTATTTCTGATCTACCATCTACACACACTATCACTGTGACTTGCATTATCTTCGAGTCCCACAGCATGAGATGCAAGTTGCAAGATCATGATTGGTGTGGACCACAATCAGGGCATTGGTGAATCACTGTTGCGCAAACGTGTGTGAGCCCCATTTGCATGCAAAATGCAAACGCACGGAATCCTTCCGATTGCAAAGCAGTGGGCCTGTTAGACTGGACGATGTATGCATTTAAATAAGCATGTGCATGTGTGGCATGGATGGTGGCAGATGCGCCGGGATGCTTTATTCCAGAACCTTCATGAGACGGGCTTTGCTAATGGTGGTAAGGGGGCTAACAAGCTTGACTATGTTCTTATCCATGCTATGATGACCATATAATTAGTCCTTGGGGGCTGACATATGATGTGCATTTGTTCTGAGCAACGGGTTGTCGAATCGTTAGTGCTTTTCGAACGGCCACATTGCCTTCACCAGCAATAGCTTCAAGCCGAGTGCTGCTGTCCAATCATTGGTTGTGGTGCCCTGATGCTAGGTAGAAACGACATCGCTCGGTGAGGATTGGATTGTGTTCTATGAAAGCATGTGTTGGAATTTTTGACCATTTGATTCTTATTTTTGTGATCTTCCATCTACTTACAATATCACTATGATTTGCGATATCTAAGAGTATCAGAGCATAAGATAGAAGTTGGAAGATTATGATTGGTGTGGAC
Source organism: Eutreptiella sp. 'Long Island Sound 2002' (assembly GCA_964036045.1). Taxonomy (NCBI): domain Eukaryota; phylum Euglenozoa; class Euglenophyceae; order Eutreptiales; family Eutreptiaceae; genus Eutreptiella; species Eutreptiella sp. 'Long Island Sound 2002'. The sequence continues at coordinate 5,379,251 of OZ038388.1, forward strand.
CACAATCAGGGCATTGGTGAAACAATGCCGCACAAATGTTTGTGAGCCCCATTTGCATGCAAAATGCAGCCAATCGCAAGGCAGTGGACCTCTTAGATTGGATGATGTATGCAGTTAAATAAGCATGTGCATGTGTGCCATGGATGGTGGTAGATGCGCCGGGATGCTTTATCCCACAACCTCAGGGCTTGGCTTTTGTTACTGGTGGTAAGGGGGCTACAAAGCTTGACTATGTTCTTGTCCATGCTATGATGACCATATAATTAGTCCTTGGGAGCTGACATATGATGTGCATTTGTTCTGAGCAACGGGTAGTTGAATCGTTAGTGCTTTTCGAACGGCCACATTGCCGTCACCAGCAATAGCTTCAAGCCCAGTGCTGCTGTCCAATCATTGGTTGTGCAGCTCTGATGCTAGGTAGAAACGACATCGCTCGGTGTGGATGGCATTGTGTTCTATGAAGGCATGTGTTGGATTTTTTGACCATTCGATTCTTATTTTTGTGATCTTCTATCTACTTACAATACCACAATGATTTGCGATATCTAAGAGTATCAGAGCATAAGATAGAAGTTGGAAGATTATGATTGGTGTGGACCACAATCAGGGCATTGGTGAAACACTGCTGCACAAATGTTTGTGAGCCCCATTTGCATGCAAAATGCAGCCAATCGCAAGGCAGTGGACCTCTTAGATTGGATGATGTATGCAGTTAAATAAGCATGTGCATGTGTGCCATGGATGGTGGTAGATGCGCCGGGATGCTTTTTTCCACAACCTCAGGGCTTGGCTTTTGTTACTGGTGGTAAGGGGGCTACAAAGCTTGACTATGTTCTTGTCCATGCTATGATGACCATATAATTAGTCCTTGGGAGCTGACATATGATGTGCATTTGTTCTGAGCAACGGGTTGTCGAATCGTTAGTGCTTTTCGAACGGCCACATTGGCTTCACCATTAATGGCTTCAAGCCCGCCACTGCTGTTGAATCATTGGATGTGGTGCCATGATGCCAGCCGGAAAGAATGGCACACATTGAAGATGGCATTGTGTTCTATGAAGGCATGTGTTTGGATGTTTCACCATTCGATTATTCTTTTTGTGATCTACCATCTACACACACTATCACTGTGACTTGCATTATCTTCGAGTCCCACAGCATGAGATGCAAGTTGCAAGATCATGATTGGTGTGGACCACAATCAGGGCATTGGTGAATCACTGATGCGCAAATGTGTGTGTGAGCCCCATTTGCATGCAAAATGCAAACACACGGAATCCTTCCAATTGCAAAGCAGTGGACCTGTGAGACTGGACGATGTATGCATTTAAATAAGCATGTGCATGTGTGGCATGGATGGTGGCAGATGCGCCGCGATGCTTTATTCCAGAACCTTCATGAGACGGGCTTTGCTAATGTTGGTAAGGGGGCTACCAAGCTTGACTATGTTCTTATCCATGCTATGATGACCATATAATTAGTCCTTGGGAGCTGACATATGATGTGCATTTGTTCTGAGAAACGGGTTGTCGAATCGTTAATGCTTTTCGAACGGCCACATTGCCTTCACCAGCAATAGCTTCAAGCCGAGTGCTGCCGTCCAATCATTGGTTGTGGTGCCCTGATGCTAGGTAGAAACGACATCGCTCGGTAAGGATGGGGTTGTGTTCTATGAAGGCATGTGTTGGATTTTTTGACCATTCGATTCTTATTTTTGTGATCTTCCATCTACTTACAATATCACTATGATTTGCGATATCTAAGAGTACCAGGGCATAAGATAGAAGTTGCAGGATCATGATTGGTGTGGACCACAATCAAGGCCTTGGTGAAACACTGCTGCACAAATGTTTGTGAGCCCCATTTGCATGCAAAATGCAGCCAATCGCAAGGCAGTGGACCTCTTAGATTGGATGATGTATGCAGTTAAATAAGCATGTGCATGTGTGCCATGGATGGTGGCAGATGCGCCGGGATGCTTTATTCCACAACCTCAGGGCTTGGCTTTTGTTACTGGTGGTAAGGGGGCTACAAAGCTTGACTATGTTCTTATCCATGCTATGATGACCATATAATTAGTCCTTGGGAGCTGACATATGATGTGCATTTGTTCTGAGCAACGGGTTGTCGAATCGTTAGTGCTTTTCGAACGGCCACATTGGCTTCACCATTAATGGCTTCAAGCTCGCCACTGCTGTTGAATCATTGGATGTGGTGCCATGATGCCAGCTGGAAAGAATGGCACACATTGAAGATGGCATTGTGTTCTATGAAGGCATGTGTTTGGATGTTTGACCGTTCGATTATTCTATTTGTGATCTACCATCTACACACACTATCACTGTGACTTGCATTATCTTCGAGTCCCACAGCATGAGATGCAAGTTGCAAGATCATGATTGGTGTGGACCACAATCAGGGCATTGGTGAATCACTGTTGCGCAAATGTGTGTGTGAGCCCCATTTGCATGCAAAATGCAAACGCACGGAATCCTTCCAATTGCAAAGCAGTGGACCTGTGAGACTGGACGATGTATGCATTTAAATAAGCATGTGCATGTGTGCCATGGATGGTGGCAGATGCGCCGGGATGCTTTATTCCAGAACCTTCATGAGACGGGCTTTGCTAATGTTGGTAAGGGGGCTACCAAGCTTGACTATGTTCTTATCCATGCTATGATGACCATATAATTAGTCCTTGGGAGCTGACATGTGATGTGCATTTGTTCTGAGCAACGGGTTGTTGAATCGTTAGTGCTTTTCGAACGGCCACATTGCCTTCACCAGCAATAGCTTCAAGCCCAGTGCTGCTGTCCAATCATTGGTTGTGGTGCCCTGATGCTAGGTAGAAACGACATTGCTTGGTGTGGATGGCATTGTGTTCTATGAAGGCATGTGTTGGAATTTTTGACCATTCGATTCTTATTTTTGTGATCTTCTATCTACTTACAATATCACAATGATTTGCGATATCTAAGAGTATCAGAGCATAAGATAGAAGTTGGAAGATTATGATTGGTGTGGACCACAATCAGGGCATTGGTGAAACACTGCTGCACAAATGTTTGTGAGCCCCATTTGCATGCAAAATGCAGCCAATCGCAAGGCAGTGGACCTCTTAGATTGGATGATGTATGCAGTTAAAAAAGCATGTGCATGTGTGCCATGGATGGTGGTAGATGCGCCGGGATGCTTTTTTCCACAACCTCAGGGCTTGGCTTTTGTTACTGGTGGTAAGGGGGCTATAAACCTTGACTATGTTCTTGCCCATGCTATGATGACCATATAATTAGTCCTTGGGAGCTGACATATGATGTGCATTTGTTCTGAGCAACGGGTTGTCGAATCGTTAGTGCTTTTCGAACGGCCACATTGGCTTCACCATTAATGGCTTCAAGCCCGCCACTGCTGTTGAATCATTGGATGTGGTGCCATGATGCCAGCCGGAAAGAATGGCACACATTGAAGATGGCATTGTGTTCTATGAAGGCATGTGTTTGGATGTTTGACCATTCGATTATTCTTTTTGTGATCTACCATCTACACACACTATCACTGTGACTTGCATTATCTTCGAGTCCCACAGCATGAGATGCAAGTTGCAAGATCATGATTGGTGTGGACCACAATCAGGGCATTGGTGAATCACTGATGCGCAAATGTGTGTGTGAGCCCCATTTGCATGCAAAATGCAAACACACGGAATCCTTCCAATTGCAAAGCAGTGGACCTGTGAGACTGGACGATGTATGCATTTAAATAAGCATGTGCATGTGTGGCATGGATGGTGGCAGATGCGCCGCGATGCTTTATTCCAGAACCTTCATGAGACGGGCTTTGCTAATGTTGGTAAGGGGGCTACCAAGCTTGACTATGTTCTTATCCATGCTATGATGACCATATAATTAGTCCTTGGGAGCTGACATATGATGTGCATTTGTTCTGAGAAACGGGTTGTCGAATCGTTAATGCTTTTCGAACGGCCACATTGCCTTCACCAGCAATAGCTTCAAGCCGAGTGCTGCCGTCCAATCATTGGTTGTGGTGCCCTGATGCTAGGTAGAAACGACATCGCTCGGTAAGGATGGGGTTGTGTTCTATGAAGGCATGTGTTGGAATTTTTGACCATTCGATTCTTATTTTTGTGATCTTCTATCTACTTACAATATCACTATGATTTGCGATATCTAAGAGTACCAGGGCATAAGATAGAAGTTGCAGGATCATGATTGGTGTGGACCACAATCAGGGCATTGGTGAAACACTGCTGCACAAATGTTTGTGAGCCCCATTTGCATGCAAAATGCAGCCAATCGCAAGGCAGTGGACCTCTTAGATTGGATGATGTATGCAGTTAAATAAGCATGTGCATGTGTGCCATGGATGGTGGCAGATGCGCCGGGATGCTTTATTCCACAACCTCAGGGCTTGGCTTTTGTTACTGGTGGTAAGGGGGCTACAAAGCTTGACTATGTTCTTATCCATGCTATGATGACCATATAATTAGTCCTTGGGAGCTGACATATGATGTGCATTTGTTCTGAGCAACGGGTTGTCGAATCGTTAGTGCTTTTCGAACGGCCACATTGGCTTCACCATTAATGGCTTCAAGCTCGCCACTGCTGTTGAATCATTGGATGTGGTGCCATGATGCCAGCTGGAAAGAATGGCACACATTGAAGATGGCATTGTGTTCTATGAAGGCATGTGTTTGGATGTTTGACCGTTCGATTATTCTATTTGTGATCTACCATCTACACACACTATCACTGTGACTTGCATTATCTTCGAGTCCCACAGCATGAGATGCAAGTTGCAAGATCATGATTGGTGTGGACCACAATCAGGGCATTGGTGAATCACTGATGCGCAAATGTGTGTGTGAGCCCCATTTGCATGCAAAATGCAAACACACGGAATCCTTCCAATTGCAAAGCAGTGGACCTGTGAGACTGGACGATGTATGCATTTAAATAAGCATGTGCATGTGTGCCATGGATGGTGGCAGATGCGCCGGGATGCTTTATTCCAGAACCTTCATGAGACGGGCTTTGCTAATGTTGGTAAGGGGGCTACCAAGCTTGACTATGTTCTTATCCATGCTATGATGACCATATAATTAGTCCTTGGGAGCTGACATGTGATGTGCATTTGTTCTGAGCAACGGGTTGTTGAATCGTTAATGCTTTTCGAACGGCCACATTGCCTTCACCAGCAATAGCTTCAAGCCCAGTGCTGCTGTCCAATCATTGGTTGTGGTGCCCTGATGCTAGGTAGAAACGACATTGCTTGGTGTGGATGGCATTGTGTTCTATGAAGGCATGTGTTGGGAATTTTGACCATTCGATTCTTATTTTTGTGATCTTCTATCTACTTACAATATCACAATGATTTGCGATATCTAAGAGTATCAGAGCATAAGATAGAAGTTGGAAAATTATGATTGGTGTGGACCACAATGAGGGCATTGGTGAAACACTGCTGCACAAATGTTTGTGAGCCCCATTTGCATGCAAAATGCAGCCAATCGCAAGGCAGTGGACCTCTTAGATTGGATGATGTATGCAGTTAAATAAGCATGTGCATGTGTGGCATGGATGGTGGTAGATGCGCCGGGATGCTTTATTCCACAAACCACAGGGCTTGGCTTTTGTTACTGGTGGTAAGGGGGCTATAAAGCTTGACTATGTTCTGGCCCATGCTATGATGACCATATAATTAGTCCTTGGGAGCTGACATATGATGTGCATTTGTTCTAAGCAACGGGTTGTCGAATCGTTAGTGCTTTTCGAACGGCCACATTGGCTTCACCATTAATGGCCTCAAGCCCGCCACTGCTATTGAATCATTGGATGTGGTGCCATGATGCCAGCTGGAAAGAATGGCACACATTGAAGATGGCATTGTGTTCTATGAAGGCATGTGTTTGGATGTTTGACCGTTCGATTATTCTATTTGTGATCTACCATCTACACACACTATCACTGTGACTTGCATTATCTTCGAGTCCCACAGCATGAGATGCAAGTTGCAAGATCATGATTGGTGTGGACCACAATCAGGGCATTGGTGAATCACTGTTGCGCAAATGTGTGTGTGAGCCCCATTTGCATGCAAAATGCAAACGCACAGAATCCTTTCGATTGCAAAGCAGTGGACCTGTGAGACTGGACGATGTATGCATTTAAATAAGCATGTGCATGTGTGCCATGGATGGTGGCAGATGCGCCGGGATGCTTTATTCCAGAACCTTCATGAGACGGGCTTTGCTAATGTTGGTAAGGGGGCTACAAAGCTTGACTATGTTCTTGTCCATGCTATGATGACCATATAATTAGTCCTTGGGAGCTGACATATGATGTGCATTTGTTCTGAGCAACGGGTTGTCGAATCGTTAGTGCTTTTCGAACGGCCACATTGCCTTCACCAGCAATAGCTTCAAGCCCAGTGCTGCTGTCCAATCATTGGTTGTGCAGCCCTGATGCTAGGTAGAAACGACATCGCTCGGTGTGGATGGCATTGTGTTCTATGAAGGCATGTGTTGGAATTTTTGACCATTCGATTCTTATTTTTGTGATCTTCTTTCTACTTACAATATCACTATGATTTGCGATATCTAAGAGTATCAGAGCATAAGATAGAAGTTGGAAGATTATGAGTGGTGTGGACCACAATGAGGGCATTGGTGAAACACTGCTGCACAAATGTTTGTGAGCCCCATTTGCATGCAAAATGTAGCCAATCGCAAGGCAGTGGACCTCTTAGATTGGATGATGTGTGCAGTTGAATAAGCATGTGCATGTGTGCCATGGATGGTGGTAGATGCGCCGGGATGCTTTATTCCAGAACCTCATGGCTTGGCTTTTGTTACTGGTGGTGAGGGGGCTATAAACCTTGACTATGTTCTTGCCCATGCTATGATGACCATATAATTAGTCCTTGGGAGCTGACATATGATGTGCATTTGTTCTGAGCAACGGGTTGTCGAATCGTTAGTGCTTTTCGAACGGCCACATTGGCTTCACCATTAATGGCTTCAAGCCTGCCACTGCTGTTGAATCATTGGATGTGGTGCCATGATGCCAGCTGGAAAGAATGGCACACATTGAAGATGGCATTGTGTTCTATGAAGGCATGTGTTTGGATGTTTGACCATTCGATTATTCTATTTGTGATCTACCATCTACACACACTATCACTGTGACTTGCATTATCTTCGAGTCCCACAGCATGAGATGCAAGTTGCAAGATCATGATTGGTGTGGACCACAATCAGGGCATTGGTGAATCACTGTTGCGCAAATGTGTGTGTGAGACCCATTTGCATGCAAAATGCAAACACACGGAATCCTTCCAATTGCAAAGCAGTGGACCTGTGAGACTGGACGATGTATGCATTTAAATAAGCATGTGCATGTGTGGCATGGATGGTGGCAGATGCGCCGGGATGCTTTATTCCAGAACCTTCATGAGACGGGCTTTGCTAATGTTGGTAAGGGGGCTACCAAGCTTGACTATGTTCTTATCCATGCTATGATGACCATATAATTAGTCCTTGGGAGCTGACATATGATGTGCATTTGTTCTGAGCAACGGGTTGTCGAATCGTTAATGCTTTTCGAACGGCCACATTGCCTTCACCAGCAATAGCTTCAAGCCGAGTGCTGATGTCCAATCATTGGTTGTGGTGCCCTGATGCTAGGTAGAAACGACATCGCTCGGTAAGGATGGAGTTGTGTTCTATGAAGGCATGTGTTGGAATTTTTGACCATTGGATTCTTATTTTTGTGATCTTCTATCTACTTACAATATCACTATGATTTGCGATATCTAAGAGTACCAGAGCATAAGATAGAAGTTGCAGGATCATGATTGGTGTGGACCACAATCAAGGCCTTGGTGAAACACTGCTGCACAAATGTTTGTGAGCCCCATTTGCATGCAAAATGCAGCCAATCGCAAGGCAGTGGACCTCTTAGATTGGATGATGTATGCAGTTAAATAAGCATGTGCATGTGTGCCATGGATGGTGGCAGATGCGCCGGGATGCTTTATTCCACAACCTCAGGGCTTGGCTTTTGTTACTGGTGGTAAGGGGGCTACAAAGCTTGACTATGTTCTTATCCATGCTATGATGACCATATAATTAGTCCTTGGGAGCTGACATATGATGTGCATTTGTTCTGAGCAACGGGTTGTCGAATCGCTAGTGCTTTTCGAACGGCCACATTGGCTTCACCAGCAATAGCTTCAAGCCAAGTGCTGCTGTTCAATCATTGGTTGTGGTGCCCTGATGCTAGGTAGAAACGACATCGCTCGGTAAGGATGGGGTTGTGTTCTATGAAGGCATGTGTTGGAATTTTTGACCATTCGATTCTTATTTTTGTGATCTTCTATCTACTTACAATATCACTATGATTTGCGATATCTAAGAGTACCAGAGCATAAGATAGAAGTTGCAGGATCATGATTGGTGTGGACCACAATCAAGGCCTTGGTGAAACACTGCTGCACAAATGTTTGTGAGCCCCATTTGCATGCAAAATGCAGCCAATCGCAAGGCAGTGGACCTCTTAGATTGGATGATGTAAGCAGTTAAATAAGCATGTGCATGTGTGCCATGGATGGTGGCAGATGCGCCGGGATGCTTTATTCCACAACCTCAGGGCTTGGCTTTTGTTACTGGTGGTAAGGGGGCTACAAAGCTTGACTATGTTCTTATCCATGCTATGATGACCATATAATTAGTCCTTGGGAGCTGACATATGATGTGCATTTGTTCTGAGCAACGGGTTGTCGAATCGTTAGTGCTTTTCGAACGGCCACATTGGCTTCACCATTAATGGCTTCAAGCCCGCCACTGCTGTTGAATCATTGGATGTGGTGCCATGATGCCAGCTGGAAAGAATGGCACACATTGAAAATGGCATTGTGTTCTATGAAGGCATGTGTTTGGATGTTTGACCATTCGATTATTCTATTTGTGATCTACCATCTACACACACACTATCACTGTGACTTGCATTATCTTCGAGTCCCACAGCATGAGATGCAAGTTGCAAGATCATGATTGGTGTGGACCACAATCAGGGCATTGGTGAATCACTGTTGCGCAAATGTGTGTGTGAGCCCCATTTGCATGCAAAATGCAAACGCACGGAATCCTTCCAATTGCAAAGCAGTGGACCTGTGAGACTGGACGATGTATGCATTTAAATAAGCATGTGCATGTGTGCCATGGATGGTGGCAGATGCGCCGGGATGCTTTATTCCAGAACCTTCATGAGACGGGCTTTGCTAATGTTGGTAAGGGGGCTACAAAGCTTGACTATGTTCTTGTCCATGCTATGATGACCATATAATTAGTCCTTGGGAGCTGACATATGATGTGCATTTGTTCTGAGCAACGGGTTGTCGAATCGTTAGTGCTTTTCGAACGGCCACATTGCCTTCACCAGCAATAGCTTCAAGCCCAGTGCTGCTGTCCAATCATTGGTTGTGCAGCCCTGATGCTAGGTAGAAACGACATCGCTCGGTGTGGATGGCATTGTGTTCTATGAAGGCATGTGTTGGAATTTTTGACCATTCGATTCTTATTTTTGTGATCTTCTTTCTACTTACAATATCACTATGATTTGCGATATCTAAGAGTATCAGAGCATAAGATAGAAGTTGGAAGATTATGAGTGGTGTGGACCACAATCAGGGCATTGGGGAAACACTGCTGCACAAATGTTTGTGAGCCCCATTTGCATGCAAAATGCAGCCAATCGCAAGGCAGTGGACCTCTTAGATTGGATGATGTGTGCAGTTAAATAAGCATGTGCATGTGTGCCATGGATGGTGGTAGATGCGCCGGGATGCTTTATTCCAGAACCTCAGGGCTTGGCTTTTGTTACTGGTGGTGAGGGGGCTATAAACCTTGACTATGTTCTTGCCCATGCTATGATGACCATATAATTAGTCCTTGGGAGCTGACATATGATGTGCATTTGTTCTGAGCAACGGGTTGTCGAATCGTTAGTGCTTTTCGAACGGCCACATTGGCTTCACCATTAATGGCTTCAAGCCCGCCACTGCTGTTGAATCATTGGATGTGGTGCCATGATGCCAGCTGGAAAGAATGGCACACATTGAAGATGGCATTGTGTTCTATGAAGGCATGTGTTTGGATGTTTGACCGTTCGATTATTCTATTTGTGATCTACCATCTACACACACTATCACTGTGACTTGCATTATCTTCGAGTCCCACAGCATGAGATGCAAGTTGCAAGATCATGATTGGTGTGGACCACAATCAGGGCATTGGTGAATCACTGTTGCGCAAATGTGTGTGTGAGACCCATTTGCATGCAAAATGCAAACACACGGAATCCTTCCAATTGCAAAGCAGTGGACCTGTGAGACTGGACGATGTATGCATTTAAATAAGCATGTGCATGTGTGGCATGGATGGTGGCAGATGCGCCGGGATGCTTTATTCCAGAACCTTCATGAGACGGGCTTTGCTAATGTTGGTAAGGGGGCTACCAAGCTTGACTATGTTCTTATCCATGCTATGATGACCATATAATTAGTCCTTGGGAGCTGACATATGATGTGCATTTGTTCTGAGCAACGGGTTGTCGAATCGTTAGTGCTTTTCGAACGGCCACATTGCCTTCACCAGCAATAGCTTCAAGCCGAGTGCTGCTGTCCAATCATTGGTTGTGGTGCCCTGATGCTAGGTAGAAACGACATCGCTCGGTAAGGATGGGGTTGTGTTCTATGAAGGCATGTGTTGGAATTTTTGACCATTCGATTCTTAATTTTGTGATCTTCTATCTACTTACAATATCACTATGATTTGCGATATCTAAGAGTATCAGAGCATAAGATAGAAGTTGCAGGATCATGATTGGTGTGGACCACAATCAGGGCATTGGTGAAACACTGCTGCACAAATGTTTGTGAGCCCCATTTGCATGCAAAATGCAGCCAATCGCAAGGCAGTGGACCTCTTAGATTGGATGATGTATGCGGTTAAATAAGCATGTGCATGTGTGCCATGGATGGTGGTAGATGCGCCGGGATGCTTTATTCCACAACCTCAGGGCTTGGCTTTTGTTACTGGTGGTAAGGGGGCTACAAAGCTTGACTATGTTCTTATCCATGCTATGATGACCATATAATTAGTCCTTGGGAGCTGACATATGATGTGCATTTGTTCTGAGCAACGGGTTGTCGAATCGTTAGTGCTTTTCGAACGGCCACATTGGCTTCACCATTAATGGCTTCAAGCCCGCCACTGCTGTTGAATCATTGGATGTGGTGCCATGATGCCAGCTGGAAAGAATGGCACACATTGAAGATGGCATTGTGTTCTATGAAGGCATGTGTTTGGATGTTTGACCATTCGATTATTCTATTTGTGATCTACCATCTACACACACTATCACTGTGACTTGCATTATCTTCGAGTCCCACAGCATGAGATGCAAGTTGCAAGATCATGATTGGTGTGGACCACAATCAGGGCATCGGTGAATCACTGTTGCACAAATGTGTGTGTGAGCCCCATTTGCATGCAAAATGCAAACGCACGGAATCCTTCCAATTGCAAAGCAGTGGACCTGTGAGACTGGACGATGTATGCATTTAAATAAGCATGTGCATGTGTGCCATGGATGGTGGCAGATGCGCCGGGATGCTTTATTCCAGAACCTTCATGAGACGGGCTTTGTTAATGTTGGTAAGGGGGCTACAAAGCTTGACTATGTTCTTGTCCATGCTATGATGACCATATAATTAGTCCTTGGGAGCTGACATATGATGTGCATTTGTTCTGAGCAACGGGTTGTCGAATCGTTAGTGCTTTTCGAACGGCCACATTGCCTTCACCAGCAATAGCTTCAAGCCCAGTGCTGCTGTCCAATCATTGGTTGTGCAGCACTGATGCTAGGTAGAAACGACATCGCTCGGTGTGGATGGCATTGTGTTCTATGAAGGCATGTGTTGGATTTTTTGACCATTCGATTCTTATTTTTGTGATCTTCTATCTACTTACAATATCACTATGATTTGCGATATCTAAGAGTATCAGAGCATAAGATAGAAGTTGGAAGATTATGATTGGTGTGGACCACAATCAGGGCATTGGTGAAACACTGCTGCACAAATGTTTGTGAGCCCCATTTGCATGCAAAATGCAGCCAATCGCAAGGCAGTGGACCTCTTAGATTGGATGATGTATGCAGTTAAATAAGCATGTGCATGTGTGCCATGGATGGTGGTAGATGCGCCGGGATGCTTTTTTCCAGAACCTCAAGGGCTTGGCTTTTGTTACTGGTGGTAAGGGGGCTATAAAGCTTGACTATGTTCTTGTCCATGCTATGATGACCATATAATTAGTCCTTGGGAGCTGACATATGATGTGCATTTGTTCTGAGCAACGGGTTGTCGAATCGTTAGTGCTTTTCGAACGGCCACATTGGCTTCACCATTAATGGCTTCAAGCCCGCCACTGCTGTTGAATCATTGGATGTGGTGCCATGATGCCAGCTGGAAAGAATGGCACACATTGAAGATGGCATTGTGTTCTATGAAGGCATGTGTTTGGATGTTTGACCATTCGATTATTCTATTTGTGATCTACCATCTACACACACTATCACTGTGACTTGCATTATCTTCGAGTCCCACAGCATGAGATGCAAGTTGCAAGATCATGATTGGTGTGGACCACAATCAGGGCATTGGTGAATCACTGTTGCGCAAATGTGTGTGTGAGACCCATTTGCATGCAAAATGCAAACACACGGAATCCTTCCAATTGCAAAGCAGTGGACCTGTGAGACTGGACGATGTATGCATTTAAATAAGCATGTGCATGTGTGCCATGGATGGTGGCAGATGCGCCGGGATGCTTTATTCCAGAACCTTCATGAGACGGGCTTTGCTAATGTTGGTAAGGGGGCTACCAAGCTTGACTATGTTCTTATCCATGCTATGATGACCATATAATTAGTCCTTGGGAGCTGACATATGATGTGCATTTGTTCTGAGCAACGGGTTGTCGAATCGTTAGTGCTTTTCGAACGGCCACATTGCCTTCACCAGCAATAGCTTCAAGCCGAGTGCTGCTGTCCAATCATTGGTTGTGGTGCCCTGATGCTAGGTAGAAACGACATCGCTCGGTAAGGATGGGGTTGTGTTCTATGAAGGCATGTGTTGGAATTTTTGACCATTCGATTCTTATTTTTGTGATCTTCTATCTACTTACAATATCACTATGATTTGCGATATCTAAGAGTACCAGAGCATAAGATAGAAGTTGCAGGATCATGATTGGTGTGGACCACAATCAGGGCATTGGTGAAACACTGCTGCACAAATGTTTGTGAGCCCCATTTGCATGCAAAATGCAGCCAATCGCAAGGCAGTGGACCTCTTAGATTGGATGATGTATGCAGTTAAATAAGCATGTGCATGTGTGCCATGGATGGTGGCAGATGCGCCGGGATGCTTTATTCCACAACCTCAGGGCTTGGCTTTTGTTACTGGTGGTAAGGGGGCTACAAAGCTTGACTATGTTCTTATCCATGCTATGATGACCATATAATTAGTCCTTGGGAGCTGACATATGATGTGCATTTGTTCTGAGCAACGGGTTGTCGAATCGTTAGTGCTTTTCGAACGGCCACATTGGCTTCACCATTAATGGCTTCAAGCCCGCCACTGCTGTTGAATCATTGGATGTGGTGCCATGATGCCAGCTGGAAAGAATGGCACACATTGAAGATGGCATTGTGTTCTATGAAGGCATGTGTTTGGATGTTTGACCGTTTGATTATTCTATTTCTGATCTACCATCTACACACACTATCACTGTGACTTGCATTATCTTCGAGTCCCACAGCATGAGATGCAAGTTGCAAGATCATGATTGGTGTGGACCACAATCAGGGCATTGGTGAATCACTGTTGCGCAAACGTATGTGAGCCCCATTTGCATGCAAAATGCAAACGCACGGAATCCTTCCAATTGCAAAGCAGTGGACCTGTGAGACTGGACGATGTATGCATTTAAATAAGCATGTGCATGTGTGCCATGGATGGTGGCAGATGCGCCGGGATGCTTTATTCCAGAACCTTCATGAGACGGGCTTTGCTAATGTTGGTAAGGGGGCTACAAAGCTTGACTATGTTCTTGTCCATGCTATGATGACCATATAATTAGTCCTTGGGAGCTGACATATGATGTGCATTTGTTTTGAGCAACGGGTTGTCGAATCGTTAGTGCTTTTCGAACGGCCACATTGCCTTCACCAGCAATAGCTTCAAGCCCAGTGCTGCTGTCCAATCATTGGTTGTGCAGCACTGATGCTAGGTAGAAACGACATCGCTCGGTGTGGATGGCATTGTGTTCTATGAAGGCATGTGTTGGAATTTTTGACCATTCGATTCTTATTTTTGTGATCTTCTATCTACTTACAATATCACTATGATTTGCGATATCTAAGAGTATCAGAGCATAAGATAGAAGTTGGAAGATTATGATTGGTGTGGACCACAATCAGGGCATTGGTGAAACACTGCTGCACAAATGTTTGTGAGCCCCATTTGCATGCAAAATGCAGCCAATCGCAAGGCAGTGGACCTCTTAGATTGGATGATGTATGCAGTTAAATAAGCATGTGCATGTGTGCCATGGATGGTGGTAGATGCGCCGGGATGCTTTTTTCCAGAACCTCAAGGGCTTGGCTTTTGTTACTGGTGGTAAGGGGGCTATAAAGCTTGACTATGTTCTTGCCCATGCTATGATGACCATATAATTAGTCCTTGGGAGCTGACATATGATGTGCATTTGTTCTGAGCAACGGGTTGTCGAATCGTTAGTGCTTTTCGAACGGCCACATCGGCTTCACCATTAATGGCTTCAAGCCCGCCACTGCTGTTGAATCATTGGATGTGGTGCCATGATGCCAGCTGGAAAGAATGGCACACATTGAAGATGGCATTGTGTTCTATGAAGGCATGTGTTTGGATGTTTGACCATTCGATTATTCTATTTGTGATCTACCATCTACACACACTATCACTGTGACTTGCATTATCTTCGAGTCCCACAGCATGAGATGCAAGTTGCAAGATCATGATTGGTGTGGACCACAATCAGGGCATTGGTGAATCACTGTTGCGCAAATGTGTGTGTGAGCCCCATTTGCATGCAAAATGCAAACACACGGAATCCTTCCAATTGCAAAGCAGTGGACCTGTGAGACTGGACGATGTATGCATTTAAATAAGCATGTGCATGTGTGCCATGGATGGTGGCAGATGCGCCGGGATGCTTTATTCCAGAACCTTCATGAGACGGGCTTTGCTAATGTTGGTAAGGGGGCTACCAAGCTTGACTATGTTCTTATCCATGCTATGATGACCATATAATTAGTCCTTGGGAGCTGACATATGATGTGCATTTGTTCTGAGCAACGGGTTGTCGAATCGTTAGTGCTTTTCGAACGGCCACATTGCCTTCACCAGCAATAGCTTCAAGCCAAGTGCTGCTGTCCAATCATTGGTTGTGGTGCCCTGATGCTAGTTAGAAACGACATCGCTCGGTAAGGATGGGGTTGTGTTCTATGAAGGCATGTGTTGGAATTTTTGACCATTCGATTCTTATTTTTGTGATCTTCTATCTACTTACAATATCGCTATGATTTGCGATATCTAAGAGTATCGGAGCATAAGATAGAAGTTGCAGGATCATGATTGGTGTGGACCACAATCAGGGCATTGGTGAAACACTGCTGCACAAATGTTTGTGAGCCCCATTTGCATGCAAAATGCAGCCAATCGCAAGGCAGTGGACCTCTTAGATTGGATGATGTATGCAGTTAAATAAGCATGTGCATGTGTGCCATGGATGGTGGCAGATGCGCCGGGATGCTTTATTCCACAACCTCAGGGCTTGGCTTTTGTTACTGGTGGTAAGGGGGCTACAAAGCTTGACTATGTTCTTATCCATGCTATGATGACCATATAATTAGTCCTTGGGAGCTGACATATGATGTGCATTTGTTCTGAGCAACGGGTTGTCGAATCGTTAGTGCTTTTCGAACGGCCACATTGGCTTCACCATTAATGGCTTCGAGCCCGCCACTGCTGTTGAATCATTGGATGTGGTGCCATGATGCCAGCTGGAAAGAATGGCACACATTGAAGATGGCATTGTGTTCTATGAAGGCATGTGTTTGGATGTTTGACCGTTCGATTATTCTATTTGTGATCTACCATCTACACACACTATCACTGTGACTTGCATTATCTTCGAGTCCCACAGCATGAGATGCAAGTTGCAAGATCATGATTGGTGTGGACCACAATCAGGGCATTGGTGAATCACTGTTGCGCAAATGTGTGTGTGAGCCCCATTTGCATGCAAAATGCAAACGCACGGAATCCTTCCAATTGCAAAGCAGTGGACCTGTGAGACTGGACGATGTATGCATTTAAATAAGCATGTGCATGTGTGGCATGGATGGTGGCAGATGCGCCGGGATGCTTTATTCCAGAACCTTCATGAGACGGGCTTTGCTAATGTTGGTAAGGGGGCTACCAAGCTTGACTATGTTCTTATCCATGCTATGATGACCATATAATTAGTCCTTGGGAGCTGACATATGATGTGCATTTGTTCTGAGCAACGGGTTGTCGAATCGGTAGTGCTTTTCGAACGGCCACATTGCCTTCACCAGCAATAGCTTCAAGCCCAGTGCTGCTGTCCAATCATTGGTTGTGCAGCCCTGATGCTAGGTAGAAACGACATCGCTCGGTGTGGATGGCATTGTGTTCTATGAAGGCATGTGTTGGAATTTTTGACCATTCGATTCTTATTTTTGTGATCTTCCGTCTACTTACAATATCACTATGATTTGCGATATCTAAGAGTATCAGAGCATAAGATAGAAGTTGGAAGATTATGATTGGTGTGGACCACAATCAGGGCATTGGTGAAACACTGCTGCACAAATGTTTGTGAGCCCCATTTGCATGCAAAATGCAGCCAATCGCAAGGCAGTGGACCTCTGAAATTGGATGATGTATGCAGTTAAAAAAGCATGTGCATGTGTGCCATGCATGGTGGTAGATGCGCCGGGATGCTTTATTCCACAACCTCAGGGCTTGGCTTTTGTTACTGGTGGTAAGGGGGCTATAAAGCTTGACTATGTTCTGGCCCATGCTATGATGACCATATAATTAGTCCTTGGGAGCTGACATATGATGTGCATTTGTTCTGAGCAACGGGTTGTCGAATCGTTAGTGCTTTTTGAACGGCCACATTGGCTTCACCATTAATGGCCTCAAGCCCGCCACTGCTGTTGAATCATTGGATGTGGTGCCATGATGCCAGCTGGAAAGAATGGCACACATTGAAGATGGCATTGTGTTCTATGAAGGCATGTGTTTGGATGTTTGACCGTTCGATTATTCTATTTGTGATCTACCATCTACACACACTATCACTGTGACTTGCGTTATCTTCGAGTCCCACAGCATGAGATGCAAGTTGCAAGATCATGATTGGTGTGGACCACAATCAGGGCATTGGTGAATCACTGTTGCGCAAATGTGTGTGTGAGCCCCATTTGCATGCAAAATGCAAACACACGGAATCCTTCCAATTGCAAAGCAGTGGACCTGTGAGACTGGACGATGTATGCATTTAAATAAGCATGTGCATGTGTGGCATCGATGGTGGCAGATGCGCCGCGATGCTTTATTCCAGAACCTTCATGAGACGGGCTTTGCTAATGTTGGTAAGGGGGCTAACAAGCTTGACTATGTTCTTATCCATGCTATGATGACCATATAATTAGTCCTTGGGAGCTGACATATGATGTGCATTTGTTCTGAGCAACGGGTTGTCGAATCGTTAGTGCTTTTCGAACGGCCACATTGCCTTCACCAGCAATAGCTTCAAGCCGAGTGCTGCTGTCCAATCATTGGTTGTGGTGCCCTGATGCTAGGTAGAAACGACATCGCCCGGTGAGGATGGGGTTGTGTCCTATGAAGGCATGTGTTGGAATTTTTGACCATTCGATTCTTATTTTTGTGATCTTCTATCTACTTACAATATCACTATGATTTGCGATATCTAAGAGTATCAGAGCATAAGATAGAAGTTGCACGATCATGATTGGTGTGGACCACAATCAGGGCATTGGTGAAACACTGCTGCACAAATGTTTGTGAGCCCCATTTGCATGCAAAATGCAGCCAATCGCAAGGCAGTGGACCTCTTAGATTGGATGATGTATGCAGTTAAATAAGCATGTGCATGTGTGCCATGGATGGTGGTAGATGCGCCGGGATGCTTTATTCCACAACCTCAGGGCTTGGCTTTTGTTACTGGTGGTAAGGGGGCTACAAAGCTTGACTGTGTTCTTGCCCATGCTATGATGACCATATAATTAGTCCTTGGGAGCTGACATATGATGTGCATTTGTTCTGAGCAACGGGTTGTCGACTCGCTAGTGCTTTTCGAACGGCCACATTGCCTTCACCAGCAATAGCTTCAAGCTCGCCACTGCTGTTGAATCATTGGATGTGGTGCCATGATGCCAGCTGGAAAGAATGGCACACATTGAAGATGGCATTGTGTTCTATGAAGGCATGTGTTTGGATGTTTGACCGTTCGATTAGTCTATTTCTGATCTACCATCTACACACACTATCACTGTGACTTGCATTATCTTCGAGTCCCACAGCATGAGATGCAAGTTGCAAGATCATGATTGGTGTGGACCACAATCAGGGCATTGGTGAATCACTGTTGCGCAAATGTGTGTGTGAGACCCATTTGCATGCAAAATGCAAACGCACGGAATCCTTCCAATTGCAAAGCAGTGGACCTGTGAGACCGGACGATGTATGCATTTAAATAAGCATGTGCATGTGTGGCATGGATGGTGGCAGATGCGCCGCGATGCTTTATTCCAGAACCTCATGAGACGGGCTTTGCTAATGTTGGTAAGGGGGCTAACAAGCTTGACTATGTTCTTATCCATGCTATGATGACCATATAATTAGTCCTTGGGAGCTGACATATGATGTGCATTTGTTCTGAGCAACGGGTTGTCGAATCGTTAGTGCTTTTCGAACGGCCACATTGCCTTCACCAGCAATAGCTTCAAGCCCAGTGCTGCTGTCCAATCATTGGTTGTGGTGCCCTGATGCTAGGTAGAAACGACATCGCTCGGTGTGGATGGCATTGTGTTCTATGAAGGCATGTGTCGGGAATTTTTGACCATTCGATTCTTATTTTTGTGATCTTCTATCTACTTACAATATCACTATGATTTGCGATATCTAAGAGTATCAGAGCATAAGATAGAAGTTGGAAGATTATGATTGGTGTGGACCACAATCATGGCATCGGTGAAACACTGCTGCACAAATGTTTGTGAGCCCCATTTGCATGCAAAATGCAGCCAATCGCAAGGCAGTGGACCTCTTAGATTGGATGATGTATGCAGTTAAATAAGCATGTGCATGTGTGCCATGGATGGTGGTAGATGCGCCGGGATGCTTTATTCCACAACCTCAGGGCTTGGCTTTTGTTACTGGTGGTAAGGGGGCTACAAAGCTTGACTGTGTTCTTGCCCATGCTATGATGACCATATAATTAGTCCTTGGGAGCTGACATATGATGTGCATTTGTTCTGAGCAACGGGTTGTCGACTCGCTAGTGCTTTTCGAACGGCCACATTGGCTTCACCATTAATGGCTTCAAGCTCGCCACTGCTGTTGAATCATTGGATGTGGTGCCATGATGCCAGCTGGAAAGAATGGCACACATTGAAGATGGCATTGTGTTCTATGAAGGCATGTGTTTGGATGTTTGACCGTTCGATTAGTCTATTTCTGATCTACCATCTACACACACTATCACTGTGACTTGCATTATCTTCGAGTCCCACAGCATGAGATGCAAGTTGCAAGATCATGATTGGTGTGGACCACAATCAGGGCATTGGTGAATCACTGTTGCGCAAATGTGTGTGTGAGACCCATTTGCATGCAAAATGCAAACGCACGGAATCCTTCCAATTGCAAAGCAGTGGACCTGTGAGACCGGACGATGTATGCATTTAAATAAGCATGTGCATGTGTGGCATGGATGGTGGCAGATGCGCCGCGATGCTTTATTCCAGAACCTCATGAGACGGGCTTTGCTAATGTTGGTAAGGGGGCTAACAAGCTTGACTATGTTCTTATCCATGCTATGATGACCATATAATTAGTCCTTGGGAGCTGACATATGATGTGCATTTGTTCTGAGCAACGGGTTGTCGAATCGTTAGTGCTTTTCGAACGGCCACATTGCCTTCACCAGCAATAGCTTCAAGCCCAGTGCTGCTGTCCAATCATTGGTTGTGGTGCCCTGATGCTAGGTAGAAACGACATCGCTCGGTGTGGATGGGGTTGTGTTCTATGAAGGCATGTGTCGGGAATTTTTGACCATTCGATTCTTATTTTTGTGATCTTCTATCTACTTACAATATCACTATGATTTGCGATATCTAAGAGTATCAGAGCATAAGATAGAAGTAGGAAGATTATGATTGGTGTGGACCACAATCATGGCATCGGTGAAACACTGCTGCACAAATGTTTGTGAGCCCCATTTGCATGCAAAATGCAGCCAATCGCAAGGCAGTGGACCTCTTAGATTGGATGATGTATGCAGTTAAATAAGCATGTGCATGTGTGCCATGCATGGTGGCAGATGCGCCGGGATGCTTTATTCCACAACCTCAGGGCTTGGCTTTTGTTACTGGTGGTAAGGGGGCTACAAAGCTTGACTATGTTCTTGTCCATGCTATGATGACCATATAATTAGTCCTTGGGAGCTGACATATGATGTGCATTTGTTCTGAGCAACGGGTTGTCGACTCGCTAGTGCTCTTCGAACGGCCACATTGGCTTCACCATTAATGGCTTCAAGCTCGCCACTGCTGTTGAATCATTGGATGTGGTGCCATGATGCCAGCTGGAAAGAATGGCACACATTGAAGATGGCATTGTGTTCTATGAAGGCATGTGTTTGGATGTTTGACCGTTGGATTATTCTATTTCTGATCTACCATCTACACACACTATCACTGTGACTTGCATTATCTTCGAGTCCCACAGCATGAGATGCAAGTTGCAAGATCATGATTGGTGTGGACCACAATCAGGGCATTGGTGAATCACTGTTGCGCAAATGTGTGTGAGCCCCATTTGCATGCAAAATGCAAACGCACGGAATCCTTCCAATTGCAAAGCAGTGGACCTGTGAGACTGGACGATGTATGCATTTAAATAAGCATGTGCATGTGTGCCATGGATGGTGGCAGATGCGCCGCGATGCTTTATTCCAGAACCTTCATGAGACGGGCTTTGCTAATGTTGGTAAGGGGGCTGACAAGCTTGACTATGTTCTTATCCATGCTATGATGACCATATAATTAGTCCTTGGGAGCTGACATATGATGTGCATTTGTTCTGAGCAACGGGTTGTCGAATCGTTAGTGCTTTTCGAACGGCCACATTGCCTTCACCAGCAATAGCTTCAAGCCCAGTGCTGCTGTCCAATCATTGGTTGTGGTGCCCTGATGCTAGGTAGAAACGACATCGCTCGGTGAGGATGGGGTTGTGTTCTATGAAGGCATGTGTTGGAATTTTTGACCATTCGATTCTTATTTTTGTGATCTTCTATCTACTTACAATATCACTATGATTTGCGATATCTAAGAGTATCAGAGCATAAGATAGAAGTTGGAAGATTATGATTGGTGTGGACCACAATCAGGGCATTGGTGAAACACTGCTGCACAAATGTTTGTGAGCCCCATTTGCATGCAAAATGCAGCCAATCGCAAGGCAGTGGACCTCTTAGATTGGATGATGTATGCAGTTAAATAAGCATGTGCATGTGTGCCATGGATGGTGGCAGATGCGCCGGGATGCTTTATTCCACAACCTCAGGGCTTGGCTTTTGTTACTGGTGGTAAGGGGGCTACAAAGCTTGACTATGTTCTTGCCCATGCTATGATGACCATATAATTAGTCCTTGGGAGCTGACATATGATGTGCATTTGTTCTGAGCAACGGGTTGTCGACTCGCTAGTGCTTTTCGAACGGCCACATTGGCTTCACCATTAATGGCTTCAAGCTCGCCACTGCTGTTGAATCATTGGATGTGGTGCCATGATGCCAGCTGGAAAGAATGGCACACATTTAAGATGGCATTGTGTTCTATGAAGGCATGTGTTTGGATGTTTGACCGTTTGATTATTCTATTTCTGATCTACCATCTACACACACTATCACTGTGACTTGCATTATCTTCGAGTCCCACAGCATGAGATGCAAGTTGCAAGATCATGATTGGTGTGGACCACAATCAGGGCATTGGTGAATCACTGTTGCGCAAACGTGTGTGAGCCCCATTTGCATGCAAAATGCAAACGCACGGAATCCTGACGATTGCAAAGCAGTGGACCTGTTAGACTGGACGATGTATGCATTTAAATAAGCATGTGCATGTGTGGCATGGATGGTGGCAGATGCGCCAGGATGCTTTATTCCAGAACCTCATGAGACGGGCTTTGCTAATGTTGGTAAGGGGGCTAACAAGCTTGACTATGTTCTTATCCATGCTATGATGACCATATAATTAGTCCTTGGGAGCTGACATATGATGTGCATTTGTTCTGAGAAACGGGTTGTCGAATCGTTAGTGCTTTTCGAACGGCCACATTGCCTTCACCAGCAATAGCTTCAAGCCCAGTGCTGCTGTCCAATCATTGGTTGTGGTGCCCTGATGCTAGGTAGAAACGACATCGCTCGGTGAGGATGGGGTTGTGTTCTATGAAGGCATGTGTTGGAATTTTTGACCATTCGATTCTTATTTTTGTGATCTTCCATCTACTTACAATGTCACTATGATTTGCGATATCTAAGAGTATCAGAGCATAAGATAGAAGTTGCAGGATCATGATTGGTGTGGACCACAATCAGGGCATTGGTGAAACACTGCTGCACAAATGTTTGTGAGCCCCATTTGCATGCAAAATGCAGCCAATCGCAAGGCAGTGGACCTCTTAGATTGGATGATGTATGCAGTCAAATAAGCATGTGCATGTGTGCCATGGATGGTGGCAGATGCGCCGGGATGTTTTATTCCACAACCTCAGGGCTTGGCTTTTGTTACTGGTGGTAAGGGGGCTACAAAGCTTGACTATGTTCTTGCCCATGCTATGATGACCATATAATTAGTCCTTGGGAGCTGACATATGATGTGCATTTGTTCTGAGCAACGGGTTGTCGACTCGCTAGTGCTTTTCGAACGGCCACATTGGCTTCACCATTACTGGCTTCAAGCCTGCCACTGCTGTTGAATCATTGGATGTGGTGCCATGATGCCAGCTGGAAAGAATGGCACACATTGAAGATGGCATTGTGTTCTGTGGAGGCATGAGTTTGGATGTTTGACCGTTCGATTATTCTATTTGTGATCTACCATCTACACACACTATCACTGTGACTTGCATTATCTTCGAGTCCCACAGCATGAGATGCAAGTTGCAAGATCATGATTGGTGTGGACCACAATCAAGGCATTGGTGAAACACTGTTGCGCAAATGTGTGTGTGAGCCCCATTTGCATGCAAAATGCAAACGCACGGAATCCTTCCGATTGCAAAGCAGTGGACCTGTTAGACTGGACGATGTATGCCTTTAAATAAGCATGTGCATGTGTGCCATGGATGGTGGCAGATGCGCCGGGATGCTTTATTCCAGAACCTTCATGAGACGGGCTTTGCTAATGTTGGTAAGGGGGCTAACAAGCTTGACTATGTTCTTATCCATGCTATGATGACCATATAATTAGTCCTTGGGAGCTGACATATGATGTGCATTTGTTCTGAGCAACGGGTTGTCGAATCGGTGGTGCTTTTCGAACGGCCACATTGCCTTCACCAGCAATAGCTTCAAGCCCAGTGCTGCCGTCCAATCATTGGTTGTGGTGCCCTGATGCTAGGTAGAAACGACATCGCTCGGTGAGGATGGGGTTGTGTTCTATGAAGGCATGCGTTGGAATTTTTGACCATTCGATTCTTATTTTTGTGATCTTCCATCTACTTACAATATCACTATGATTTGCGATATCTAAGAGTATCAGAGCATAAGATAGAAGATGCAGGATCATCATTGGTGTGGACCACAATGAGGGCATTGGTGAAACACTGCTGCACAAATGTTTGTGAGCCCCATTTGCATGCAAAATGCAGCCAATCGCAAGGCAGTGGACCTCTTAGATTGGATGATGCATGCAGTTAAATAAGCATGTGCATGTGTGCCATGGATGGTGGTAGATGCGCCGGGATGCTTTATTCCACAACCTCAGGGCTTGGCTTTTGTTACTGGTGGTAAGGGGGCTACAAAGCTTGACTATGTTCTTGCCCATGCTATGATGACCATGTAATTAGTCCTTGGGAGTTGACATATGATGTGCATTTGTTCTGAGCAACGGGTTGTCGAATCGTTAGTGCTTTTTGAACGGCCACATTGCCTTCACCATTAATGGCTTCAAGCTCGCCACTGCTGTCCAATCATTGGTTGGGGTGCCCTGATGCTAGGTAGAAATGACATCGCTCGGTGAGGATGGGGTTGTGTTCTATGAAGGCATGTGTTGGATTTTTTGACCATTCGATTCTTATTTTTGTGATCTTCTATCTACTTACAATATCACTATGATTTGCGATATCTAAGAGTATCAGAGCATAAGATAGAAGTTGGAAGATTATGATTGGTGTGGACCACAATCAGGGCATTGGTGAAACACTGCTGCACAAATGTTTGTGAGCCCCATTTGCATGCGAAATGCAGCCAATCGCAAGGCAGTGGACCTCTTAGATTGGATGATGCATGCAGTTAAATAAGCATGTGCACGTGTGCCATGCATGGTGGTAGATGCGCCGGGATGCTTTATTCCACAACCTCAGGGCTTGGCTTTTATTACCGCTCGTCAGGGGGCTACAAAGCTTGACTATGTTTTTGTCCATGCTATGATGACCATATAATTAGTCCTTGGGAGCTGACATATGATGTGCATTTGTTGTGAGCAACGGGTTGTCGAATCGTTAGTGCTTTTCGAACGGCCACATTGGCTTCACCATTAATGGCTTCAAGCCCGCCACTGCTGTTGAATCATTGGATGTGGTGCCATGATGCCAGCTGGAAAGAATGGCACACATTGAAGATGGCATTGTGTTCTATGAAGGCATGTGTTTGGATGTTTGACCATTCGATTATTCTATTTGTGATCTACCATCTACACACACTATCACTGTGACTTGCATTATCTTCGAGTCCCACAGCATGAGATGCAAGTTGCAAGATCATGATAGGTGTGGACCATAATCAGGGCATTGGTGAATCACTGTTGCGCAAATGTGTGTGTGAGCCCCATTTGCATGCAAAATGCAAACGCACGGAATCCTTCCAATTGCAAAGCAGTGGACCTGTTAAATTGGACGATGTATGCATTTGAATAAGCATGTGCATGTGTGGCATGGATGGTGGCAGATGCGCCGCGATGCTTTATTCCAGAACCTTCATGAGACGGGCTTTGCTAATGTTGGTAAGGGGGCTAACAAGCTTGACTATGTTCTTATCCATGCTATGATGACCATATAATTAGTCCTTGGGAGCTGACATATGATGTGCATTTGTTCTGAGCAACGGGTTGTCGAATCGTTACTTTTCGAACGGCCACATTGCCTTCACCAGCAATAGCTTCAAGCCCAGTGCTGCTGTCCAATCATTGGTTGTGGTGCCCTGATGCTAGGTAGAAACGACATCGCTCGGTGAGGATGGGGTTGTGTTCTATGAAGGCATGTGTTGGAATTTTTGACCATTCGATTCTTATTTCTGTGATCTTCCATCTACTTACAATATCACTATGATTTGCGATATCTAAGAGTATCAGAGCATAAGATAGAAGTTGCAGGATCATGATTGGTGTGGACCACAATCAGGGCATTGGTGAAACACTGCTGCACAAATGTTTGTGAGCCCCATTTGCATGCAAAATGCAGCCAATCGCAAGGCAGTGGACCTCTTAGATTGGATGATGTATGCAGTTAAATAAGCATGTGCATGTGTGCCATGGATGGTGGTAGATGCGCCGGGATGCTTTATTCCACAACCTCGGGGCTTGGCTTTTATTACCGCTCGTCAGGGGGCTACAAAGCTTGACTATGTTTTCGTCCATGCTATGATGACCATATAATTAGTCCTTGGGAGCTGACATATGATGTGCATTTGTTCTGAGCAACGGGTTGTCGACTCGCTAGTGCTTTTCGAACGGCCACATTGGCTTCACCATTAATGGCTTCAAGCCCGCCACTGCTGTTGAATCATTGGATGTGGTGCCATGATGCCAGCTGGAAAGAATGGCACACATTGAAGATGGCATTGTGTTCTATGAAGGCATGTGTTTGGATGTTTGACCATTCGATTATTCTATTTGTGATCTACCATCTACACACACTATCACTGTGACTTGCATTATCTTCGAGTCCCACAGCATGAGATGCAAGTTGCAAGATCATGATTGGTGTGGACCACAATCAGGGCATTGGTGAATCACTGTTGCGCAAACGTGTGTGAGCTTCATTTGCATGCAAAATGCAAACGCACGGAATCCTTCCGATTGCAAAGCAGTGGACCTGTTAGACTGGACAATGTATGCCTTTAAATAAGCATGTGCATGTGTGGCATGGATGGTGGCAGATGCGCCGGGATGCTTTATTCCAGAACCTTCATGAGACGGGCTTTGCTAATGTTGGTAAGGGGGCTACAAAGCTTGACTATGTTCTTATCCATGCTATGATGACCATATAATTAGTCCTTGGGAGCTGACATATGATGTGCATTTGTTCTGAGAAACGGGTTGTCGAATCGTTAGTGCTTTTCGAACGGCCACATTGCCTTCACCAGCAATAGCTTCAAGCCCAGTGCTGCTGTCCAATCATTGGTTGTGGTGCCCTGATGCTAGGTAGAAACGACATCGCTCGGTGTGGATGGGGTTGTGTTCTATGAAGGCATGTGTTGGAATTTTTGACCATTCGATTCTTATTTTTGTGATCTTCCATCTACTTACAATATCACTATGATTTGCGATATCTAAGAGTATCAGAGCATAAGATAAAAATTGCAGAGTCATGATTGGTGTGGACCACAATCAGGGCATTGGTGAAACACTGCTGCACAAATGTTTGTGAGCCCCATTTGCATGCAAAATGCAAACGCACGGAATCCCTCTGATCGCAAGGTAGCGGACCTCTTAGATTGGATGATGCATGCAGTTAAATAAGCATGTGCATGTGTGCCATGGATGGTGGTAGATGCGCCGGGATGCTTTATTCCACAACCTCAGGGCTTGGCTTTTGTTACTGCTCGTAAGGGGGCTACAAAGCTTGACTATGATCTTCTCCTTGCTATGACGACCATATAATTAGTCCTTGGGAGCTGACATATGATGTGCATTTGTTTTGAGCAACGGGTTGTCGAATCGCTAGTCTTTTTGGAACGGCCACATTGCCTTCACCAGCAATGGCTTCAAACACACGGCTGCTGTAGAATCATGGCAATGATGCTAGGTGGAGCCGACATTGCTCATTCAAGATTGCATGGTGTTCTATGAAGCCATGTGTTTGAGTGGCGACATGCGATTCTTTCCTCGTTTACGTTACCACTCAGCCTTGCATTATGTGAGAGTATCACAGCATGAGGTACAATTTGCAATATCATGATTGGTGTGGACCACAATCAGGGCATTCCCAATACAGTGCTGCACAAACGTGTGTGAGCCCCATTTGCATGCACAATTCAGACGCATGAAAGCTTGCCGATTGCAAGGCAGTGGACCTCTTAGATTGGATGATGTATGCATCTAAATGGGCATGTGCATGTGTGCCATTCACGGAGGCGGAACGTGCCGGGATGCTTTATTTCAGAACCTCATGAGGCGGGTTTTGTTGCCCCTGGTATGAGCGGGCTACGAAGCTTGACTATGTTCTTCTCCATGCCATGATGGCCATATAATTAGTCCTTGGGAGCTGACATATGATGTGCATTTGTTCTGAGCAACGGGTTGTCGA
Source organism: Eutreptiella sp. 'Long Island Sound 2002' (assembly GCA_964036045.1). Classification (NCBI taxonomy): domain Eukaryota; phylum Euglenozoa; class Euglenophyceae; order Eutreptiales; family Eutreptiaceae; genus Eutreptiella; species Eutreptiella sp. 'Long Island Sound 2002'. The sequence goes on from OZ038388.1 coordinate 5,407,456, forward strand.
ATCGTTAGTGCTTTTCAAACGGCCAGATTGGCTTCACCATTAATGGTTTCAAGCCGCCGCTGCTGTAGAATCATGGGATGTGGTGCCATGCTGCTAGCTGATATCGACAATGCTCATATAAGATGGCATTGTGTTCCATCAAGGCATGTTTTGGAGTGACGACATCCGATTCTTTCCGTATTTACATTACCACTCTAACTTGCATTATCTAAGAGCGTCACAGCATGAGATCCAAGTTGCGGGATCATGCTTGGTGTGCACCACAATCAGGGCATTGGTGAAACACTGCTGCACAAACGTGTGCGAGCCCCATATGCATGCAAAATGCAGACACATGGAAGCCTCTCCGATTGCAAGGCAGTGGACCTGTTAGATTGGATGATGGATGCATGATGGGAGTCATGCATGCTTGCTCACGTGCCTCTCTGCCCATGTGTGGCCCCATTGAGAGTCATTGTGCAACAGATACGCATTGGGCTGCCGAATGCACATGGATGCGAACAGAGTTGGTATTGCACCCACCACCAACTCCGACACCCAAATAGTCCATCTAGAATTCTTTCAAGAAACGAGCCCCGGAAGAGTCACCAAGTGTGCTCTCTGAACCATCTTCCCAAGCCACTCCTTTCACGCCAACAACAACCTTTTGAGACCCTTTTCGTTCCCGGTCCATGACATTCGATTTGTCACCCCAGCGCCACCGGGATTGGTGTTGCCCACCATTGCACCCATGGACCGACCATCCACCCAGGTGCAATTCCAATTGCATGCTGTTACACGTTACGTGGAGCAAGCAGTTTTTTTGGGCACAAGGTCCGCAACCTATGCCTCCACCAGTGACTCCAACTCCGACTCCAATTCTAGCCCCAGCTCTGACTCTGACTCCGAGTGCGAGGCTGTCACTACCTCTGACCGTGATTCTACTGCTGACTTTGGGTCTGACTAGCTCATGTGGTTCTAATGGGAGGCCATGGTGGGGCGCCACATACACTGTAGCCGCAATTAACCAGGGGCCTTGTGTCCTTGAACACAACTACCACCACCATTGGAACCACGGACGTCCACGGGTCGGTTTTTGGGGTATTTTCGGGGTCGCGTCAATTGAGCCCCCTCGGGGTCCCGGCCGGAGGGCTCTATCCCCCCCCCCCCCCCGAAACGAAAACCCGGCCTCCCCATTGGCTTCAGCGGCAATGGCGTCAAGCCCGCTGCTGCTGTAGAATCATGGGCTGCAGTTGCAGTGGCATGATGCTAGGTCTGAACGACGGCGCTCATTGAAGATGGCATTGTGTTCTATGAAGGCATGTATTGGAGTGGCGACATGCGACTCTTTCTTTGTTTACATTACCACTCTGAGTTGCATTATGCGAGAGTATCGCAACTTGAGATAAAATTTGCAGGATCATGATTGGTGTGGACCACAATCGGTGCATTGGTGATACAGTGCTGCACATTCGTGTGTGAGCGCCATTTGCATGCAAAATGCATACACATGAAAACCTGCCGATTGCAAGGCAGTGGACCTCTTAGATTGGATCATGTATGCATTTAAAAAAGCATGTGCATGTGTGCCATGGATGGTGGTAGATGCGCCGGGATGCTTTATTCCACAACCTCAGGAGGCGGCTTTTGTTACTGGTGATAAGGGGGCTACAAAGCTTGACTATGTTCTTGTCCATGCTATGATGACCATATAATTAGTCCTTGGGAGCTGACATATGATGTGCATTTGTTGTGAGCAACGGGTTGTCGAATCGTTAGTGCTTTTGAAACGGCCACATTGGCTTCACCAGCAATGGCTTCAAGCCCACCGCCCACGATGCTAGCTAGAAACGACCGCGCTCATTGGAGATGGCATTGTGTTCTATGAACGAATGTCTTGGAATGGCAACCATCCGATTCTTTCCTTATTTACATTGCCACTTTGACTTGCATTATTTGAGAATATCACAGCATGAGATACAAGTTGTAGGATCATGCTTGGTGTGGACCACAATCAGCCATTGGTGAAATAGTGTTGCACAAACGTGTGTGAGCCCCATTTGCATGCAAAATTCATGGAGTCCTGGTGAGTGCATGCATTCATGCAGTGTAGACATGCCCGTCAGTATGTGTACCCCTAGTGGGAGACTGTTGCGCCCGCGCAACCCGCTTCCCATCAACGGATTAAATCCAGCGGCTTTTGTTACAGTTGGTAAGGGGGCTAACAAGGTTGACTATGTTCTCATCCATGCTATGATGACCATATAATTAGTCCTTGGGAGCTGACATATGATGTGCATTTATTCTGAGCAACGGGTTGTCGAATCGTTAGTGCTTTTGAAACGGCCACATTGGCTTCACCAGCAATGGCTTCAAGCCCAGTGCCCAGTGCCCATTCGGTTCTTCTCTTGTTCGCATCAGCACTGTGACTTGCATTGTGTTAGGGTACGCGTTGGAGCACAACACCACGAAACACATGTCTCCACATCACCATTGGTGTGGACCACAATCAGGGCATCAGTGAAACACTGCAGCGCAAACATGTGTAACCACAGTTTGCATGCAAAATGCAGACACATGAAAACCTGCCGATTGCAAGGCAGCGGACCTACAAGAGGTCGAAGGGCCTTCTAACCGAAGTGGGTCAATGTGTTCTGCCCTACCTGTATGTACAACCCACTGTTGTATAAAGTCTGTGAGCCCTTTTGCATGCGAATGCAAATGGAGTTTCATCATGGAATGTCACCAACTGCAAGGCAGTGCATCTGGCACGTTGAATGCTGTATACATGTGAATAACCCTGTTTTCGTGCATCTGTGCCATGCATTGTGGCAGAGCTCTTGGGCTGCGTCACAACTGGGTCTCATACGGTTGATTAACGGGCTGCACTGGGGCACCATGAGTTTCGCACGGATGTTTGACTCTGAAGTACTGCTTGCTCTCATTTTGATGCTTCTTGTTCTTCTTTTGACAAAGCTCTATGCATCCCAAGTTGCCCAGCCACTAGCTACTGCTGTCTTTCTGCTGTTGTGCCCGACAGGTTCTATTCATTAATCAAAGCGTTTCACGAGCTGGAGGCCAAACATCGTGAGCAGTTGGTCGGCAAATCCATCTTCATGTTCCAGCAGACGTTTGGGAAGCTCATTGAAGAACAAATGAGGTGAACTTCCCGCACCTCTTGCTCTCTCACTGTGGTGCAGTTGGTTGGTTGCCCTTGTGCCCCGCGGGCCAGTGAGCGAGCACCTGTGTCCAAGCCCTTTCACACGGTGGTCGCCACACTACATTATCTGCAGTCGTGGATGGTGACGAGAAACAGCAAAAGCCAAAATGTCTGTGGCTGCAGCCCCTTGCACCGCCTCAGGGTCTTGAGTATTTCCCTGTTCCTGCGGGAGTGGCTGCTCTACTGAGTGCAGCAGTCCCATGCAGAGAGGCAATGATGGATCAGGAGGACTGGCGGTGCAGTGATGTCCTCCTGCAGTTGAGTTTTGAACTCTTGTCCCATGCCCCGCCCACCCCCGAGGTTAAAGGCCTTGCCCAATTGCCTTTACAACCCCCCCCCCCCCTTCCTACGGGGCACCTCAGAGGGGGTGGGCCACCGGGGGATGAAAGGAGAGGGTGGAAGGGTATGGAGATCAGTGCCACCCTCAGGACACTGACAGAAGGAATCAGGACCCATGCTGTTGGGGTGATGATGCTGATGATGATGATCATGATGATGATGATGGTGATGATGATGATGCTGAGCATCATTGTCGTTATCATTGTGATTATTATTATACATATATATCTATATATATATATATATATATATATATATATATATATATATCCTCCAATCTACACCCCTCTCCCAACTCTAGGTGGCTCCACCACACGCCTCTAAGGTACGTGCGAAGGGCACAAAGTGGTGCATTCATGTGGTGGAAGGGGCTAAACTCGGTCAAAACGGGCTCAAAACAAGCTAAAAACACTTGTTTGAGCATTCCAAATGGTCCGGGATCACTTTTGGAAAAACGCGTTTTTGACCCATTTTTGACCCATTTTTGGTCCCAAAATGGCCCATTTTCAAGGCATTTTGGGATTTTCCATGAGCCAAAACCCGTCGCCACGGGCTCAAAATGGGCTACAACCACTTGTTTGAGCATCCTAAATGGTCGAGGATCATTTTTGGGAAAACGCGTTTATGACCCATTTTCGACCCATTTTTGGTCCCAAAAAGGCCCATTTTCAAGGCATTTTGGGATTTTCCATGGCCCAAAACGCGTCACCACGGGCTCAAAACGGGCTAAAAAGACTTGTTTGAGCATCCCAGATGGTCTGGGAACAACTTTGGAAAAAATGATTTTTTCCGCCCCGGGGACCCTGGTGGCCCCACCGTTGGCCCCCACTGTGCGTGGGCTGACCGGCCCTCCGGCTGCACCAAGTGACCACTGGTACGGGGGTCTATGTGTCTCGTTGGGCGATTCTGAGGGGTGGAAACCATAAAAAGTGGGGGGTTGCGGGTGGACTAGGTGCCCTCGGAATTCGTTTTTGAGCCACGTAGCCCAAGATACGGCCCGTGCTTGGTTTCGGGGTGCTGGTGCGCATTGCGCAGATTTTGGGGCTTTTTGGCGTCTTTTTGGGCCGTTTCTCGGACATATCGTGGAGTTAGAGGGCACCAAAGGTCCCTTGGTCACGAGAAAGTCAAGCCGCACGTGGAGTGTAGCCACCGTTTGCCTTCGTTTGGCTGTTTTGAACCCTTACTAGGGCTGTTTTGGGCGAAAAATGGCTGTTTTTGGCCCAAAACTGCGCAGATTTGGGAGGGCACCTCCCAACTTGGCGCCACAGCCTCGGGCCGCCACCGGTGAGTTTTTGGCTTGAAAATGGGCCATTTTGGGACCAAAAATTGGTCAAAAATGGGTCCAAAACGCGTTTTTCCAAAAGTGATCCCGGACCATTTGGGATGCTGAAACAAGTTTTTTTAGCGCGTTTTGAGCCCGTTTCGACCGAGTTTAGCCCCTTCCACCACATGTATGCACCACTTTGTGCCCTTCGCACGTACCTTAGACCCGTGTGGTGGAGCCACCTAGAGTTGGGAGAGGGGTGTAGATTGGAGGATATATATATATATATATATATATATATATATATATACAAAAAAACATGTTTTAGAAGTGAATTGGATGGTTATTAGTGGGTATTTGCCCCTATAAAGGTCTAAAATGGCTAAAATTAGGGTATGACATCACTGCTGGTGGGATCCTAACCAGAGTACTAAAAATAACCACTAAATCCTTGGTATATATAGTCATAGTCATAGTCATAACCACTTATCATGCCGTCTACTGGTGTTACCGGGCATCTCGCGCCGACAGGTGGTTCCTGCCTCGCTCGATCCCGTGGGTCCCAGGGCTGCCTGAGGTGGCCCACAGCATGACGGAGGACCCAGAGGACCGGGGATACCGGCCAACCAGGCTTTGGGGGCAGTGGCAACTGCAAAGCGTTAGCATTAGCAACGGCGACGGACGCTGGCCCGTTTGTTCGCCGGGGGTAAAGGGGCAAGGCACAGCAACGCAGCAGCATAGCAACAAGCAGAAAGCAAGGGCGTCTCCTATGGGCGCAAAGCAGCAACCAAGGTACAAAGCAGCACGCATGCGGCGAAGCAAGAGCGGGCCCCTCGTTGTTCGCGTACGCCACCTTGGAGACGACCACCACCCGTGACCCCACGTAATCCATTGCCAGCTGCGCACTCGCAATTGCCCACCACCCCTGACTCCACGTAACCCACTGCCAGCATGCAATAACCCATAGATGTAGAGCCAGGATTTCTGGGAGGCTCCAGCCTAGCCTGGCCCTCAACCTTCATCGCCTCCATGTCCCCATAATGTACGCCGCCTACCCATCGCACGAGTCCCCTAGTATAGTACAGAAACATGGTAGCAACTCTACTTTCTCTGTGGCCCCGAGCTGCACCCACACCCCAGATATATACCGTGCCGGCACTGCATGTCAGGGGCCATTACCCAATCAGCTTCGAGGTACCCGCATGCTCCCACGTATAATATAACAAGAGGGTCTACAGGGGGGGACGCTGGCCGCCCCGCGACGGGAGTGGCGCAACCCGTGAATATCGCTGGCTGGGATTCGGGCTGGTGGGTGCCGTAGCTTGATTATCGACCCCTTGTAGGGGTACCCACCAGAGGCTCGCCCCGGGCCGTGGTAACCAGGTCCACCTCATCTGGCCCACATACGTTGCCCTGACGCCTACCCTTGACCCTTACCTGCACTGATTGGCCAGCTCCCGTGGTTGCGCCTCTTCCGCCACAACGGCGGCCAGGCCGCAGGTCCGGCCCCCACCGACGACGTGGCGAGCATACTTATAGCATTGGCCCGCGCGTCACCCCCTGGACCACTCTGCATGTCGCCTCGAGCCGATTGGGCATGCGCCCCCCAGGAGTAAGTTGCCGCTGTGAAGACTATGTAGGTTACTCGTACATAGAGGCGACCACATACTCGGTGCTACGCCGCCGTGTAGTACCGCCGTCGCAACGCCGATGCCACCTGCGAGCCGCCACCGCACGCACCACCGCAACCGCAAGGCCGTGGTCAGACGGTTAGACTATGTACATGCCCTCAGGCACGGTCCCTCTAGTTTGTTCACGGGGCCAGGGGATGCCCCTGCATTCCCCCTGAGTTGTTAGAGGGGTCAGGGGGACACCCTAGTACCGCCATGCGACTCCGCAGCGCCCCCACTGTACGGCTCCCCAGTACCGCCGCGCTTCCCCGGTACTCCCACCATACGGACCCCAGTACTGCCACGCATACCCCCGTGACCCCAGTACACCGTCACCTGCAACTCCGCGTACCCCTCAAGACAGCACCTCCCAGATCGTCACGCCATCCCAAGTACGCCCACCATACGGTCCACCTGACCATCACGCCGTCGCAATCCTCGATGCACACCTCGCCGCTTCCGGGGCCTGCAGGCTGCTCCCTCAACCCCGTGCAACGCGCCCAGGGGGCGTCGTAACGCATGCACCGCAGCGCCGGCAGCGCTGTCGCCCGCCCCCACACAGACCCGTGAACCCTCGGAGTATCCCGAGCAACTACCCCCGTAACTGCCGTAGCCGGGCTGCCGGTAGAGACCCCGGTGTCATGGGAATACCCTACAGGGGTTTGGGCCTTATTACCCTGGTCGGGACGACCCATGACACCTCACTGTTGTACGTGGCGACCCGGGGCAGGCGGGTGAAGCATCCCTGTCCGACCCTCATGCACGGGGGCAGTACGGCTCACCATCAGGCCGGCACGACCTGTCACATCGCGTTGGCCGTCATACGCCGTCTGCCATTACCGCACACTCAACCCAAGAGGGCACTGCTTCTCGGGTGCCACCCCCGCCGCTGCGTCCAGCATAGGGACGGTGGCAAGCGCACCCACATTTCCCATACTCTGTCAAGCTGCATTACCCCCGGCCCCCACCGCGCCGTCACCATTTCCTCCGTGATGCCACAACCAAAGAACCCGCGAGTCGCCTTCCAGAGCTGCCCACCACAGCAGTAGGGGCAGGGCCGCCGTCGGCGCATCGGGGCATGATGATGATGATGGTGATGATGATGATGCTGAGCATCATTGTCGTTATCATTGTGATTATTATTATACATACACACATATATATATATATATATGTATATATAACCCCCCCCCCCCCCCCTTGCGCAAGCACCGCCTTGTCTAAGCACCAAGACCCGGTCTGACCGTCACTTTTACCGAATTTTCTGACCACGGCTTTTACGGTCAGAAAGTAGGCAAAGCGTGATTGTGTGCCGATTGTAGAGGGAAAGAGGGGCTGTTTCATGCTTGTGATGAGTCCTCCTGCTCATAACAACATTGTGCTTGTTACTGCCCCCCACTGCTCCTTGTTTTGGTGTGATTTTCAGCCATGACTAATGTCATTACCCCTGGCTTGGCTGTCACGTACATCTGGTCCATCGGTGAGCATGCGCCTGCCACTTTCATCGGTCGTTCTACTCGTGGGAAAGGTTCCACAACCGAGGAATTAAAATTGGGAGCGCCCAGAGTTGCCCCCATACCCCACAGCCCCACCAAAACCGCCCTGTTTCGACTATTGTGGTTAGGGTGAGGTATGGGCAGGTTTTCGGGACATGCCTTCTTTTGATACCGTGCGTCGCGCGGTTGCACCGCCTTGTCTAAGCACCAGGACCCGGTCTGACCGTCACTTTCCTGACCTGGCTGGTGCTTGCGCAAGGGGGGGGGGGGGGCGGGGTATACACGGACACCACGTAAAGTTTTCCTCCTCCTCATTGTCGTCGCCGTCCTTCCTCCTCCCATTTGGTTTTACTTCACAGCCCAATCATTGTGGAAATGAATGGTTCCATTTGGAAGCAAGCGCTTGGTGCACCGACGGAAGTGTTGGTTTTTCAAGACTGTTATCCGGCTATCCGGCTATCGGGCGACTTTTGACCAGTAAAAAAGCCCTGGCATGGAGCCACAGCTTGGAAATCGGCTCCTGCTTTGCCCATTTGCATTCCTTTTATGGTCCCATCATTGTGGAAAAGGATTGACTCCGTTTTGAATCACAGAGTTTGTACGCCACAGATTGTCGTGGTTTTTCAGGACAATCAGGCCAAAGATAGGCTGAAAATGGCCATTTTGGACCACTTTCGTGGCCACTGAGAGCCCACAACGGCTTCGTTCTGCAAACCAAATGGGAAAAGGTTGCTTCTTGGTTTGAGAATCAAAATGCAAAGGAACAGTTGCATTTTCAAACGGTATGTCAGAGAAATTAAAGTTTTGTGTTGCTTAGTATTTCTGCAAAATTATTAGGAGGACTGTAAGTTGTTGTTGTTGTTCTCGTTTCAGTCCAGTAATACACAAGAGGACGAAACAGGCAAAACTGCTGGCAGGAATCCGGTGAAGATTTTACCTCTCTGCAGTTTTACGCATGTTGCGTGCATCATGCAAGCAGTGGCGTGTAGCTGACCCAAAAGCTAGCACCAGCATGGACAGACAGCCTAGACGTGGGCATGGGCCTTGAATGGCTCGACTGCTGCCTTCAACAACCCAGGGTACACACATAGCCTAGGCGTGTGCATAGGCCTTCAATGGCTGGACTCCCGCTTTCATGAACCCAGGGTACACACATATCCTGCCAACGCCCTGTGGTAACACATGCACCGCTTGTGTGCGCAGCATTATTGTTGCGGCAGAGGCCGTCCTACGCGTGGAAATTGTCCGGGACGAGCTGCAAGAGTGGGAGGTGGAGGTGAGTGTCCTGGAATCGCAGCTGCCGGATGTTTGGTATCAAGGGCGTAAGAAGTACCAGTACAAGGTCGTTTCCAGCTCCCGCTCTGCCTCTGATCACGTGCAGCATTGGTGTGCCGATTGATTTGTGTGCACATCCGGTGTGAATGTCGACAGAGGGAATGCCGTGCATGTGGTGCGCACACAGTGCACAGCAACTAGTTTTGCATGTTCCCCCCAGGGTACTGAGGTTCCTGGGTGGAAGCTGATTTAAATTGTACCAATCCATGTCTCAAGAGCTGTGTGCAAGGGGGTTGTGGAAAGGGTGTTGCGCTGCTTTGTTGAGGGGACGCCTGTACACATACCCAGCCAGGTCCCTCCTCCGCGTTGCAGACGTTGTGTTTGAAGTAGGTGTTCATGATGGTGCACACGACAGCTGCATCCACGCCATTGCACCTGGTATCAAGCACAGGGCTTTGCACAATGCCCGTCGAGAAAATAATGATGTGCATGGTTTCTATCTTGCAGAGTTGGAGCTACAGACCTCCGACAGCCGCCCTCTTTGCTCCGTCGAACAGCAGCGGTTCGTGCATCACATCGTGCTCCGCATTTGCGATCTTCTTGCAATGCCCCTCTTCCATGTGGGGGTCCCCTACAGAAAAAGGAAAGCGGGTTCGGCCAAGGGTGTGGGTAGGGGCTCCAACCTGCTGCGGTAGAGCTCTTGTGCCTTGAGAGCAGCCCTTTGATGTTGTTCAGTCGGTGATGGGGCGTTGTCTTGGCTGACCCTCCGCAATATCACGCATGCCTGCATTGGTCACCAACCAAAGGCTTGATCCACATCTTACCTTTGGCATGGTTGTATGTTGTAGGTGATGCATGGTGTCGTGGTTTGAACGCAAGGGTAAAGCGCACGCTTTTCCCGACGGGACTGGGGCACGCCTGCGGGACATGTTGCCAGGGATCAGTGCTTTGGCGCCTTCAATGCCTTGCCCCATCCCTCTTCCCTCCCCTTTCCCCCATCACTTACTCCCCCTTTATAGTTCTAGCTCCGCCCTCACCCCCCCACCCCCCCTCCCTTGATCAGTGTCTCCCAAGGGGTATTGTCACTGTAGAAGGAGGCGCACCATGCGCTGTGCCCGGACTCAGCCATTTCGGTCCAGTTGCTACAGTAGCCTCCCACATCCGTCAACATGAACAGAAACACAATCACGACATCCCCACGTCCCCTGTGTTGGTGTACCATGTACCCTGCTACCCCTGTCAGCATGTTATCCAACTGAACTTCGGGTACCCGCTGGGCCCACCCCATCGTGTTCCCATGCCATGCATCCCGCCGCCTGTTTCAGCCGACAGTCCTTTGTGCCTCATGTTCACACTGGGAGGCCTACGGGGATGGCAGTCTCCCACTGCATCATCTCGTATCAGAGTCAGCTCATCCTCTCACTACGTCGCTGCTTGTCAGATCCGCTACCAAAGGCATTTGTGGGGTCATCGTAGAACTGCGCTCGGAACATGAATCCCGAGAGTCATCTCGAGGGCCCTACAGTGAGCAGGCTACGCCAGCTCATCTTGATCCCCCCCCCCCCTCTCCCCTCCAAAAGAACAGAATTACAATCAAACCCTCATCGCTGTGCAGGTGGGCATTGTGTTCCAGGAGCATTTCGATCGTCAGCTCATTGAAAGGGCCTACATCATGTTCTGTATGTCGCACCATGCTGTTGTTGTTGTCCACAAGCTGACCCCATCAGGCCATTGCTCAAAGTCCTGCCGCCCCAGGTGCCCGTAACAGACTGCCCCGCACTTACACGCCGGACTGGTCAAGTAGTTTGGTCTGTTTACCATTCAGTTAATGTACTACAGTAGCAATTGTTTTGTCCATCCCACGCGTGTATCACGATTGCATGGGGGGTCCAAATGTGCAGAAAAAAGTTTGAGGTTTGACCCATGTGGCACATTTCAGCGTCCGTGCCCCGGATTTTGGGTTTGCTGGGTTGGGTTGCACGCTGAAGGGTCGTTGGTTCGAATTCTGGAAATCACAAAGTCGGTGTGCATCAGCTTTGCATCCGAGTACACGTTTCTGTGTTTCTTGCGCGGCCACATTGTCGCCGGAGAACAATACCAATAAAGCGTGGAACCGACGGCACGGGGCCGCTTATTCAGCTTACCCCTCGGCCCAATATGCCCTACCACAGATGCCACTTACCCTGGCTGGCCAGCGGCTGAACCTTGTCTCAGCCAGCCCCCCCCCCCCCCCTCTGGGGGCGTCCTGCTACCAAAACCCTCTGTTGGGGTTGTGGCATTGCAACGGACGTCCCCAGGGCGTCGTTAGAAGAATTGAAGGCCGGTGGTCCGCAGGGCGCCGGGGGACGCCGAGCCTCCCCAAAATGGATTCCCACATCTGTTGTCCTGCCTTTTCTTGTCCAGAGTGGAGTGAGTGGAGGGAGCAGGAGAGGGCCCGCCTGGCAGAGCAGGGGGCAGGGGCAGGCAACGCAGCTAAACCAGGGGGGGCTCCCCCAAACCCCCCCCCCCCCCCAGACCAAAGTGACCATCGTGGGAAAAACGAATCGGGAAAATCCGGTTGGGCCATTTTTGGTGCACAAACTTTTGGGTCCCAAACCCCCTCCCCCCACCCCCGCTCCAGAGACGCCCCGGACGTCCCCGTGCTCCTCACACCCGCACGTATGGTGCCCCTTGCCACACACACTGCCCCACCCCCCGGCACTCCGCACGCCCGCAGGTATGGTGCACCTCGCCACGAAGATGATTGCCCACGAGGAGATCAAGGAGCGGAAGAAAGTCTTGCTGCTCGAATCCACAGGTCTGTGAGGGGCAAGGGCAAGGCCGCGGCGGCAGCCTGAGGCTCCGCTTCCATGGGTCGAGTGCGCTGTACTCAGCGTCCTGACTCCCCCGAGTGCGAAGCAGGGGCGTCCTTAAGGGACGAGATTTTTTTTTTTTTGCTAAGGACAGCCCTTAAGGACCGCCCCAAGGGACCACCAACCGCCAACCGCCAACTCCCATCAACTGCCAACCGCCACCAACCGCCAACCACCAACCGCCACCAACCGCCAGCCACCAACCGCTGCCAACCGCCAGCGGCGACCAACCGCCAACTGCCAACCAATGCCAACTGCCTCCAACCACCAACCGCCAGCCAACAACCGCCGCCAACCACCACCAACCGCCAGTTGCCAACTGCCAACCGCCAACCGCCGCCAACCGCCAACCGCCAATTGCCACCAACCATGGTTGAGCACATGGAGTGCCCGCGGGCTTTTTTGGGAAACCGGAACACTTTTGTTTTTTTTTTTCCGTTAAGGACACCCCTGCGAAGGTTCAATGTATTGAGCCGCCGGACGAGATGTAGGTGCCCCCCTGGTGCAGAGCGCTGAGGACGCAAAGGAAAGGACAAAAGGGAAAGAATCATTGTGGTTGTTGGAAGCCCGTGTCAGGGAAATGATTCTCCGGGTGCGCACACCGGCGCGCACAAGTCAGCGCTGGAGTCGGCAAACCCAAGGACTCGGGGTGTGCATCTGCATGCCCCTGGTCAACGGCACGGACAACAGCCCGTCTCTGGAACGGCCGACCCCCGGAGTAAGCAGGACAAGTCATCCGGGGGCTCCGTTGACACGACCAAAACACCTTCGGACCCACAGAGGGTCGGGATGAGCCCACCGTGCGGTGACCGCCGGGGAGCACTCGATGAGACTGGGCATTGACACAACGACATCCCCACTCTCCGCCTGCGCACTCATCGCACTGCGGCGCAGATTTTGTGCAAGTGAAGAAAGGTGTGCTGGACCTGAAGCGGAAGGTGATCTGGATGCAGCGCAAGCCAACGCAAGAGATGTCGGAGATGTGACGCCCGTGCGAGTGGTGCCTCCGATCTGCTGCATCGAAGGGCCCGGAGACTGCTCTCGGGGCCTCACTTCATCCCTCGTTGCTTGCTGGGGTGCTCGTAATGTGTCAAACGTTCAGTCAGCTTTCGGAGCTTTCATGATTTTGCTTCGTGATTCGATGTGTTTCGTTGGATGAGTGCCATGCGGTGTGTGTGTGTGTGTGTGGGTGGGCGGGTGGGTGGGTGGGTGTGGGCCCTTTGCTGCGGGCCTCTGGCTGGATCCGGGACGCCAGAGGCTATGTCGGTGTACTGACCAGCGCCTGGGGTCTGGGAATCCTCGTCTCCGCTCCCTGTACCGCGGAAAGGCGCCCATTGGCGTCGGACATGCTCTGTTTGTCTTGTCTGATGACCAACTGACGAGGATTTTTCACTCAGCCAACAACGCTTTGTGCTGTGCATCGCAAAGTGTGTGTGTGTGGGTGGGTGGGTGCAGAGATGATTGTTCAAGGTGGGATTGGGTGGATGAAGCGAGGATATTGCAGCCAGAAATTGAAATGAGCTTCCCAATATACTGTACACTCCAGCACGTTTGCACTTCTTGTTCCTGCCAAACGGCCATGCTCTTGCTCCCTCCCTGAATCATCGCCACTGAAGTCGCCGTGATTTAGTCAGGCTGTGTGAGACTTGCTTCACTGTGGCGGTACTCATTGATTGGGCGTTCGTGTTCGTCACAGCCACGGAACCGAGCAATGAGAGTTCTTGCGTATTACCCGCTAACCACGTGCTTGCCACCGGGTGTCTTTATTACTGCAGAGAGCCAGTCAAGAAGGGCGAAAACCGTATGTCCGATTTTATTTTATGCGGCCCTCTGTGGCATGATCCCGTTGGTTTTTCTTGGAGTTGTGGGATTGCCACAAGGGTTTCGCGTCATTGTTCATTATAACTTCCGGAATTTGCCTCAGCTTTCCAAAGCTTTTTAAATTTAGATGTTTCTCCCATCCCCCCCCCCCCCCTCTCTCTCTTTTTTGAACATGCCCCGGTTCACGTCTTAGCAAGCGCCAATAGCTGCAGCACGCCACAGCATGCCCGAGCAAGGAACTTTCGGAACTGCAGCTGTCGGTGGAGGCCGCAGCAGGCCACAGCGTCCGGAAATTTCTGGTTGCTCCTGCACCGGCTGTACCTGTCCACTGTTGTCCCACGGAGCTTCGTCCTATTTTTGTCTCTGCCCCACTTGCCCCAGCTGGTTGACAATTTGTATCTGACAACCCTCAAACAACCAAGCAAAGACACACGAAGCACTTGAATGCTTGAATTCTGGTGCTTGCAGACTCCCCAGTATGCCCCTGCACGGGGAGCTGAGCAAATACATCCCCTGAAATCCCTTCCACTGAAATCCCATGCGATACATTGTTTTGCCTACCCCCGAACCACTGCTGACGACCACCTCTGCCAGAGTTAAGGTCGGAGGTGAACGCTGCAGATTTTCCTATATTATTGTCTGTTGCAGTCTTCGCTGGCCCGCCATGTAGAGAGCATTTCGTGTTGATGAGACGCATTTTGGCCCATGATCATCTCAACACGGGGGATCACACTTTGCGCCATTTGGCACACAGATGGGCAGCACGCATGCATGTGAGGGAATGGAGTAAGAGCATAGGTGGGCTCATATTGCTTTCCCTTTTTTCTGTGTTTTCAGGGTCTCAGGAAGGGGGGGTGGGGGGCTGGATGCTTGACACATTGCGCTTTTGCAGCATCAGCCAGTGGAGCGTACACCCTCACCAAGTGCTCGAAGCATGCTGCAGCATGCCTCAGTGCCTCTCATTTTCTGAGGTAGCCGTAGAGCCAAGGGTGTCTGTTTACCCGACTGCATCCGCCTGAAACACGGCAGAGGCAGCCACATCTTCGTGCAGCTGCAGCAATCGGTCATGAAGGGCCTCCGTGTTTCACAAGTGGTGTGTGCGTGGTGATTGCTCGCGAGGTTTCGGCAGTCCGGTTTGCAGCAGCACCCGCTACGGCATGCCTGTGGGTGTCCGATCGCACGGCTGGGGTGCGATCACGGATATTCATGGGGTCATCGCATTCTTGACCGGGGGTGTTCGGTCAAGTCAGCGGGTTCCTGGCCCGGAGGGAGGCCTTGTGGCCTCCCTCCGGTACGAAACGCAGAAGTAGGGTGATGACCCATCCTGACCATCATCCCCCTGCACCCCCAGCCTCCGATTCATGGCGTCTTTTCGTGGACATTTTTTTTCAGTTAAAAAAACGTCGACCTCCAACCGCCGTCGGTTCGCCTCCAACCGCCGTCGGTTAGCCTCCAACCGCCGTTGGTTCGCCTCCAACCGCCGTCGGTTGCGCTCCAAGTGTCGTCCAATTCTGTGCCTAAATACGGAGGGCTGGCTCCTGGACAATCCGAGTTTTGTTGCAATCTTTTCTCCAAACAAACATCCCCCTCTGATTGGGGACCAGAGCAGACCCCCGGACGGGCCCTCCTGGGGCCTGATCACGTGCACCGGCGGTGCCTTCAGGGCGTGGCAGCCACTCCCCACAGTGCCCCGCTCTTTGCATCGGAATGTGCTGCGCAGATTCCACTCCATTGCCACGCCCCCCCCCCCCCCCCGCCCTCTGGTGCTCCGGGGCTTCGTGTGGCAGATCCGGTGGCTTCTGCGTAGCGCTCTTCTTTGACACGGGGCTGCCGCTGACCTGTTTGTGCCCCATCCCCGGGTCATCTTCGTGTCTCATCGGTGCTTCTGGGGGGCGTACCGTGCGCTGTGCACGCGCTGTGCGAAAAGTTGGCTGTTCTCCACCACCGGGTGTTCGGTAAGTTCAGAAGGTTGAAAGGACGTCATTGAATGGCCTCTGCAGTGGACGGGGCTATAGGGGGCAGAATTTAGGTCCCTGGGACCCATGGCAAGCATTAGATGTTTGAATTTTTGAGTTTTGAACTGATTGTGCATGATTCCGCAGGTGCGTGGTTTTCAGGGTTGTTACCTGGATAATCACCGTAATAATTGGCGCTGTGCGCGCGCTGTGCGAAAACGCCCCCCTGGTCTTGTACGCTCCGCCCGTGTCAGAGCAACGGCGGGTGTTGTTTCCGCAACTTTTGGGACCGCGCAATTTGGCGGCCCCATTTTCTGGTGGTCCATGACCAGACATGCCACTCGCGCCCGGCCGGGAATCTGGGTCTCGTTAGGAATCGGCCCTGTACTGTGTGCCACCAAGTAATATTTGCCCCAGTCACATCCAGAACTGGGTAGGATCCTGTTGCATCCCGTCGCATCCGGTGCATGGCTCAGTAGGACCCAGATTTGCTTGGTTGTGGCCGGCTTGGCAGGCGCCAGTGGCAAGTCTGATGCAGATCAAATTTTTTCTGTCCTTTGAGGCTGGGGGATGGTATTTTAGGGACACTGATCGCTGCCCCACCACCCATCTGCACCCCCTTCGTGCCCTTTGGAGGTGGAGGTTGGGGAACCACCTGATGACTGGTACATTCATGACGCCATTGTCGCCGCTTGTGTCTTCTCACGGCGCAAACACAACCAACGCAGTGTTGTCTCCGTCAAATTTTTGAACTTTAGCATTGCTCTCGGGAAGGGGGGGGGGGCGGGGGAGGCCGCTGACGAGCCCATTGTCTTCCTGCGCTTTGTGCTGACCGCCTGTTGTGTGCGCGGGCAGTACCCCAGAATTTCTGTGGGACTGCCGCCTTGGCCCGGTTGTGTGTGTGGGGGGGGAGTGGGGGGTCGCGTCATAGACCGAGGAGCCCCCCCCCCCCCCCCACCTCCTCCCCCCCTCCCCTTGTCCGTCGCTTTCCGCAGCCGAGACTCCACTTGACCCGCATCCGCGTCTCCTTTTCTCCTGCGCCCCGTGCCTTTGTCGTTTGCCCTTCCTCCCCCTCGCGCCCTTCCTCTCCGCTGCCGGCGGTGATACGAATCGGATTGTGTTGGAGTCGGCCGAGGTGCAGCAGCACACGCCCGGCCTGTGGGCCCTCGTGTGTTGTGGGCAGGGGGCTGTATTGCACCCCCGGCCTGCGGCTTCGGATGCGTGACGTGACGTGTAGCACGCATGTCGGAGGCTTCGATGGCTGATGCTCCCATGCTGCGCCTGTCCGACGGCGGCTTTCGGTTTCATTATGATGCGCATTGGTCATTCCTGTGCCCAGCCCCATGCCCCCATCCCCCAGTTGGGGGTCCAATCGGAACACGTTTCAGATACGCCTTTTGGACGCTGTGGTGGGCACTCAATTGGCTGATTGATCATTTGAAAAAGCCGACGACGGTTGGTATGTTTGTGTGTGATTGCGGTCCGTCATTCGCAATCGAAGGTTTGTGTTCAGAACAACGGTTCGTCAACGGTGCTGCCAGTGTGCCGGAAGCATTTCCGGTTCCCAGAGGCACTCACGCGTGACGCCGTGCGGTCGTCTGTATGCGCCCCTGGCACAACATGGTATCCAGTTGCTGTTTGGGTGCATTCCCCCCTCTTTTTCTATCCTATTTCTAACCGGTATGTTTCGAGAATAGAGCCTGGCTCAGACTGTTGGGGCCATCTTCACCACGATGCGATGAGTCAGTTTTAGGGGGTTACTGGATGGCAGCCGAAATGGCTGCTTCCGTAAGACCTCGCACATATGCACAGCGCATGTTGTTGCAGGTCCTACTGCCCTGACTCTCACCAAAAAGAGAAACGTTTTGATCTGCAGTCTGCCCCAGGTACATCTGGTGTCATGGCTCTTTTGTGCGGGACGCAGATGCCTGTTTTGCTGATCTGCTTTTTGGCAACGTCCAGACGTTGGCTGCATTAGTTTCCGCCGTAACCACTTCCGCCTTCGCTGCCGAGATGCAGAGGGGCCCAGGTCTTTGACAATGTGCCAACTCCGCAAAGGTAGGCGTTCCGCTTACCTCTTTACACCGTTGATAATCTGCCCGACCATCGTCGAGGATTCTGTGCAGGATGGCACCAATATCGCATCCGTTCACGGCATCGTAGGGGTCTCCTCAGAGGTGTGCCCCACAATTTGTGAATCGTCAACCTATCAGCCCCCCTTCCTGCCGCAAAATTGCTTCAAACCACTGCTAAGGAGGCCCCACTTCTGACTGCAATGGTTCCAATTTGGGGACATGGTGATGCAGTTACAGGGAGAATTCCATTTACTCACATGTGGACCTTGTATCTTGGCACCCACCGGAACCCTGGTCTGGGGTCTTTTTACGCACCCTACTGCGAGTGTTTACCCCTTCCTTTTTCCCCCTTGTAGTAAAATTCTGTCATGATGTTCCTCCAGTTCACATGGAGTGGCTGAATGTGTAATGAAGGAGACAATGGATGTGCGAAGTCTTGCGCATGAGCAGACATGCTAGTGGATATGTTGAAATCACAGACACAGCAATACCTGTTGTGGACGAGTGGCAATTGGAGGTAGCCAAGGCGGCAGACAAGTTGGACAAGTTGAATAAAAGTGGCAAAGGTCCAAAATGTAACTATGAAGGTGGGCGTTGATGCAAACACATGAAAGAGGAGTCACCAAGGGAGCAAACAGTCAACACGGGCAGGAGGTAGGAGGTAGCTCCTTGCTTCTTCATAGCCTAATTTTTTTGTCTTCGGTCTGAAGGTGTGGCTGCAGCCAGGCAGCTTCCTCTGTAGCATCAGAAGGAGAAAACAGCGTCCCCTCTCTTTGTGAGGGGAGGCCTGTTTTAAACATGCCATATGACCTGGGCGGAGTACCCGTGGTGTAACAGAAGACGGAAGTGAGCTCACCTTCGCAGCTTCCGGACTATGTCTACTGAACACAAAGAAAAAAAGCTTCTTCATAGCCTGATTTGGTTTGGCTGTTTGCCACAGGTGGTGGAGGGAACTGGTCTCGAGTGCGAGTGTGATGGCACATGGAGGCGCAGGTCAGTAAGGCTCATGACCTTGGATCTACCTTTGAATCCCACGCGGTTGGAACATTTCCCACCAGTTCCAGGATGTACACTGCACACGCAGTGCGGCGCTTCATGGCATTTTCCTGGGACTCTGTGATTGCTCCACAGTCTCCTCCCATGCTGAATGTAGGCCCTGGCCTTCACTGGCATTGACAGGTATTTCGGTATGGGAGTGGAGTAGACATCGCTGTTGCATGCTGGCTCACCTCTGAGGACACCAGGCCCCTGCTCCAACCCATTCCCTCCCTTGCCCAAGCGAAGCCTTGTTCAAGCAACAGGTGGTATTGTTTGTGTCAATGTGGTTTGCTTTTTGTGGTGTGAGTGAAGACCCAAATTTTTGGAATTTTTTCGCATCCATGTGTGGAGAGTGCCATATGAGGCGTGTATTCCCCTGAAGTATGGAGATCCAATTCACAGACTGAACCAACAGATCAAACAATCAATTCCTGGGACCAAACTGTTTGCAGTCAACCGTCCACAGCCAAATCTCAGGAAGCGCTGGCACAGAGCGCTGGTAAAAACCCTGAATGATCTGGGGAATGTCCAGCCAGCTGCAGACAGTTTGTCTATGGATGCCAGCCTGTTGTTGAATTGCAGGGCAGCAGCTGAAAATGGCAACTGCAGCCAGAGTAAGCGCCGCCGCGTCGCCTGAACAGGTCGCGCACACTGCCAAAATATCATGTGTTTTGAATATTTGTGAATGCAATTCCTGCGCTATGCACATGTATTTTCAGTGAAGTCAGTGAACCAGATGTATAATACACCAGATGGAACACGCCAGTAAAATGACGGATGTCTGCATGTGTGATACACGCACTGATGTGAGATAAAGAATGTCTTTTTGAATATCCTGTGTTATCTCACGCTCAGACTGATGAGGGCCTAGTGTTGGGCCGAAACCGGTCTCGTTTTTTGGCTTTGTTTGTGGACGCTTGCATGTGAGCCGTGTGTGAAGTAGCCCGTGACCACCGCTGATTTTCTGATTGAGGACCCCTTCTCAGGATTTTCCGGCGAGGACAAGCTCAAAGCTCATCCCAAAAAATTCCAAAAACCCAAAAAAAAATCCAAAAACTGCCACGAGCCCAAGGCCACCAGCCAGGACAATGGTGGTGCAATGTCCCGGGGTGGGGGGGACCGTCACTTCATGACCGCCCCCCCACCCCTTTGGGGGGAACCGTCACAACAATGGGGGGGGGGGGGATTTCAAGGGTTTGGGAGGTACACATCCGGATCACCGGTTAACTCAACCGGGCTAAGCGTAGGTCTCGCAACCGAAGGGTCGTGGGATCGATTTGCGGATTGAGCATGCCTGGAGGCGGGCGGTGGCAGCCGTGCATCAAGGGCATCCTTTCTGGGGAAATCGCCAAATTGAGTCTTCCTTATGATTCCTTACCCTTAACCTGCGAACCCGTTGACCCAGCAGCAGCTGTAATTTTCTGGTAAAGCCGCCGTTTGGCCCCATGGTTGATGGTCACGGAATGCAATCCAATCCCAATTTTGTGTACAATATTTATTGCTTTTACTCCGTTTGCACGCGCCCCCATCCCCACCTCCACCCCCACGCCCACCACCGCACCTCCAAACCTCCACATCACCGAACCGAACCTGGGAGCTGTGGCAGGTGCGCCTTGCCCCTCAGGGTGCGCAGGGGATAGCCCCAGCATGCGACATGACTGCGTTCTGGGGCTGCTCATCCTTCCGCCCCATTGCACATACAATCCCTCCCTCCCCTCCACATTGGCCTCCCCGTCACCCTCCAGGATTCCCCGTCCTGCTGTCTTCGTCGAAAAATGCTGCTTTTTGGCGTGGCAGTCTCCCACCGCATAACCTGGTTTCAGACTCAGCCAATCCTCACTACGTGTCAGATCCGCTACCACGCCATTGTGGGATCATCGTAGCACTGGACAGCTCTGAACCTTGATCCCGAGGGGTTACCTCGAGTACTGTGAAGTGAGCAGGCTACGCCAGCTCATCTTGGTCTGAGCCAAAAATGGCGGTTTTTACTCCACACTCCACTCCACTCTTCTGCCCTGAGTTCCGTCTCTCCTGCACACCCGCAAATGCTGTTGGAGTCCGACCACTCATCTTCTGCTGTAGTACTGATTTTGTGGCACAGCTTGTGACATGTCCATATTGTGACGTTGAATGTTGCCTGCTCCGTTGCACCGTGCGCTGTGCCCGCGCTGTGCACGCGCTGTGCGATAAGTCGGCGTTTTTTACCGCCGGTAGCCACGGGTCCCAGGGTCTTGAACTCTGCACCCCCGATGCTGTTTTGAATGGATCATGCACGCTTCTGTAGGTGGTAATTGGCGCTGTGCCTGCGCTGTGCCCGCGCTGTGCGAAAACCCCCCCTATGGCCTGTCAGCAAGAAACGCCATCTGCTGTCGGACTCCAATAGATGCACAACTGCTCCTGATTTCTATGGTCAGCAGCTATGAAACAAAATTTCTGTAACCCCCCCCCCCCGCGCGAGAGCAATGCCCTTGTCTAAGCAACTGTAGGTGTTGTTTCCGCAATTTTTGGAACCTTTCCTTTTTTGTCCTTCATACATTCCCCCCCTTGTCACAGCACCGGTAGGTGTAACTTTGGGACTTTAGTGTTGCTCCCGGGGGGGGGGGGGGGGCAAAGGCCCGTGCATGCACATGCATCGGCCACAATTAGTAGCGGCTTGCAGCCTGTGTCACATGACGTTTTTGCCAGACTGTGGTCTGTCTAGTCCGTTGCATTGCCGAACCTGGGCCCATGTGAGGGTGTCCCGTCCTGCTTCCCCCCCCAAAAAAGATTCGGCAAATGGTGATCTGCAGCAAATTGTTTCTGGAATCTGCATTATGACCTCCCACACCCAACCCCACCCCGAGTGGTTGCAATGCAGTAGCGCTTGGTAGGCGGCTATGTTCAACAGGATAAGTCTACCAAAAGGTCCCACATAGACATTCACCTCCCTTGCCTTAACTAGCCACCCCCCCCATTCCCCCGCCCCGCCTCTCTTCAAATAATTCCCCGACCCAACGGCCGGCACTGTGCTTGCGCCTTGCTATGAATGCGTGCACGAAGTGGGGGGGGGGGGGGGCAGTTGTTTGCCAATGTTCCCCTTGGGGTGGGGGCACCTTTTGGATGGTGTGTGCACAGTGCTTGGGCGGTGCTCAGACAGTGTGGAATTGGGCACCTTCCCTCACAGAAAAATGATGCATGTAGCCCTTGAAGGTGAGTTTGGAGAACCGCGGCAAGCACACCATGGAGCCGCACCATCGGGGTCTTGAGCAACCCTCTCTCAAACCTGCACACCATGCGTCCACTTTGGGCCAGGGGAGAGCTTTTTGGGGCCTCCTCGGATGGGCTGAGATGGCATGGACCCCATCGCAGAAAAAAATATCATTCCGTTTCCTTTGCGTGGATCAAGTCGTGTAGCCCCCTATGTCCAACGAACGCATTGTGCAGAGGCCAACAATTCGAAATGATTTTGAAGATCCACCTAAATCATTTAAAAAACATTTTATGTCGGCTTTGTAGGCTGTGCCTGGGGTCTTGGATTGAGGGAAACTAGGTTGCATGTTTTCTTGGGGCTGGCATTAGATTCGTTTTCCGGTTCCTCCAACATCCTTGGGGTTTTTGGAGTGCCACAATTGTAGAAAACATATCTTTTTCCGGGGGGGGGGGGTGATTTTCCGGGGCATTGAGGAATGCCATGCACGCAGTGCGCGCGCAGTGCGAAGTTTTGGATGTCGGCAAATACTCGGACCCTACTTTTGGCCCCTTTTGACAAGTTTTTGGTTCCATACTGGTTTTTTTTTATAGCTTCCTAGCATTTGGGAGTGGCACATTTGAATTGTCACCTTTTGTTGCCCATTTTCAACCATTTTCACCCATTTTCCATCGCCTATATTGAACTCTTTCCACTATGGGGACCCCGAGAAGGCAGGGGTGATGTAGCCATACATAGCTCCACGGGGGGGGCGCCGGGACCGGACCCTTTACGCCGACCCCCCCCCCCCCCCTCCCTGCCGGGTTTTGGCCCCGAAGTGCTGGACCATGGGCGCCGAAGGCGCCCTAAGGAAATTTTGCATGACTTAGTAGAGGGTGAAAAATTGGTATTTGCCCCATGTGTCTATACTCAAAATACTCAGTTTTTTTAGGAGAACCCAATAGTGGATGAAAACCAAATTGGACCAAATATGCATACCACTCCTATGCAGAGGTATGTCAGAGATGGGCCCTACCCTAGTGGTAAAGCAGTGCCCTGCAACTTGAAAATCATGGGTTCAAACCCCAATGGCGTCAATCTGCAGGACCATAGGCAGGGCCAGGGATACCATGGGAAAGTTATTTTTTTGCTTTTTTTTTGTTTTGACTTTATCCTCTTTGAGGAGGAGCACCCCACGAAGGGCACGCGAGGCGTTCTTGCACACGATGTGCCACTTGTGTACGTGCGCTCGTTGTGGGCACGTAGTGCACGGAGAGAGCGTTTTTTTTTGGGGAAAGACGTAGTGCGCGCGTTGCAAACAACCCCCTCCCCCCCTTGCTCCTCCAACGGGTTTCGGAACATACATCAACTCTGCCCTAAAAACAAGCATGGTTCGGCCTGGGTGGGGCGCCATTAGCAATAGTGGCCGGGAATGGACTCGGGGGTGCTATGCCCTTAAACAAAAGTACCACCTACCATGCCCCCCCCCCTTGTTTCAAAAAGTTTTCTCCAACATACATGCTTCGAAGTGATTACCGCGTTGAGGCGGTCATCTTATGCCATGTTTGTCAGGCTATGAAGCCTCCCCCCCCCTTCTTGGCAGCCTCCCTCCCCCCCCCCAGACCCAGCCCCCCCCCCCCCCCCCCCCCCCCCCCCGCCCTGAAAATGGTCCGAGAGTGGGAGGGAGTCGGCGTATGGCCCGTCGCTACGGCCCCCCCGTGCATAGCTCGCGGACCTTGAGGAGTTTGTGGTACGGCCTTCATCCCCACCACATCACTATCCTCGCTCGCCATCAACAAGTGTGTCGCGTCCACACTCAGAATCACCACCGCCCTCCCCTTCACCCTATTCGCGGTCCCTATCACCCAAGAGACCACGGACAACGTGTTCCCCACGCTCCGAGTCAAGGGACACCTCATCGCCGCCTCCAAGAGCGAAGCAACATGCATCGAAACACTTGAAGCAAGCGGACTTTACAAGCACACAAGGCTGAGTGGTTTGTTCATAAGGACAGTGGAGTACCAAGTTGAAGGCAGTTTTGTTGTTCTCATGTGGGCTTTGTTGCTTCGCTGTGCAACCAGTCAGGTGATAGGTATTCTTGGGTGAGTATCCCGGCTTCTGCGTGCGCAGTATGCACGCAGTGCGCACGCAGTGCAACAACTTGGCCTTGGCATTGGGTGCGAAAATTTGCGACCTAATTAATCTTGAGACCAAAACCATTTCTCCGTAGCCCCCTCATTAATCTGTGTGGAGCCATGTAGCCACCACTAGGCCTTCCTCGTGGTGCTTATTGGCCCCAGAAAGTGCTGTTTTGGGTCCACTTGCACCGTGGTGGGCAAAACTTGGGTGGCCTATAGCCGCCACTGTATGTTGATTCGGACCCTGGTCCCATTTCAGTTTTTTCTTCTACATGGACCCGCTAACCACTGCTGGGGTCCAGGCCCCATCTCCAGGCTTCCATGATCGGCCCCCCCATGGGGCCCTATGGGTGAAAAGTAGCCGTTTTCAGGCCGGCATGGGTTGGCTGAAACATTGCGATTTCTGGTTCAACAACCCGCAGGGACCCTTGGGCGGGGCTTTGGCTTTGGCCAATGGGTGGTCGGGTGAGTGGGCTTTGAATGTGGGTGGTTGGGTTAAGTTTCACCCCCGGTCGCTAGAATGAAGCCTTGGGTAGGTCGAATGTACTGCATGGGCAGGCACTGATATCAGCCCCAACGATTTTTGACTGGATATCCTTCAAGAGATCATGCAAGGGTGGAGAATCAGGTTGCACATTTGGGCACAGCAGAATTTTGTGCTGTTGGTGTTGCTATATTGATGCGTGTATAGACTTGGTGGGTGGTTTTAGGGTGTTTTGTCAAATATGCAGTCAGTGCATGCATGGTGCAACAACATTGCCAACGTCAATATGTCCCTGCGTCAGTTACCATGGCACCCAAACACTACGACGCTGAGGTACCAGAATTCCCACCGGGAATTCGCGTTCCGCCCACAAGGAGTGCGAGTGCGCCTAAGGGGCCCCCTAAAGAGGGGGAACCGTGTGTGCCCTTCGTCCCGTCCGTGTTTGTGAGTATCTTGAGTCTGCATCTACGCTTGCCCTTTCTAAGTGTCCATTTTTTCGTCCAGCCTGTGTGACGACGTTGTCCGCATGGATTGTGTTGCAGGGGCTATGGGGGATCCTGACCCCACCGGTGGCCCTGAGCTGCCCCTCCTCGGGCCCGCTGCCCTATGATCAACAGCTGCATTTCGTTACGTATGCCACCAAGATCAACCGCAACCTCTGCGCCCTCGCCGGCTCTGTGCTGCACTTCACGAACCACACCACGCCACTGCAGGTGATGGGGCTCACCACCTCGAGGGACTGGCAGTGTGCCCCGCGGAGCGTGGCCAGGTGGCCCGGGGCCAAGGCGGCCACTCTGAACCGCCACGCCTTCTGCAAAGTGGTGTGGATGGACGCGTGGCTGCGCGGGCCTCACTGCCGCGCCCGCGAGGACGAGCTGGTGGTGTTCATGGATGCGTACGACGTCCTCATGCAGCGCCCGGCAGGGCACCTCCTCGAGGCGTATCGCCGCCAGACCCAACCCTCCCCTCGAGCACCGCGGGTGATCTTCAGCGCCGATACGCAGTGCTGGCCCTTCAACAACAACTACACCATCCGCACCCGTGTGCCATGGGATCCAGACGCACTCCCAGTCTGCTCGCGGTTTGCAGCCCGTGCCTCAGGCCCTTTCAAGTACCTGAACTCTGGGATTTTCATGGCGCCTGTGAAGGACTTAAGAGACATGTACAGTGCGGCTCAGTATTGGAATGCAGAAGTCGATGATCAGGCGTTGCTGGCGTTGACAGCCCTGCAGTCCTCGCACATTGCCTGGGACGCCACCGCCGCCATGTTTCTGCCGCTGGTGCCCAGCAATCAGTATGTCAAGCGCCACCGCCGTCGCATCACCGAGCGCGGGTTCTGCACGGCGGACTACTTCCAGAACGGAGTGCCTGCGAAGGTGATCTCCACCGGCACTGTCCCAAGTCTACTGCATTTCAACGGCGGATCCAAAAGGCAGTATCTTACGGCGTGCCAGACTCGACTGTTCCAGGAATTCCCATATCCCTCGCATGGCTCTTTGTGGGACATGGATCGCGGCGTGTTTGTCAACTTGAGCACCGTCTGCAACAGATTCACTTAAGTGTGCGATGTTGAGCCTACAGTCATTGTGCCTCGTGCACACTGGGAAGCCTACGGGCGTGGCAGTCCCCCACTGTGTCACCTGGTTTCAGACTCAGCTAATCGTCACTACCTGTCAGATCTGCTCCCGCAGCCACTGTGGGATCATGGTAGCACTGGACAGCTCTAAACCTTGATTCCGAGAGGCTATCTCGAGTACTGTGAAGTGAGCAGGCTATGCGAGCTCACCTTGTTCTGAGCCCCCAAAAAAAATTCGCTTAAGTGTGTGATGTTTGTGGCTTGCGATGTGAGGAGCAGGACTGCAAGGGATATGTCACAACTCGAGGCCTGCAGCGCCGGGACTGTGTGCGCCTGCCAACAGGACTCACCGAGGGGGCGATGCGTGGGCTCCTGCTGAAGCCTACAGCATGTGGAGCCCAGAGTGGCAAGGGGAGGGAAGGGGGCAGCACGTTTGGTGTACCCCGCCCCCCCCCCCCTTGTATAAGCTACGCCAAAGTCCCAAATTAATACGGTCCCTACGCCTACTGTAGCTTGGACACGGGCATAGCTTGCACGCAACACATGCAACGACCGACACACAGGTCAGTGAGCGCATAGTACGAGTGCGCCCCAACCTCCACCCATGTTCCCAAAGGCATGCAAACACAAGAAAGTGTTTGAAACAAGGAAATTCAGATTCCCACCCATGTTCTCACAAGCAATGAAGCATGAGAAGCCTACAAATGTTCAGCTTGGAAACCCTGTTTGCAATCATACACTATGCGGAACAACCGCACATGCTCACCACTTGAAGATGCTTTAGAAGATGCCTTTGCCTGAGGTTTAGGGGCTGGATTGGGCTGAGGCAACTTCAAGTTCTTGGAATGAAATTGCCTTGCAAGTGGTCTCTTGTAAAATACAACTTCCCATCAAAGACATGGGCCATTCCCCACGCACCTTAGGCAGCCTTAGCCCAAAAAAATTCAGTGAGAGCATCATCGGAGTCACTAGAATCATCACTTGAAGAAGAGGACTCAGAAATGGGGTGGGTTCAAGTGGGCAAACACTCACAACAAATGTGTCCATGACTCTATGTGACTGGTAAATTCGTGAAACCCATGTCTTATGTGGCTGCACTACGTTTGGTACTGAATTAAAATTAGGTACCAAATTAATACGGTCCCTACGCCTACTGTAGCTTGGACAAGGGCGTAGCTTATACAAGCGGGGGGCGGGGTATGTTTGCCGAAATAGTAGTGCCTGGGGGGGGGTATCTTGCAAACGTATGCACATCTGTCAACCCCCAAACGAGTGCTGGAGAAGAGAGTGAATCGGAACCGGAGAGCATTCAGAGGGAGCTGAAGGTTGTGGGCTTTTCAGAATGATGAAGGAGATTGGCTCCGCCTGCAGATTTGGAAGGGTGAGGGGGTGCAACGCCGATCGAGCTCTTGGGAGGTTTCAAAGGTGCACCTCATAAAGGCCCCCAAGATGCAGAAGCTTGCATCCCTGTGCAGCCCAAGTGTCCTGCAAATCGTGCACTCGTGTGCACTTCTAGTGATCCACAAAGTGCTCTTTCCCAAGGGCATCTTTTTGTCCCGCCAACGTTGCCGCCAGTGGTGCCGTGTCAGTCCCGATCAACACGTCTTAACAAACACAAGTATCACCTGCGACATCCTTCCTTCCAACTGTTTTTTTCTAGTTTCAGCACAGAATCACCTTTTTCTGGGAAGCCTTCACGGCGTTGCACTCTCATCCTACTGCATCCGCTGGTGACAGGGTCCAAAGTCCAAATAAACGTCCCGCCATTGTTGACAGCTTCTGGAGTTTTTACAGGGGGCATTCTATGTTGTACTTTAGCTGCCACACAGAACCGGTCGCACTTATGAGGCACACGTAAGTCTGAGCAACAAAAAATCCGCTTTCCCTATGGGTATGCCGTCCTCGCTACGCCGCTGCAGCCTAGCTGCCGGGGCAAGGGTATGGGGATGAGAAGTTCAAGGCCAAATGCCGGGGCAAGGGAGAGCGCGAGCGGGGTGCTTGCTCGCTAACACCATGATCAGGATGGAGAACACGTCGTGCAAAGTGCTGGCGAACCTGGCAACTGTGGGTGAGGTGCCGGAGGACCAGCGGTATGCCTTATTGGATGTGGGATCTGTCCACGAGGTTACCTTAGGGCAGCTAGCGACCTCTAGCTGCATAGTGTTATTCCGCCAGTTGCTGGGGGTTCCCCTGGTGAACTCACGCTTCGCATACTATTCAGACGCATTCCTATTTGCCATCTCAGTACAATCAAGGGTCATCTGATTTGATGTCATCCCTGAGTAGGTGCAGGTTACTGTGCCTATGTGATCAGCCCAAGTGGCTCAAGGAACGTGCCCACTGACATCCGTCAGATGCCGTCAGATGGACGGAGCGACCTGGTCCACTGCTGTAGACCCCAACAATGCCATGCAAGCGCTGCAACTAGTGCCATCAGTATTGGCAGGACGCAGGTTTTGCTTGCAAAGGCAGTGTCCCGACCAGAAATGAACTGATCAAGGGGCGTGCCTTGCCAGGGTGAGGTATGTGGGTTTTAGCTGTGGACGCAAGGGGGTGTATGACGTTCTGGTGTAGGAGCCGTGTGTCCGCTTTAGAGTGGGGCAGACATCACGTTGCCGGCAACAATGGGGGATATGACACCAGCCAGCGGCTTGACACCATCGACGTGGTCCCAGAGGTACGCAGGCTGGAGGGAGCGGTGGGCAATGAGTTCGCAGCCATCTACACAAGCATGCTAGATACAGCTTCGACGGCGGACAGCAAACCAGATGCGTCGTGGTGCTTAGGCACCAACGCAAGCAATTTTGCAACGGGGGGGGGGGAGGGGGGGCGGCATGCCATCTCAATGCTCAACTCGCACAGGGAGCCCCCACATGCCTGGGAGTTCTTCTGTGGGGCCCACACCACAAACATCCAACGGCAGCATCAGGTTGCAGGCTACTCCGGGCACCGCACTGGGGCCGTGACCACTGTGGCTATGATGCAAGCTCTCCCGGCCGGTCCTGGAGCCGGCGGCAACAACGCACAGGCAAGCAGCCACTCCTGCCACCACGGGGGTGCATACTTGTAGACCTGCTGGGTAGGACGATGGTGTGGCATCCGGCCTTGGCAAGCGGCAAAGGAGAGGTTGATGGGTGTGATGACCACGGCTTGAAACATTGCATTATGGCAGGCGACATATCCTGTCCTGTTTCCCAGTGCTGATTTTTGTTCTCCTGATCTATATTGATTGTGGGCTGTCTGAGAAGGAATTTGATTAGAAGAATTGTCTGAACGACACAATGGTCTGAAATGCTCAAATTATGGGCAACGTGGATTCAATATCCTGTGGGTCAAAAAGGCAGTTTTTTTGTATGTTAGTAAAGCGACTAAATGCCCATAATTTAAAGGTGCCAGGAGGTTGCCAAAGTGGTTGGGGGCGGTTACTGTCGGTTACCAATGCCATTGAAGCTGGCA
Organism: Eutreptiella sp. 'Long Island Sound 2002'; assembly: GCA_964036045.1. Classification (NCBI taxonomy): domain Eukaryota; phylum Euglenozoa; class Euglenophyceae; order Eutreptiales; family Eutreptiaceae; genus Eutreptiella; species Eutreptiella sp. 'Long Island Sound 2002'. The sequence continues at coordinate 5,437,260 of OZ038388.1, forward strand.
CTTAAGTGTGAAGCGTAAGACGCTTATTTTTTTTTTATATTTGGCGTAAGTCGCTTATTTATTTCTTTTTAGGCGTAAGTCGAGTGTGGAAAAAAAAACTCGAAAATGTATGGTACCCGACTTAAACTTTTTTTGTGACGCGACCTACACCAAAAAAAAAGTTACACAATTTACGCCTTTTTTTTGAAAAAAAAAAAGCGAGGTACGCTTTTTTTTATTACGCGACCTACGCTTTATTTGATACGCGACCTACAGCAAGAAAAAAACTGAAAAAGCGAGTTCCGCTTTTTTTTTTTTTTTCAAAAAAAGCGAGGTACGCTTTTTTTGGTTACGTGACCTACGCTTATTTCAATACGCAACCCACTGCCAAAGAAAATAAAAATAAGGGCGATGAGGCAGCCACTTCTGATTTTGTTCCCCTTCGCACAAGGGGGGGGGGGGGTTAGGGACTCGCAATACACGCTTTGTTTGCGTGGCCCCTTGAGTTGGGGTTAGGGACTCACAATCCACGCTTTGTTTGCGTGGCCCCTTGAGTTGGGGTTAGGGACTCTCAATCCACGCTTTGTTGTGTGGCCCCTTGAGTTGGGGTTAGGGACTCACAATCCTCACTTTGTTTGCATGGCCCCTTGGTCCCTAACCCCAACTCAAGGGGCCACGCAAACAAAGCGTGGATTGCGAGTCCCTAACCCCAACTCAAGGGGCTGCACAACAAAGCGTGGATTTAGAGTCCCTAACCACGCGGCGCGACCACGACAACCCACGCGCACCAAGACTTCGGCCACCGCAACCTGGTCGGAAACCACGGACCCCAAAGCACGGTTACGTGAATACGGGGAGACACAAGAGCAACACATACGGAGACAAATCGGCAAACTACGTCGAGCAGCTGTGCACTGATCAGGCTACTTCTATAAAATGGTCAAGAGATGGCGCACCGGACTCATAGCCCAAGACACACCACAGCCTCCGATAGGAGGAACACAGTACGTCCTCAACCACTTTGCGGGCGACCCAACATACGACGAGGACGCGTGCCGGCGACTTATACGGAAACATGTACGGCACCACACATGGAACACCACAACCCCCACATACGAGGAGTACCTGCGGTGCCTTCGGGCACCAAAGAATAAATCAGCCGGGCCTGATGGTGTCCCCCCACACTTGCTCCGGCACCTACTAAACCACATACAGCAACAACTATACCAGGCAATCATTGCAGTCTGGAACGGACAAAACATCCCAGTGGCTTGGCTGCAGTCCAGGGTAGTGCTCATATATAAAAAGAAAGATCCCCAGGACCCAAGAAACTACCGGCCAATCTACGTATCCACAGCCATATATAGCATACTCACACGCCTCCTCCTGACGCGTATATCAAGGGCCATGACCCCGGGACTTCTAGACATACAACACGGCGCCACACAGGGCCGAAACACCACAACATTAGCCACAAAACTATTAAACGACCTACACACAGAGGACGGGTACGTGGCCCTACTCGATGTGGCCAAAGCTTTCCCATCAGTCCCTCGACCCATGCTGACTGGGATCGTCAAGGAGGCAGGGGCACCAGAAAACATCATCCGGATGTTGGGGGAAATATACCAACATACACCGGCTGTACTGACCCTACACGGAAGGGACCTCCCCATACGCCCCACCAGGGGTATGAAGGAGGGGTGCCCCCTCTCCCCGACACTATTTCTACTATACTACGACATACTACTACGCGAAACCAAAGAGCGATGCCCGGGAGCCCAACTATACGTGTTCGTTGACGACATAGCTGTGCGTGCACCAACGAAGGAAGCACTACTACACACCTTAGATACACTCCACGACGTGGCCTACACAATGGGGCTACGCTTCAATAAGGACAAAACTGAAGTGTACCACTGGGCTAAGGACTACGACCTAACACCCATCACTTGGCAGCACCAGCTCATCCCTGTGCGGCCACCCATAATGACGTACCTGGGGCACGTGCTCGCCCACCCCACACAAGAAGACACAGCATGGGACATGGTCACTACACAACTGCACCACGACGTAGTGGCATATAAGACCCTACCGCTCAACGCCTACGAAAAGGTGGCCATCATAAACGCCGTCCTCATCCCCCGGTGGACTTACAGAGGGCTTTTCCTCGGAAACAGGACACGGATGGCGCACTGGGACGACATACTGCTGCAGTTCATCACGGACACACCCGGGATAGAACAACAAATGAACAAACACCGGCTGACTACCAACCTCAGCCAAGGGGGACTTGGCCTCCGCCAGTTATGGTGGTCCTACATCACCTGGTGGGTCACAATTGGTCAACAAGAATTGCAGCATACCGGCCCTACACAACAGCTCACCGCAACCCCATATAAATACATCGACGCCGTCCGAGCCCTAGGGGGCACGGTGGGCCAGCGTATATCCCAACCCAGGCAACATCGACACTTGTCGGCGGGACTATACGACTCGGAGAGCTCAGAGGAGGACCAAGAGTCACATGCAGGAAAGACGCGGCCGGCAACCAACCGTCTAGACTACGGCTGGATGAACCCTCCAGACGAGCCAACCCCTGAGGAAACCCACGAGGTATGTCAGGCACTACCCCGCCAGCAGAAGATCCACGGGATCACCGTACACTACACGGGAGAACCCACCACCACCCGGTGGTACACAGACGGGTCGAAACGACACGGACGAGCAGGAGGGGGCATTTACAACGGGACCTACCGCGCAGCTTTCCGGGTGCACGGGCCTCAACAGGTGTATCGGGCCGAGAATATCGCCTGCGCCTTGGCCTCTGAACTGGCTAAGCCAGGGGACGACATCATACTTGACAACCATAGTGTGGTGAAAGCCACACCTATAAAACGCAAAGGAGTGGTCAAGGACCAGGACTACCGCGACATAGGGTATCTCAACTCCTCCTCGAAACGACTGACGATGCGATGGACACCAGGACACCGTAATCTAGAACAAGCCACCACGTATAAAGACTACCAGGACATACAGGGGAACAACCACTCCGACGTCATTGCCAATATGGGCGACAACCTGCCCATGGACTCCCAACAACCACAACCCCATGATATTGTCATCACAGGACAAATCATGCCCACGCCTGCCAAGGCATGGATCATGCAAGTGTGTAGACAAAAACAAACACCGGAGGTACACTGGGTGAGCTGGCTCCCCATGAAACATTACAGACGGAACGCGTGGACACCCTGGCTGTGGGGGCAGGTACGGTGGTGGGGAGTGGGTGCCCCCTGGGAACGAACACCCACCCTCTGCTCCCAGTGTGGCCAACAACACGGAGCATCAGTGCAATCAAGACTGGCTTGCTGTCCCGCCTGGAGCGATTTCTGGGACTGTGGCGCAAGAGCTGGACTGATTGGGCCCAATACACGTACCAATGGCAGCAAACGGCCAACAACCAAGAACTATGGCTCTGTGCCAGACTGCTCGTACCACTGTCTCTCATCGACGCTATACCCACTACAGAATGGCATAAACTTCGGACAGAGGTGGGCCTTTTCCAGTTTCGCATGATACAGTCCGTCCAAACTCTAAGACGGAAATATGCCGACCCTACGCCACACCAACCACCGTCACCCCTATGGCTGACCAAATACGTCGCTCAGGCACTTCCACCGCGTGAAACGCCGCAAAACCTACGAAACCACGTCGGGGCGCCCATGTGGTGCGGTACGAAACGCAAACGTAAGACCGAGGTCGCGACGGCGGAGCCCATCGACCCCGACCAATGGATTCGTGATGCGCGCGGCGCAGACGACGATGAGGCAGTGGCATGGTTCGCAAGACAAGCAACTATCACAGCACAAGACGAACACACCAAGAAACGTCAGCGTCTCAGCGTTGACGCACAGCGATGGGAACAGTACAGAAAGACAACAGACAGGTTGGCCCAAGAACACGCACAGCAAACACATGACATATACCACAGAGCACACGCCGCTGCGGTGGCAAGGCAACACCTACGCACCCTGCACACGTGCTACACCAACACACTGACGGCCAAAACAGACTACCACAGGCTCGTCACAAAACTGGTCGAGGAACAGATGACAACGCAACAACTGCAGGACACACACGCACCCCTGTGCCAAATACGCAGGCAATGGTATGAACAAGCAAAGTACGACACAGGGATATGGTATGCAGATGCAAAAATGCTGCTGCTGATTAGCGGACGATACCGGAAGCTGAGTGCTGGCACCGACAAGCTGCTGGACCTGCACCACCGACAGGCACTCTACATGTGGCACCAGCAGAAACACTTGGCAAACATGACACGGTGCTACCATGACGCCTGCAAACATAAGACAACACAATACTGGCAAACAACCCGACCAGCCCGACAGGCAATATACCTGATACGGAAACGGCCGCGTGAACATTGGGACCCCACCTTCTGGGAAGTCCCGATGCAACCGCTACCAAAACGCCACAAAACGCACCGGGATCCAAATGAGTGGGAAATACCAATGACATGACCACACCCACCTCAACGGGAAACCATGGTGGCGCAGTCATGAGCTGCAGCCCGTATGCACACCCTGGCTTTGCCGAAATCTGTACCTTGCATCGAACTTGGCCCACGGTGGCCCTTGGCACTTTATGAACTGGCCCTTTTGATAAAAAAAAAGGATTTAGAGTCCCTAACCCCAACGCAAGGGGCCACGCAAACAAAGCGTGGATTGTGAGTCCCTAACCTCAGCTCAAGGGGCCACGCAACAAAGCGTTGGGGTTAGGGACTCTCAATCCACGCTTTGTTTGCGTGGCCCCTTGAGTTGGGGTCACGGACTCACAATCCACGCTTTGTTGCGTGGCCCCTTGAGTTGGGGTTAGGGACTCTCAATCAACGCTTTGTTTGCGTGGCCCCTTGATTTGGGATTAGGAACTCACAATCCACGCTTTGTTTGCATGGCCCCTTGAGTTGGGGTAAGGGAGGATTGCGAGTCCCTAACCCCAACTCAAGGAGCCACGCAAACAAAGCGTGGATTGAGATTCCCTAACCCCAACTCAAGGGGCCACGCAAAAAAAGCGTGGATCGAGAGTCCCTAACCCCAGCTCAAGGGGCCACACAACAGGGATTAGGGACTCGCAATCCACGCTTTGTTTGCGTGGCCCCTTGAGTTGGGGTTAGGAACTCACAATCCACGCTTTGTTTGCGTGGCCCCTTGAGTTGGGGTTAGGGACTCACAATCCACGCTTTGTTAGCATGGCCCCTTGAGTTGGGGTAAGGGAGGATTGCGAGTCCCTAACCCCAACTCAAGGGGCCACGCAAACAAAGCGTGGATTGAGATTCCCTAACCCCAACTCAAGGGGCCACGCAAAAAAAGCGTGGATTGAGAGTCCCTAACCCCAACTCAAGGCGCCACACAACAAAGCGTGTATTGCGAGTCCCTAACCCCAACTCAAGGGGCCACGCAAACAAAGCGTGGATTGTGAGTCCCTAACCCCAACTCAAGGGGCCACGCAAAAAAAGCGTGGATCGAGAGTCCCTAACCCCAACTCAAGGCGCCACACAACAAAGCGTGGATTGTGAGTCCCTAACCCCAACTCAAGGGGCCACGCAAACAAAGCGTGGATTGTGAGTGCCTAACCCCAACTCAAGGGGCCACGCAAAAAAAGCGTGGATTGAGAGTCCCTAACCCCAACTCAAGGCGCCACACAACAAAGCGTGGATTGTGAGTCCCTAACCCCAACTCAAGGGGCCACGCAAACAAAGCGTGGATTGAGATTCCCTAACCTCAACTCAAGGGGGCACGCAAAAAAAGCGTGGATCGAGAGTCCCTAACCCCAACTCAAGGCGCCAGACAACAAAGCGTGGATTGTGAGTCCCTAACCCCAACTCAAGGGGCCACGCAAACAAAGCGTGGATTGTGAGTGCCTAACCCCAACTCAAGGGGCCACGCAAACAAAGCGTGGATTGCGAGTCCCTAACCCCAACTCAAGGGGCCGCACAACAAAGCGTGGATTTAGAGTCCCTAACCCCAACGCAAGGGGCCACACAAACAAAGCGTGGATTGTGAGTCCCTAATCTTTGCTCAAGGGGCCACGCAACAAAGCGTTGGGGTTAGGGACTCGCAATCCACGCTTTGTTGTGTGGCCCCTTGAGTTGGGGTTAGGGACTCGCAATCCACGCTTTGTTTGCGTGGCCCCTTGAGTTGGGGTTAGGGACTCACAATCCACGCTTTGTTTGCATGGCCCCTTGAGTTGGGGTTAGGGACTCTCAATCAACGCTTTGTTTGCGTGGCCCCTTGATTTGGGGTTAGGGACTCACAATCCACGCTTTGTTTGCATGGCCCCTTGAGTTGGGGTAAGGGAGGATTGCGAGTCCCTAACCCCAACTCAAGGGGCCAGGCAAACAAAGCGTGGATTGAGATTTTCCTAACCCCAACTCAAGGGGCCACGCAAAAAAAGCGTGGATCGAGAGTCCCTAACCCCAACTCAAGGCGCCACACAACAAAGCGTGTATTGCGAGTCCCTAACCCCAACTCAAGGCGCCACACAACAAAGCGTGGATTGTGAGTCCCTAACCCCAACTCAAGGGGCCACGCAAACAAAGCGTGGATTGTGACTGCCTAACCCCAACTCAAGGGGCCACGCAAACAAAGCGTGGATTGCGAGTCCCTAACCCCAACTCAAGGGGCCGCACAACAAAGCGTGGATTGTGAGTCCCTAACCCCAACGCAAGGGGCCACGCAAACAAAGCGTGGATGGTGAGTCCCTAACCTCAGCTCAAGGGGCCACGCAACAAAGCGTTGGGGTTAGGGACTCGCAATCCACGCTTTGTTTGCGTGGCCCCTTGAGTTGGGGTTAGGGACTCACAATCCACGCTTTGTTTGTGTGGCCCCTTGAGTGTGGGGAATTGCATATGGATACCCTATAATTCCCCATTGACCGCCAGTGCTTTATTCGGAAATCCATGGTGTTTGAGGATGCCGTGGCGGTGGCCGTAGAAAACTGATGACTCGGGAGGGGGCAACAGGTAGCCAAGGGTCATCTTGTTGTCGGCTGGAGGGAGGCCTTTTACAACAACCCAACGCTGAAATGGACCCTAGAAAAGCCGCACTGGTGCCGCTGCGTGTTAGGTTGTACCAGTTCTTGTAGAGTTCTATGTTGCATGGCATATGACGGCGCCCATCCACCTCGTGGCAGTGTTGATTAGACAACCATTTTTTCGTCGTTTTTTGGCATTTTGTATTGTGTATCTCATCTTTTCCATCCGCATCATGGAAGATTGGGCAAGACAAAACTTGCATTTCACCGGCAATGGAGCTGACTTTGTGCAGTCAAAGCCCTTATTACTGTATTAGAAGCCATGATGGCTGCCACAAACGAGACCAAGGGCCTTTGTACTGCAATTCTGAAGAAGAAGGGTGCCAAGCCCGATGTAAGATTTATATTAGGGGCAAAGTCCAAGGGCGTGTATTATAAGGTGCTATGGCCCACAGCACGAGCGGGTGAGGACATACCCTCTTGTTGATGCCGTAGCAGTGGCGTCGTGGAATAAGACATTGCGAAAGATAGAGAAAGGCAAATTGTTGCAATGGAACGATTTTGTTGCCTTCATGTCAATACACCGGGTCAACGCAGCGCGTTGCACTTGCCCAACATACGGGACATATGCCATGTGTGAAGGCGCCCTTTTGTGGCGCATTGTGAAGGTTCCAGGCTTCAAGGTTCCCACCCAATACTCCAGGGAATTGATTGCTCAACGGCCCTTCAAGTTGGGATGTGTGGAACGCTTGGTCAATGCACGGGCAGAACCACCAAAACAGTCTTCCTCAAAGAAAGCCCACAAGAAAGGCCTGAAACCATGAGGTCCGCGATCCAGTACGGATGGTGCAGCATCAAATGCGTCCGAGGATGTTGTGGCAGTGCCCTCCAAAGGCAACTCTGCCCTGCATAGGAAGACGTGGCACCAATTGAACCTACAATTGTGATCGCTCCACCCTTCACATCTCTAAGGTCGAGTTAGCTTTCTTGGATTTTGTTTTCACCCCCATTAATCAGTTCGCCATGCATGAATTGGGTTGTGACCTCCCTTACTTCGAGTTACAGTGCCATGCCCCCACCATTGGTCTCGCTTTACTGCATTTTGTATATATGCACACCGTATTTCTGAGTCCGGGTCTGGGTGTCTATCACCAGGCCCAAGGGTGGCCAATGGGCACGAACGCAGCGCCTCCATGGGCGCAGCTGAACTTAAGAAGTTACGAACATGCGGGTCGCCTACCGAGTGATTGTTTGCTCTTCCGTTTCTTAGACGATGGACTTATCCTGCACCGCTCTTGCCACACGGTGGTGAAACAACACCTGGATGTGATCTATCCCCCGAATCTCCCATGGTCTTTCGAGGTGACGGATAGGGTGTCGGATATTCATTTTTTGGATGTGCACATCGTGGCGCTTTGCCCCCTTAAAACCTCCGTGTATTGGAAGCCCACACATACGTTCTCCTACATCCGGTGGGATGCGAATGTGCCTAGGCACATTAGAATCGCGTGGGTGAGGGGGGAGTTCAATCACTATATTAGAATTTGCTCTTCTTGCTCTTTTTACAGATTGTGTTGCCAACGACTTATCCGAGCCTTGTTGTTTCTCAATTACCCCAAACACGTTATCCAGGCACAAGCTATTGATTGGGATGATAGGCATAAATACACTACACTCCGCCGTGACTCTGCTGCTAGTGGTGGTGGGAGGGATGCAGTAGATTCACACATTGTCTCTTTGAGCCAAGCCGAGCAAAATCCACACTCAACTATAGGCCCCATTGTGCATGTCCTAAGGGTGGTACACCACTCAGCGCTACCCCTTCGTTGGTCCAGCGTGGTGCATGGTTTGAAATCCAAACTACCCTTCATTCCCGGCCTCAAGCTCTTTGCTATTCTTCGCCCTCTGCCTAACATTAAGCGCTTGTTCAGGCGCTGGACCTTGCGCGCGCTCCGGCAGCCCATTGGGTCATGACGCGCGTGCCTTCTCTTGTGGCTATATGTTTTGGCGCTATTTGTTGATTTGTCTATTTTTTGGGCCTGCCGGATTGATTTTTGTTTGTTTTCAGCTGATGAGGGCCTAATTTAAGCCGAAACGCGTACTGTTGGGGACGCCGCTTATCCAGGATTCCGTGATCGCATTGCATTGCTTCTTGTGGGCTTGTATTGCTACCTGTGGGTGTGAATTGAGGTCTTGAGGCTTCTTCCTGAACCATAGAGGGTATTTCAGCCAAAGGCATTTATTTTCCAAAAAAAAAAACACGTGGAAATCTGTGTATCGATTACACAAGCGAAAGCTGTTATCACTGCGCAGTTCCCCCCCTGCAGTACATCATGTGCCGAGCTTTTGGTTCCATTGGCAATCCTCGGCTGTGTCCAGGGAGCTAGCCAAGCCGAACAATTTCTGCACCAGACAATCCAGGGACACATGGAAGGCCCTCATGGCCCTACAGTTACCAGACACGGACAGGCATTTCCTATACAGGGCATTATGGTGTAAACTCCCGACGGGACAACGCCAAGCAAGAATGAACCCGGGACTGACCAACTGCCCTATTGATGGGGTGCCTGAAACCCACAAGCATCTCTGCACGGACTGCCGCTTTTTGAAAATTGCATTTGACTGCATCAACAAGGCTTATGCGCCCATTGTGATTGAAGGTAACCCCATCTCTTCTGTGTCCGCATTGGTCTGGGATACCCCCTCCCTTAGCTTGAGTACTGCACCAAGACTTCTGGCCTGGTCGGCCATCGTGGTCAACTGGGGTCTGCGAACATCAGCCCGGATTAAGGGTTTCACCGTCACGTGGGAAAGCTTCCTGACGGGCTGGGTGAAAAAACTAGCCACTTGGCAACAATACCCTCTGAGGTGGCTGTCCACTGCTGAGCTAAGTATATTCACGGACTGCGTCCTGCAGCTTTTAGAAGAGGGTAAGCTGGTTCACCCCAACCTCTCCTGTTCTGCTAATTTGCCGAGGCCACGACGCACGGGCAATAACGCCAAGATGGCCAGGAAACTGGCTGCAAAGCAAGAGTTTGCCTCCCAACTGGAGGGAATCGTGGCACAAGGGCTGACTCAGATATATACGAACGGCTCATCAGAAAGGGTCCTGCCCATAGGGTATATTGGTGGATACGGAGTACATGTGCCGAACACACTGGATCTAGGGGCACCTATGCCTGCACACCTACCTCAAACAAATAATGCTACTGAGGTGTACGCAGTGACTCAGGGACTGAAAATTTTTCCACAAGCAAACTTGGCCCTGATGACAGACTCTGCCTTGGTCTACCTGGGGGCCACCAGCGCAGCGCGAATCTGGAAAATCCGTGGCTGGCACGGATCACACGGCCCCATACTACACCCCGAACTATGGGAAGAGCTTCTACAGCTCATCGCAGACCACCAAGGTATACTGAGTTGGTACAAGGTCCCATCGCATGTGCAGATAGAGGGTAATGAACGTGCCAATGATTTGGCAGAATGGGGACGGCAGCAAAACCCGCTATACCCAGAGCCCCCCGGGGACAGAGAGGAGGGCAGGGCAGGCACGGAAGCGAACCACAGCAAAGTGATCATTTTTTCACACAAGCACCCATCCCCCCCCGAGCCCGCAGTACATGCAGGTTCACCCCCACCCCCAGTGGTGCAAGAACCCTCGACACCGCCGTGTGCGACACCGTCCGCTCCCATGTCAGGCACACAGTCAGATACACACAACATGGTGACACCCCTCGTGACACCTATTAGAGTACCGGTCAGTGCCTCCACATTGTGCAGAGATACACCCGCCCGCCTGCTTTTGAATGATCTGGATTTATGCCTCATGGATGAACCTGTAAGTTGTCAGAGTGGCTCCCTCTCAGAGACCACCGTGTCTTTCGCCTCCACAGAGGATCACATTCAGTCTCAGGCTTCGCAGGACAGTCTACTCACGGCATCAGGGAGTGAAAACCATTCGGTCCCACGGCCAACCAAACGAAGGCATTTCAACACGCCTAGCCCGGTGCCATCAAGCCCCGCCTCAGTGGAAATACACTCACGCGGAACAACCATGTACTCACCCAGCATGCCGGCGCGTTCCAACAGACAGCCTGTATACTCGCCACGGCAACCCGCATCGCCTCTGGCGCCAGACACGCCCAATTTCTGGCACTGCTCAATATGTGACACGGATTGCTCAGGGCACTCCCCACCAGAGGTACCCACCACCCCGGACTCTGGCTGTTTTGAGATGTAGGGGCCTTCTCCCATGTCTGAATGAACAAGCAAGAAAGCACCTGATCTGCAATTGAATTCGTGGTGACGATAGGGTCTGATTGTCTCTGTACCCCGTCACGCTATGCCCTTGATTGAGGTCCACCCCATGCCCCCAAGAGCCCCCCCCCCCCCCCCCGGGAGACCTTAAGCAAAGTCCAATTTGGCTCCGGTGCCAGTGGATGCTCTGCGGCACGGAGCCATTGGCCTGTTCGACTATTGTGCCCAGTCACGATCATGTATAGGACGTCGAGTTCAGCTCAGACGTCAGTACTACCAGGGTGCGAAGGTTGTAGACCTGATTTGGGATGTGTTTCCCCACCCCCGAGGGAGTCGTCTGTCAGACACCCAAACACCCTTGAATGTTTTGACTGTTCCGTGCACATGCACCGGAGGTTGGGCCTTCGACCCCTCACACACATGCTGGTGACACTGTCACTGTGGCTGGTCACGGCTATGTACATAGATAGTGGAGCACCCCAACCAAGAAGGGGACACATGGAGCCTGTGTGAATGAACTGCACATGCACGCACTGACGTGATGAACTTATGGATGTACGACAGGCGGTGGTGGACGTCTGTACGTTTCAGCAAACCACCTTTATGGCCAATTGAACCTTTTCCGCCCTCCTTGGGCAGTGCGAGCCAAAAGTGTACGTGTGGTGCATGCACCGCGAAGCGCTGTGGTTTTTTGCTTGACCAAAGTGGAGTGCCCCATGCGAGGGCGCATCCCTCCTCATGAGGATGCGTGGTTGTACCGCAAGTGGAAAGCGGAGGTTGACGTCGATTCCCTCCTGCAAGCCACCTTGCCCCCTGGTCCTGTTGAGGATGAGGTGGACTCGTACGAGGCGTTCCAACTCGCTGGTAGGGTGAGCGAGCTTTCAAATGCCGCCACTCCGGAGCACGATGCTGTGGTGCCTGTAGCCAAGTCGTTGATTGCCGGCATCTCCGAGGAGGAGGATACTGCTATCCCTGTGGCTCCAGCACGGATGGCGACCCGCCGGACGCCCGTCGATGAAACCAAGCCTCTTGTTGTGGGAGATTGGTTAAGCGACAAGGACATTGCTGTGTGGCTAAACGACAAGTTGTACCACAATGAGGTCGAGGAGCCACAAGCATGGACTATGGCGGTGACATACATTGTGTCCTGCCTGAAGAGGATGAGGAAGTATGAACACAATAAGGGCAACAACCATACCACCGTTGGTTTGGCTTGGAGGCAACGCCACATATTTATTGTTAATAGTGACGATTGCGAAGGGCTCCATTGGTTTCTTTGTCCCATCGACTACAAAGTCCTAGTATGAGCCTTCAAAGTCCACATTTGGGAGCCATTTTTTGGTAATTCTTTGGTCCGGCCAATGTTGAGACGCCTCCAATCAAAGGGTGTTGCCGCACATGCTCAAGCTTTGGGTTTTCAAGAGGATGGTTGGTCATGTGGCTATCAATCGCTGCATCTTTGTGATGAGGTGGTCAACCAAAGGGGAAGCATGGACAATGTTGTTGTTACACCTTTGCCGAAAGGATTCATCAAGGAAGCAGTGCGCATCATCAAGGCAGATCGCTCCGTCCGAGTCCCCGGCACTATCGTTGAGAATGGGTGGGAGGAGGAGGAGACTTGCTGGAAGCCTGGAGAATCTCCTCCTGCCCCAGCCTCCAACCTTGAGCCCCCGCCCCCATCTACTTCTCCCCTCCTTTTTGACGAAGACGATCCTCTTTCGGAACCCGAGGGCAACATTGCTGCCTCCTCCTCGGAGCCAACGGTTGGAGAATTCCCCGCCTTTCCGGCCTTCAACTCCGAGGACATGGCCCAAGATGGGAAGTCAATGAAGGGCAATGTTAAGGCCCCTCCACAGACCCCGCAGTCCCCTTCCTCTTCTAACCCCCCCCCCCCCAACTGAAAACTTTCTGAGTGTCTATTTTTTTTCGACTTTCAACATTTCATGGATCATGCATCACAAGTGGACGCTCGGATTGTGTCCAACTCACTGACTACACCAACACTCCGGCAGCCGCTCCCGGACAACGGCGGGCCGCTGGCGGACTCTTCCAAGAGCATCCCACGAAGCATCGACAGGAGATGGCGGATGATACCAGGGGACGGCAGGATCGTCGGCAAGGCAAACGCCAAGGCCGACAGCCGGCCTCACGCTGATCTACTGCCGCAGAAGAGTTCTGACAAAATTCCCAATTTTATGCTGCAGTTTGGATACCCATTTGCACGGGACCCCAAAAACCCTCGAAGTGGGAACGGAGATCCTGAGCCCAATTCAGCTTTCAAGTTTGGTGACCAAGACGTGCAGCGCAATGCAGGAGACAACATACCTAATGAGCTGGAAGTGCAACGCAATGCAGGAGGCAACATTCCTAATGAGCTGGAGGTGCAGCGCACTGTAGGAGGCAGCACTCCTAATGAGCAAGAAGTGCAGCGCCATGCAGGAGGCAACATTCCTAATGAGCTGGAAGTGCAGCACAATGCAGGAGGCAACGTTCCTAATGAGCTGGAAGTGCGGCACAATGCAGGAGGCGACATTCTTAATGAGCTGGAAGTGCAGCACAATGCAAGAGGCAACATTTCTAATGAGCTGGCAACAAGCCCCGCGCCCTGTCAGGGAGGGTCTCACTGGTGTTATGCCACCGGTGAGAACACGGACCTATTCCCCTCCAAGCGCCCCGTCTTTGGATGTGTGAAGGATGGGTTTGACGTCATTATGAAGATCAGTAACACCCCAACCGACTGCCGCGACAGCCCGCAGGATCCGGGGGGAGGATTCAAATGATCAATATTGAGAGGATTCATTGATTGTCTTGGACATGCGCGTAGTTGAGCCCCGTTGCTCGGTTGCATCTGGACACCTGTCAGGAGCAGTGGCCGAATGCGGCTCCAGTGGAAATGTCACCGGCACATCAGGAGTTAGATGATCAGTTTTGAGCCTGCTTCTTTTCAACATGCCGAGCCGACCAGACAGTAGTGACCAGTATATATAGATTTTACATTTTGTTTGATTACAGGCAGCCGAACTTGGTGCTTCAGGGCCCCTCCGGCCCTGACCCCACTACCCGCGGTTTCTCTAAGTGTTGGCAACGACCTGTCAGCCTTCGCTCTCTCTGAGTGTCGCTGACGTTTGGGCAGGGGCGTAAAGCTTCCTATGGCCCGCTGTTGGATTCCCCAAGACCGAATGAGTGTCGGGGAGCACCGTAGAGCCTCTGCAACGCTTTTAAGCTTCACTTGTGGGTCTCCAGCCGGGGGAACTCGGAAGGGATGATATTACATTATGTCAAGGTGCAATGATATCGAAGTTGAGATCTTCATGTTGAGGATCGCTTGAGGTAGACGATTTTGAGGTGCTATAGTATTGGTGTTTTGTAAGCAGAGCAGACCTGTGAGCAAGTACACAAAGGAACATTCCAGTCGTGATTAATGCACAATACGAGGAACTGATTGAACTTTGCGTGGCAATGACCGGTCGCCTGTGACACGGGGGCGTTCGGTAGCCAAGTATCCGTTGCTTCATGGCCCAACTGAAAACGAACCAAGGCTGGGCGATGTGGTCAGCAAGAAGTGCACACTGGCGGTACCGATGCGAAGTCAAGGCAGGAGCGTCGCCGGTGTTCATGTCATACCTAACAACATGGCTAAGGGAGCTATGTGAGTGGGTGGGATTTTACACAGGGGAGCGTAGGGAACAATGGAAAGGCTTTCAAAAATCACTGGAACAACTTCGAGACACCGGA
Source organism: Eutreptiella sp. 'Long Island Sound 2002' (assembly GCA_964036045.1). NCBI lineage: Eukaryota > Euglenozoa > Euglenophyceae > Eutreptiales > Eutreptiaceae > Eutreptiella > Eutreptiella sp. 'Long Island Sound 2002'. Next base: position 5,452,287 of record OZ038388.1, read on the forward strand.
GTGCAGCCGCGACAAGGGGAAGTGCAAGTACATGGGGGATTGAATGCATGGTGGCAAACACACACGGAGTGCTTCACCCAAGAGAAACCAGCCAACGATCACAGTTGGCAAAGGGCAACGGAATCACGTCCGAAGCGCCCGAGGCAGGCAGGCCCGGGAGTGCTACAAGGAGTGCAAGATCTGATTGCAGAACTGGTGGCGAAGGGCTACAGGATAGTGTACACGGACGGATCGTCGAAACGACTGAGCCACAAGGACATGCGCAGGGCCGGGGGATTTGGCGTGTTCGCGGCGGAAGACGAACAGGGACCAGAGGTGCGCTTCTGCTGCTACGTACCAACACATCACATGCAAACAAATAACGGAGCAGAGCTTTGGGCAGCCGTGGAAGCCTTACAGGGATTCTGGGTGCCAAAACTGGCAATCCTCACCGACTCGCAGTACCTGCAGCTGGGAGCGACTGGCAGGGCCCAACACTGGAAGTCAAAGGGATGGACAACCACATCTGGAAAGCTGCAAGTCCACGTCCCAGTCTGGGAAATGCTGCTCCAGGAAATGGCGACGCCGGGAAGAGAAGTCACGTGGGAACATGTCCCAGCACATGTCAACGTGCAGGGAAATGAGGTGGCTAATGGATTGGCCATGGAATGCATGTATTCAAGCCCACTGTGGTCACGACATGTTGCACCAAATTCATCATCAGGGTCAGAGTCCACGGTAGGCTTGAGGGGAGGGTCGGGATTAGAGTCAGAGGGCACCAGGGCACTCTGGTCATCCCTGGGTATGGTATCCATGGACAGTGATGAATTGACAGGGGAAGCATCCGGGGAGCCAGCGCCACGTGAGATGGGACCATACTCCTCAAGCAGTACAGAAAGTGAGGAAATGAGGACAGGACACACACACCAGGGAGTGCTGTCGAGTGCACTGTCAGCAGAGGACACACTGTCCTTCAGCACTGATGTGAGTGACACCAGGCGGCAGCGCAAGAAGCGAAGGCTCAGGAAACGCAGGAACCCAGGACGGGGTCGATAATGACAGAGCCAGTAGCCCTTGCACAATGGTGCGGACATCTCACAGGTTCCAAGCACAACAATGCATGTCTGAAAAATCTGTGTTCTGACGCAGAGTTTGCATCACATGAGCTGCGTTTTGTCGCAGTGAGCAGCAGCACGCAAAGGAGAACTCCAAGCAGCTGAACGCCGCGTCCTGTCGCGGACAGGCACCCAGGCGTTATGCCGTCTGGAAGGACACAGCAGGAGAAGGGATCACATCGGCAGCGGTATGGCCCATACACACACATCCAGCCAACCCCAAAGAAGGTCAAGCCTCAGCAAGAACGCCAGCGTTTCAAAGTGCAAGCACTGAGTCAGCTGGACGCCATTGCGAACGAAGGACTGCAAGCAGTTGAAGCAGAGCTGACCACAATGGCCTGGGCCCGCAACCAGCAGATCTGGCTCCGACTGCACCAACCACATGACATTAGGATGCACTGTGAGATTGTGGACAACCATGGGGAACCATTGCTGATGAGCAATCAGGAGCTCTACTCGGTGATGGTCCAGATCAACTGGACCCTGAAGACCCAGGCTCTGGCGAACATGCAGGTCCAGTGGCGACCCAAAAGTGCAGGCAAGTGGCACCCGTTCCAGTGGGAGGCGATCCTCCACTGTCCGACGGCAGAAGGACACAGAGCGGTGCCCTCCTCGGTGAGCAAAACTGGAGATTGCATGCATGTGTGGCTGGTAGGCCGAGCGGACCTCTTGCGGTTGTTCCAAAGAACGCTCTTCAGGCAGGCGGACCCGGTTCCCGGGGACGCCGTGCGGTTCCTCTACACGCTGCTGAACACACCCCCATGCGAAAGAAGATACGCATGACAGGGGGTGACACAAAGGAGCAGAAGAGTGGAGCGCATGGTGCAGATACCCCATCGTCGTGGCTCGGTGGTTACACCACACCTCTTCTGTCCCATGGAGGATGGTTCGAACCCCGGGGGGGATAGAGATGCACCGAACGACCCGAACCCCCCTTTTTTGGGCACGAGAGAGAGAGAGAGAGAGAAAGAGAGAGAGAGAGGGTAGAGCACAGTGGGAAAGGAACAGAGAAGAGCAATAGGAGAGAAAGAGCAGGGGAGAGCAAGAGAGATCTGGAGGGAGAGAGTAGGAGAGAGACCCACAGAGCAAGAGACCGGGGCTAACCGGCGCAAAGGGAGGGTGGAGGGTTCGAGCTGACCAGGGTAAATGGGACGCCACGGCAGCACGGAACAGTCAAGAAATGAAAAAGCAGGGCGCCGTAGCGCCCCTGAGCGACAGGCTCGGCACGTCGTCACGTGTTGAACAGTGGAAGCATGACTGGGGCTGCGAGAGTGCGGCCCACGTGAGGCGGCTGGAAGCCAGTGGGCAAGAAAAAGTGGACAGCATGCGCATGAATGGTGTCGAGCGAAAAGGTAGACGCCACACACGGTACAGCAATGAACTGTTGAGAAACCTGACGGCAGGAGCACATGCTGAAGTTTAGAGACACCTTTGCACCAACACAGGGGCACGACAACGACACGTCCTTACGACACGTCCAGAACTGGTCTACGCTGCAGTGCAGCAAGCAAGACAATGAACAATTGTGGTTATGACCATGCGCTTGTGACACGGGGGCGTATGCGAACCCAGTTTCCGTTGCCTCATGGCCCCAACAAGGGGTTAAGTGCGTGGTGGCAAACACATACGGAATGTTTCACACAAGATCGGAACGTCAACACGCGCAACTGGCAAGGGGAAGCAGAACCACACCCGAAGCGCCCGAGGCAGGCAGGCCCGGGAGTGCTGCAGGTTGTGCAGGATCTGATTGCATAATTGGTGGCGAAAGGATACAGAATTGTATACACAGACGGCTCCTCAAAAAGATTGAGCCACAAGGACATGCGCAAGGCGGGTGGCTTCGGTGTATTCGCAACAGAAGATGAGCAAGGACCAGAAGTGCGTTTCTGCGGTTGCGTACCGACACGTCACAGGCAAACAAACAACGGTGCGCAGCTGTGGGCTCTAGACTTGAAGCGCTACAGGGGTTTTGGGTACCAAAGCTGGCAATCCTCACCGACTCTCGGGCCCTACAACTAGGAGCGACCGGCAGAGCACAACAATGGAAGTCAAAAGGGTGGATGACAACATCCGGCAAGTTGCAAGTTCATGTACCTGTATGGGAAATGCCGCTCCATGAAATGGAAAAGCCAGGCAGAGAAGTCAGGTGGGAACACGTCCCCGCACATGTCAATGTGCAGGGGAATGAGGTGGCGAATGGATTGGCGATGGAAGGCATGTGCTGAACTCCACTGTGGTCCAAACAAGTCCAACAGAACTCATCCGGTTCGGAATCCATAGTGGGGTTAAAGGGAGGGTCTGGGTCAGAATCGGAGGACACCAAAGCGCTGTGGACGTCCTTGGGTATAGGCGACAGCATAAGAGGCGAAAGTTCAAGAAAAGCGGAAACCCAGGACAAGGCAGCTAACCACAGCGAAAGACACAGGGAGCAAGAGTCAGAGCAACTCAGAAGCGCAAACGATCCCCGCATCTTGACTGCGGTATCTCTACAGGTATCATAACTGCAAATGCCTGAACGCCCAAAATCTGTGTCTTGGTGCAGAGGAAACCGTTGACGTGAGCCCCGCGTTCTATCGCGAAACACGGCAGCAACAAAAGCCCAGCAACAGTTGTGTACGGATACAAACTCCGCGTCCTGTCGCGGGGGAGCTCTCTGGCGTGATGCCGCCAAGAAAGCCTTGGGAGACACGGGAGAGGTGGGGGCCACAGCAGTATCGACACGGCCCATACACACAAGTCAACCCGGCCTCCAAGAAAATCAAGCCCCGGCAAACACGCCAGCGTCTCAAGGTACAAGCACTGAACCAGCTGGACGCCATAGCGGAGGAAGGGTTGAGAGCTATCAATGCGGAGCCGAACACTATGGCCTGGGCACAGAATCAGCAAATCTGGCTTCGACTGGACCAACCTCACAGCACAAGGATGCACTGTGAAATTGTGGACAATCACGGAGAACCATTGCTGATGAACAATCAAGAACTCTATTCGGTGATGGTCCAAATCAACTGGACCCTGAAGACTCGGGCCCTGACAAACATGCAGATTGAGTGGCGGCCCAAGAGTGCTAGCAAGTGGCACCCGTTCCAATGGGAGGCAATCCTCCACGGTCCAACGGCAGAGGGCCACAGAGCGGTGCCATCCTCTGTGAGTAGGAATGGAGACTGTTTGCACGTGTGGTTGACGGGCCGAGCTGATCTCATAAGGCTGTTTCAAAAAACACTCTTCAGGCAAGCGGACCGGTGAGGGAGATGTACACTCTAACCCAAGTGGAACACCACCGTGCGATGACCACAAAGTTTTCAAAAGCTTGGGGAGACTCAGGTTGGTCCCCCACCAGGTGGATCCATTGGTGCTTGGCACATTCCACTTTTTTTTGCCAAGAAATGGAGGAACATTTTTCAGCTTTCCTCCATCCCAACGGAGTATCGGCATGGGCCTTACAAGAGGAGGCTCAAAAATTGTTTCAAGGGTTGGTCCTTGGTGAGGCCAAGTATGTCCCTCCGCCACATGCACCATTGCATGTCCATGAACGCCCTGGAGCAAGGGCTTTTGGGACTGGAGGCAGCCAAGGCCTCAGGCATTGACGAGTTTGTGTGAAGAAAGACCATAAATGCTTTGTGCCAAGTGTTTTGTGCCGGTAATGGGGGACGTTGTACGGTTCCTTTACACGTTGCTGAGCACACCGCCATACGAACGGCGATATGCCTGAAATGAGCCAGCAAACAGAGGGGGGGGTAAGACGAGGCAGAGACTCTGGGGAGAGAGGGACAGAGAGAAAGGGTGGGGAGGGTGAGAAGGAAGAAAAATCCCCTGGGGAGGGTGAGGAGAAAGATAAAAACCCCCTGGGAGGGTGAAGAGGGCGAGACACAGAGAGAGACAGAGGCCCACAGAGCAAAAGGCCATTGAGAGAGAGAGAGACCCGCAGAGCGAGAGTTAGAGACTAACCGGCACTGTGGGAGGGTGGTGGGTGCGAGCTGGCCCAGATGTACAGACAGCCAAAGCACAATCAAAAGCCACCTGGAGTGGTACTGAACTGGTCTACGCTGCAGTGCAGCAAGGCAAAACATTGAACTGAGTGGTGATGACCATGCGCCTATGACACGGGGGCGTATGCGAGCCCAGTATCCGTTGCCTCATGGCCACAAGTGATGATGCCCGTCCATACGTGTTCATTTGTGGGAAGCTTTTCGAGGTGCCCGAGGCGTACCCAAAGGGCGCGGAGGGTCGGTTGGTGAACGACAAACGATTTATTCGAGAGCTGGAAGAGTTGCTTGCGAAGGACATCCGTAACGCTTGTGCGCGGAACACAAATCCGCGTGCAAAGTTGAAGGCATCGGACACAAAGTCTGATTTGATCTACAAGCTTGTGTTTGCCGACTTCTTGTAGTTGGCCACACGCCATTATGGTTGCATGCAAAGAATGTAGTTGGCCGGAGGTGACCAGACTGAGGTGGTATCGCTGGCTTGAGCTTCGTAGCCGGTGGCGCTGATATAGTCATTTTGATACCGCTTGCCAAAGGCCGAAGGGCAAATTGCATTTTTTGTTTGCGGTCATAATGAGTGTGCTCCACGTTATTTCCGCCATCTGCCGGCCATGAGTATTAAAAACGACCCTTCACGCCACGGCTCCATTGCTTTACCCGTGCCGGAGGTACCCAAAATGTCTGTGGGGGCTATATGCTTCACCTCCTCCGGTAGCAATGGCGGTTGTTGGGTGGTTCTTGTGTCCCCCCCCCCCCTTTTTTTTGGAAAAAAGGTTTTTTTTCCCATTCGCGACTTACGCCAAAACACAAAAGTTTACGCCACTGACACCAAAAACAAATAAATTTCCGTCGAAAAAAAAAAACCGCGACTCACGCCAAAACAAAGAATAAAAAAGCGTCTTACCCTTATTTCCACAATCGAGCTACGCTTTCCTCCTTGGCATCAGGGGGGACAGTGGCTGTGCACAGGCTGGGCGTCCTGGTGGGGTATCCTCCCCCCCCTTCCAATGCATCCCTAGACCAAGGTCTTGCCCAACAGTTGCGCGCCGGGCAACCACTCCCCAATTGCTTATGTGTATTGGATTGCTTCTCCTCACGCTAACAGTACCGCCACTTTGCGCATTTCTTGCACAGGGTGATACCATGGCACATGGCAGCGGCACCATGGCCCCGCTGCCGTGGGAGATGTGGTATCACATCTTCTCTTTCATGGATTTGTCGCAACTCTGCATCTGCCAGCTGGCGTGCAAGGCATGGCGCGGGCGCTGCCAGGGTCATTGGGACCGCTTCCTCCCCCGCACCGTCCCATACTCGTTGATTCAGCCGTACCTCACGCCCCTTCGCCACGAGGCACAGGCCACCCTCTGCTTCCGCGGCCATTTGCGCTACAACACCGCACTCCCCAGGTGTGCTGGCGCGTGGACGTGGTGCGGCACCCCAAAGTGATGACCGCTGTGCGTGTTTGGCAATGGGATGGTATTTGAAGCGTCATGAGCTGGCACCAAATGTGTAGATCGTATTGTTGATGAGGTCGTGCAGGGTGGCCAAACGTGGTGTCCATGCGATGTGCTGCTTCACCTGAAGACCCACCTATGCGAGCAATTTGCATTTCTGCCCCGCTGTCACCATATTGTGCGTGCTTGCAGCCCGGGCTTAGCGCTTTTAGTTCTTTTCTTTTTAGTGCCTTCCTTACATACCCCAATCTGCTGGCGGAACGGTACGCTGCTGAGGCCCATTGCAGAGGCCAAGATGTGTTGAAGGCCAAGGCGCCAGAATCAGGCGGGCTGGCCTTGGCTGCTTGTGCTTTGGGAGCATTCATGGCATTAGCCATTTTGATGTGGGTGCCCGTCCATTTACGTCCGTTTTGCCTTTTGGGTGCGTCCGTTTGCGCCGGGTTTGCCTTTCTGGGTGTAGTTGTGCAGAAATGATTGCCGGGGATGTCTGGGATATTCAGTGACAGCGCCAGTGACAATAAACAGGGATAGCCCAAGGGTGCTGAATTTTTTATGCAGTGCAGGAGCAGAGCTAATGAGAAAATGGTTATTGGTTCAAACCATGCCCATTGCAATTTTTCTGCACTACTTGTTTTTGACCACCGTTCCAGGCACGTACATTGGCGACCAAGGCCTCCCTGCATATTGCAGAAGTTGTGAGTGCATGTGGTGTGTTGTAAGCAATGACGTGTGTTTCCTCATTGCGTGCGTCCGTTTGCGTCCGTTTTGATTTTCGGGTGCGTCCGTAAGCGTCCGTTTAAACGGACGCTAATGCCATGTATGTTTGGGAGGTAGGACAGGGTTTGAGGGGGGGAGGGGGGGAGGTCGTTTGAGCCCCCTTTCCCCGGGGGGGGGGGGGGGGGGGGCTGTTGGGAAAGGGGCTCCTGTAACAGAATCTCGGAAAGTGACAGTCTGAGGACCAGCCCTGGCTCAGACATAGGGCAGCAAAACGGCCCGAACAAAAAAAAAGTTGAAAAAATTTCCCCCCTTGATAGATCCTCAAAATATTCAGCGCCTGGTGGCGATCTTTTTGAGGTAAGGGGAGGGGGGTTCGTCAGCGGACAATGTCCTGGGGAAAATTTCCGCTTTTCAGTTTGGTGCCGAAATTTTTCGCACGAAGTTGTCCCCGGACAAACCCCCCCCCCCCCCCCCCGTATATGTGTTGGGGTACCCCGGACCTTCCCCCCCCCCTCCCTCCCGCCGCACCCTTCCACCGCCTGCGGGCCCGTCTGGGGCATGGAGATGAAGCGGATCAGTGTACTCATCAAATATCGCTGGAACTGCTGCATATGTCCACCAGGACGTGCTGGTGTGGAGCGCTTTGTGACCGGCCTGCGGCCGTCTGGGGCCCGGCACGGGAGCCCCCCGACCGAACCCCCCCCCCCCCTTTTCGTTGAGGCTCCGTGACCACAGGCCTGCCTGCGATCGCTCGCGGCAGGTTCCGCTCGGGGGTGCTGAATCTGGCGCCTCCTGCGATCCACGTGGCGCTGGCAGACCAGATGATCTTCGCGGTGGACGACGGCCAGACGGGCGTCGTGGCGTACGGCGTGAACATGCCGGAGATGGGGGTGAAGGGCGTGGCCCCCATCGGCGTCCTGCAGACCAAGGGCCCGGTGTGTCGCGCGTGCCCCACGTGCAACGCGCGCGCGCCGTGCCTCGGTGGCGGGGCATGCGGTTCCGAGGGTCATCGCGAGGGTCATCATGGTGCCCAGAGCACTGTGTTCAGGGGCTGGAGTGTTGACCCGGCGACACCCCCCCCCCCGCCCCTGTGGAGGGGCTCAGACTGTAGTGCAGCGTGATCCGCCACCAACGCCCCGAAGTAGGATCACCTTGTCTCTTGCCCAAGCCCCGGGAGGGTAGGGAGCAGCACCACGGGCCAAGGGCACATTGACTGGACGGTCGCACACGACCGGAACTGAGAAGGCGATGAAGGCCGTGTGAAGGCAGGCCTTCCTGGAGCCAAGTGGCGGGTCCACACCGGATCTTTGGAGGCCCCTGTGGAGCCCCCCCCCCCCCCCCCATTGCCGCATGGCACAAAGCACTCCACAGAGTAGAGACGAACAACGTGTACACACTATTCTGATGTACTGGCCAGACTTGCCACCAGCACCTGCCGGCTCAGACATGATCAAATGGAGGAGGGTCCTACTGAGCCCCACGCTGGACGCGGCACGTTCCTTCTGAATTCTGGTGGTGCGGGGGGGCGGGTATTACTGAGTGGGTGGCCTGTGATATGGGCTCTGCGAACGCGGAAACGACACCAGCAGGAGCACCGGCCGCAGCGGCCGACAGAACGCAGCGACCCGACGCAACATGCGAAGGGGAGAACGGGTGACTGTCCAGGGCCCCGTAGCGAAACAGCAATCAGACGGAATGTCACACGGGGGGGGGGCACTCGCCCCGAAAGCCCACGGAGTTGTGGTGGAGAAGTCAGGTTTGGGTCTTCGCGCGTGATCAAGCGCGGGGTTGTTCACGGGTCATTCGGGGACCGGGGGTTGGGGGGACCGTCGCGTGTTCAGGGGGGACTGTCCGTGAGAGCGACGGGTCAGAGGTTTTGGGCTCCGTCGGCTCTGCAACTTTCCGACGTCGACCGTCTGCAGCCGAGGGATTTGGAGTGTTTTGGGTCCGCAGCGTCGGATTTGGTGCCCGCGGCCTGTGCGCAGAGGCTCACGACCGGTGCCCCCACGTTCTGCTTCGCTGGTGCAGCCGTCGCCCGCACTTCCCGGGGCCGCTCCGGCGATGCCTTCCCCCCGCGTGCGCTCTTTGCAGGTGACGGTGGTTGCTGCCGATGACACGGTCGTCGCCTGCGCCACGGAGGACCGGGTGGTGCACGCGTGGGCCCTACGCGACTTCCGGTCCGTGTTCCACACAAAGATCCCGGTGGAAGGGACGGTGTATCAGATCGTGCTGGGGAAGGTCTCCTGCCGACGCCTCTCGCGGTCATTTGTGTGTCCTGCCCACTCGCTGCCAACAGAACTCCCCCCCCCCCCCCCCAGGGATGCATGAGAAGGGAAGGGACCTCAGAGGCGGCCCCAGAGGCGGTTAGGCAGGCGGTTGGAGGAGGTTGCTGAAGCGGTTGGGGGCGGTTACTGTCGGTTACAAATGCCGTTGAGGCGGGCACTTGGTGTCAGGGGGACAGTGGCTGGGCATAGGCTGGGCGCCCTGGAGGAGGGGCGGGGGGGTACGCCCCCCCCCTTTCCAATGCATCCCCCCCCCCCCCCCGGAAGCAAGACAAAACAATGTACTGTGAGTCGTGACTATGACCATATGCCTGTGTCACGGGGGCGTGTGTGAGCCCGGTATCCGTTGCTCATGGCCCCCAGGGAGGTATTAGGATGGCCGTAGACTGCAGGAGGAGGGGATGTTGTAGACCTCGCCCGGCTGCAACAATCCACAGGACACGCAGGGCACAGATCCGCCAACCGGGTCCGCAAACGCTGGGGTGACAGAAATGATGGACACTGGGAAGCCCACGGGCGGGGCAGAGGCAGTCGGGCTTTCAACCGCGGGGGGGGGGGGGGGCACAATAGAGCCCCCCAAAACTTTGGGGGGGTCTGGGAAAAGGGCTCAATTGACAGGACCATGAATCAGTTATTATGAGCTCTGGCGCCGAAGGCGCCGAATATTTTTTTGAGCATTAAAAATGGTCAAATTTTTTTTACCAAATATATGGCAAATGATGACTTTTCTGAACCCCCTCGACGCGCTGATTCCAACAATCCCATTTTCATTTTTTGCTGATTTTTGGGTCTGGGTCACCTCCGAGGCCCGGGGGTCAGTCTCAGAAGGATTTGGGGGGTCCTGTCAATTGAGCCCTTTTGGGGGGGGGGGGGGTCCAGCCAGGGGGCTCTATCGACCCCCCCACCCTCCCATTGAAATCCCGCCTGCCTCACTCTCCCAATGTGTCTTTCGGTATCAGACACAGCTCGTCCCTCACTGTGTGCCAGGTCCGCTATCACGGGCATTTATGGGGGCATCGTAGAGCTGGACCTTGATCCTGAGAAGTCGTCCCTTCACCGAGCGTGGCGGCACGCATTTGTTTTTGGGGGGGATGACCAAGAAGTAGTGGGTGTTGTTGGTGGTGGTGATGGCCTGGCACAGGGGATCTTGGGCGTCATTTCTGTCACCCAAGTTTTGTACTTTGGGGGGCAGGGCAGACAACGATGAGCTGGCGTAGCCTATTCACTGTATGGCCCTCGAGCCGCTACGACCGTCGTGTGCCCAAATGGCGTGCGCCAAGCGATGGGGAGAGAAACGGGGTGGGTCCGAGCACCGCAATCGCCACGGACAATGCTCCAGGGAATGCACAGCTTGCTGCCATTGGGGGAGAATGGGGCGCACCTAGCGCGGTGCAACTATTTGGGCGTCTAGCCGTACTAGAGACCCATACTTTGTGATACTAGGGGCATCATTGGTGTTTGAGAGTAGGTTTTGATGCTTCTTCCACACTGGGGGGGAGTATCAGCGCATCGGGCGCGCACCGGGCATCTGTTTTAGACCATTCCCCAGCCGTGCCTGTTTTTGCCCCCCTCCCCCCAGGGACTTGCTTTAATTTTCATTCCGGCAGGGGGGGGTGCAAGCAGGTCTCAAAGTGCTCTACACATGCACGTCGTGGTATGCATATGCAGCAATGTCCGGCAGTTCCACAAGATCATTGGTATGATACACGTGTGCTACCATACAATTGTCTGCACCTGATGGCCTTTGTTTTGTCAACACCATAGTGTATGTATGCTACAAGACAGGAAAAGGCACTCTAATGCAATCATCTTTCACCCGAGTCACCTTGCGTGTGCTGCACCCCTTGGCCAAGTAACCTGGACTAAGACTGTGTGCTTCAGGGGAGGAGTGTTGGGGGTGGGGGTACCTCGGTGGGTACCAATGCGGCCTACGTGCTGCAAAGCAAATTGGCCGTGTGTGAGGGGGCCGGAGGCCCAGCCTGTGCTTGACAGGGGGGGGGGCCTCCCCCCTGGACCCCCTTCCCCCTCCCCTGGACCCCCTCCCCCCCCCTCCCCCTCAGCTCAAGTGCACCCGAAAAATTGGGTTTTGGGAACATTTTTAGTCATGGGAAAAAAATTTTCGGCGCCTTTGGCGCATGCCATACACTGTGTACATATTGCTCCATGTGTGCTCCATATACTCTGTTTTCCATACTACCATGCCCCAACACTCATTGTCAGTGTATTTCAGCTCCCTAGTCCCACCGTTGCCATGCGCAAAACCTGAAGACGTAATTGACGTGCTGCTCTATTTTAGGCTTAAAGATAGGATCACCGGTCATAAAAGACAAAAAGCCGAGGTACCCTCTGATCCGGAGTTAGTGGATGATGAGGCAGTGTCCGATAATTTGTCTGATGTCTCCCATTCAGGCAGTGACTCAGGTTCGCCATCATCATCAGGTTCCTGTTCCAGTTCCACTACCGATGGAGGCTCCAGTTCAGGCGGGTCTAATTCTGACTGACAAGAAAGATCACTGTCATTTGGCATGAGATAGTGAATGTCCCGCTTTGTTGTAGTTGTTGTGTATTGGTGAGATGTGGGAACCCTGAATTGACATTCAATGATGAAATTCCTTTGTTCACGGCCGACAACATGACATTTCCATGTGCTGAGTTGTTCATTCTCCAATCATTTTTCTGTTCCCTGTGGATTGGGTGTGTTCCTGCACGGGGGGGGGACCCCTCCCCCCTGGACCCCCTCCCCCCCCGCTCAAGCAAGTCCCTGCCCCCCCCCCCCCCCCCCTCACCAAACTATCTGCCCCCAACAACTCAGGGGTGATGTAGCCCCTTCTGAATTTGTCCCCTTTTATTGTGCAGTCTACTTGGGGGACTTCCCTAGGTGAGGACAAACCTGGGACTAGAGCCAGGATACTTAATACAAAGGTAGCGCGCGTGGGGCGCGCCGGCAACCATCCCCCCTGGGGATATGGCATTTTTGGATTTTCACCCAGTTTCACCCATTTCCACCCTTTTTCACACTGTCTTGCTCATTCCCACCACATCAATTCTTTTCTGGGTTGATTTCTTCCCACCATGGAGACCTCGACACGGCAGGGGTTCGATGGCACACACTGGTCTAGAAGTAGCGCGCAGTGCGCGCGCAATGCAAGGACGCCCCCAATGGTTCACATGCCAGGGAAGACCTCGTCCGTGCGGGAAGGTTGGCCTTCTGAACCTCGTGGACAGCACCCGCTGACATGCAGGCGAAGACTGCCGCTGCTGAATGCCACAAAAAGCCTCTGTGATGTTTTGTTTATTTTGAATCCCTCCACAAATGACATGGCCACGGTACGGCACACGGGTCGTTGTTGGGGGGTGCTATTGACGTTAGGAATAGTGCCCGAAACGCTCGACTGTTCGCAGTCTAGAAAATTCCTCCAAAATCCCTCCGGTCGCGCAACCGGGCCACCCGAGCATTCCGGGCCCTCAGTTCCGTTTTAGGGTAGAAAAGGACGGAGTTCCAACGTTTTTCTAGGCCTAGAAAAGTCGAACTTCGTTCTACAATAAAATCCTTCACCCGCCACCACCCGGACCAAACGCCCTCCCAGAAGGACCAGCGGCACGCAGCTGCACGGCCGTCCCTCCAACTCCCGTGCGCACTTCCTTCAGGGCAGCAACCTGCTCGCCGTCCTCCTGATCCATCCGGGGCAGGGGCCGCACGTGGCCCTGTTGGACTACAGCACCGGCAGCCTCCTGCTGCTCGTGGCGCTGCGGGACGACGTGCTGAACTTGTACCTGCCGGTGGTGCCCTCCGTCGAGTACCCGTCCCCCGTGTGGGTGCTGCTGCAGATGTCGCAGTCCCTCGTCTGGTGGCAGCTCCGCACGGCCCCTCAAGAGGTACGCCTCCGTGTCTCTGCCCCTTCCTGCAGCACCCGGACACGATGCCCAGCAACAGGCAGCAACCAGACTTGCAACCAGCGTCTGCCGGCTCGGACATGATCCGATGGAGCAGGGTCCTACCGAGCCACACGCTGGATGCGGCACGTTCCTTCTGAGTTCCGGTGGTGCGGGGGGCAGGTACTACTGAGTGGCCTTTCATACGGGCCCAACTCCTACTGAGAACCAGTTTCCCTGCCAGACGCTGGTGGCATATCTGGCAGCAACAGCAACAACACCGAAATGACAGTCAGCAACACCGACCCATAGCTGATTGTTAATGTTGCCCCCAACCCCCGGCCATGTACAAGTGCCGAGTGCTCCCACGGATCGTATGGCCAAATGGGGCCAGTCACAGAGCAAGTACGATCACGAGCGGCAGCACAGGCACGCAGCATGAGGCACCGCATGACCACCACGCCCACCAACCCATGACCAGATGCAGGAGAGGACACGTCTGTTCGTTGTTGCACATTGTTGACGTGTGTTCTTTGTTGGCAAAGTGTTGACAGCTTGTTATTGCTCTTTGGTACTGCTCGTTGCCTATGAGTTGCACTTTCTGTTTGCCAATGTTTCCGTGGGAGTATTCATCTCTGTTCTGTGGGCCGTTGTTCTTGCTCACGAGCCATTGCGCAAGGGGCGGCAACGCAAAGCAACAGAGGACAGAATGAAGTGCGTGTGGGGGGGGGGGGGGGGGTGGCTTGAATGGAGGAATGGAATTGGAGGTTGGGTGGGGCGGTAGCCATGGCCTGGGTGCACGGGTAGGGGCTTGCATGGGGCAATGGGGGACACCAGGTGTGGCTCGGATGAAGTCGTGGGCGAGTGATCTGGGACCTTGGCCTCGCGCCCTTCGACGTGCGAAGTGCTCAGGGATCTTTGGGGCAGGGCAGCAATGCAGAGTGCACTGGGACCAGCGCATGGTACCATGGGTGCAGGAGAGGGGGAGAGTAGGGGCGAGCGCAGTGGGATAAGCGAGAGGGAGAAAGTGACACCCCAGCAGTGACGCTCAAAGTTTATCTGCGAATTCGAAAGTGCCCAAAAGAGCCGTCAACTTTTTTTTTGGGAGCCCCCCGACCCTCGACCCCCTCCAAACTCCCTGCTGACGCCGGGGCTGTCGCGGGGCAACACTGCGACCCCCCCCCCCCCCCTCTCCCGGGGCCAGTTATGGCTGGTTTACCCGGGGTGCGTTATTGAAGGGGGTTGCCAATGGATGCCCAGAGGTGCAGGACGTGCCAGCAGGACCAGGGCAGCGGGGGGATGCAGGGATGAGGGTGGGGGGGCTGGGAAGGGCGGGGCTTGAGCCATACAAACGGCACCCCCCCGGCCCTGACCGCTGCGGCGCAGCACTGCGCTTCGTGATGGCCCTACCTGCAAAGCCCGTTTAGTGCTGCGGTGCCCAGGCCCCAGGGATGCGGCTTGAGGGGAAACGGGCTGAAAACGGGCACGAGTGGTTGCAACGGCGGTTACTGGCGGTTTGAACAGCGGTTGGGAGGCAATGTCTGGCCAGGGCTGTCTTTAAGAACCCCAATTTTGTTTTGTTAAGGACAGCCCCCAAGTACCACCAGGCGCCTACCGCCAACCGCCACCAACCACTAACTGCCAACCGCCATCCGCCGCCAACCGGCACCAACTGCCAACCGCCAGCCGCCGATCGCCGAGCATTGTTCAATCCTGTTTCTGTGGTTTTTGTGTCTTGTCCACGTCTTGCCACGAAGCAGAGAGCATCCCCATCACCGTTCGTTTCTGTTGGCGTTACGAACCCTTTTTTTCTTTTCGTCAAGGGCAACCCTGTGTGTGTGGTACAAACCGCTTGGAGAGCCATCGGGGGCGAACAGAAGCGACTCGGGGTGGCGAGGGGGGGGTCAATAGAGCCCCCAAAATCGGGGGGGGGGGGGGGGGGGGCTATTATGAGCTCTGGTGTCGAAGACGCGAATATTTTTTTGATCATTGAAATTGTCAATTTTTTTCACCAAATATATGGCAAATGATGGCCTTTTTGAACCCCCTCGACGCGCTGATTCCAAAAATCCCATTTTCATTTTTTGCCGATTTTTGGGTCTGGGTCACCTCCGAGGCCTGGGGGTCAGTCCCAGTAGGATTTGGGGGGTCCCAACAATTGAGCCCCTTTTGGGGGGGAGGGGTCTAGACAGGGGGCTGTATCGACAGCCCCCCCCATTGAAAGCCCATCCACCCCTGGCATCTCTCGCGCCAAAGAGGGAGGGGGGTCACCTCCCCCCAAGTGGAGCGAACCCCTCACCCCCCGTGTCCAGTCCTGCACGTTCCCCTCTCCTCCCCAGAGCACTGAGAAGGCGGTGCGGGAGCAGACGGAGCTGCAGCACGGGCGAGTGGAGTACATCCGCCCGGGCGTCTCGTTCCTGCAGCAGGACTGGCTGCGGCAGCCGGCCGTGGCCGCGTCGCTGGCCTCGGCCGGGTCGCAGGCAGAGCCCATTTACGTGGTCGTCGTGCCCCCCAATCAGATGTTGATGTGGTGGCACTCTGCCGTGAACCCCGTGCCTTCGGTCTGTCCTGCCCCGACGCCACACGAGTGCCCCTGCAGCTCCTCCCCCCCCCCCCCCCCCCGTGACGTGACGTATTAGAACGGCCGTACACTGCCGGAGGAGGGGGGGTTACCACCCCCCCTCCCCTTCCAATGTTTGAGGCTGACAGCCAAAGTTTTGCTTCGGCGCCTTCGGTGCCAAGAGGATTGAAGCTTCAACAATTTCGGCCCGCCTTTGGTGGGGACCATACAGGTACCCTTGGAGGAGGGGGGTCCCAGCCACCCCCCACCCCCTTCACACACCCCCTTCCCCCCTCTGGTGACCTGGCAGCAGTATAAAAATCCTCAGGATGGTAGCACGCAGGCCAAAGGCCTGCCTGCACTGCTAACAACACATGACAACACAGAGAGGGGAGGGTGCGAGTGAGGGTGCGAGTGCGGGGGAGAGGGACACAACAGCAAGCGGGGCGAGGGTGTGCGGGGATGATGGGGAACAGGTACACAATGGGTGCGAGCCCTGCGGGGCGCCGCACCGTGGTATTCCTCTCTGCAGGGGTGGACGTGAGTGACAGGGGTGATTAGAAGCTTGAAGGCGGAGCACGGGACTAGCGGAGGCTGCGGGAGGCGTGGACGTGAGCGTGGACCGGGTGCTGGTGGGCCCGGAGCATGTGTGGGGCCGTTGGCGGCGGCGTGGACAGGACGTGGGGCAGGTCGTCGGCGACAGCAAGGCAGTGGGACCAGGTAACGCCCCCCGATGGCTCCCGCGGTGGCGCTCTGTGCGCCGGCCTTGTGCCTCGGCCACCAAGGCAAGCCGGGGGGGGCGTCGGGAACGGTGGTCAGACAGGGGTGGGCAAACGGGACGTGTGGGTGCGGTCAACGGCAACCACGGGCGAGATGGATGACCTGCTACCGGTTCCTGTGCGCGTCGCGGTCGGCGGCCCCCCGCCGCGACGGCGGCGGCGAGGGTGTTTGCTCATGCCGCGGCCTGTGAGCTGGGGCTGAGTGGCAGTGGTGAAGCATGGGGGCGTGGAGTGCCCCCGCGCCGCTGCCCAGCTAGAGAGGAGTCGATAAGAGGCGGACGAGGGGAAGAGAGCCGAGGAGCGGTGGTGAAGCAGGGGCCATGTGGGTCCCACGCCATTGCCCGGCGAGCGCATCCTAGGGGCAAGCGGTGCCACGCAGTGCAAGTGGCCCGCGGGGTCGACCCGGGGCACAAGAGGTGACAGAGGTAGAAGCAGAGCAACAGGCGCGGTCATAGATTGCATAACAGAGGCGCGATACCACATGTCACATATGGGCTAAAGTGACTAGGCCACGGGCAAGAGAAGTGCGACAGCGCGGCTCAGGGGAATCCGTGTGCCTTTGCAGAAACCACACCATGGCAGCACGACAACCGCCGATCACGGGGGCCTTCCTCAGTGCAAAGGAGGCCAACCAACGGGTTGACCTTAACACCCTACCAGCGGACCGCCAGTGGAAACACATAGCAGTCTCTGATGTGATCCGCGTGGACGTCGTGTACGACAACGCGCCAGGGGACCTGGCGGCGAGCAACTTGAGGGACGCCAAGGGGGCGCAGTGGCATGACTTTGGGGTGTTGGCGGATGTCACCCTGGCGACGAGTGCAACGGCATCCAGGGTTCCGATATCGTTCTTTCTTCAAGACCAGGTTCTCTTGTTGTCATGGGTATGCAAAGACATTTGGGAGGATCAAGTAGCCACTCTGCGGAACCTCCCTGGACTAGAGAACCTGGTGCAAAGTACGTGGAAGCGGGCGCGGGACGAGTAGATCGCCCACGTGACAGAAGACGGGCCCCGGTGGGCGGCGGTGCAGGAGGTAGTAGCGAGAACGGTCCCGGTAGTGCTGTTCAAGAAGAAGTTGAAGGCGGCGACATGGGTGGAAGCGGAGCCGATCCTCGAGGGTGAGAAGACCTTCCCCCCGACGGGGGGCATGAGTGCGGAGGCTCAACGGGGAATGCTGGCGGTGGCGAGCCGCGTGGCATGGGCAGAAGCCCTCCACCCGGGGAAGAAGTCCATATGCGACCCGGCCCTCCGGTGGTACCGGGATGATCTCCATGTAGCGCAAGACGACGATGAACAGGTCGTGGACTTTGACGTAGCCAGGCGCTCCCCACACTTGCCGCACAGCTCCTTACGGGACTCGTACTTCAACAGCCTGCACTGGGACCACGGGTGAGTGGAAGCACACCCATAGCACCGTAGGCCTCAGCCAAAGCCCTTGCCCTTCCCCTTGCCTTCGCGGGCCCGCTCTGCGGACCCTCTCGTCTCCTTTGCGCCCCCCTTCGGGCAGCGGGGCACGTCTTCATCGTCAGAGGGCTCTTCTGACTTTGCACGGACAGACCAACCCCCCACTAGGATGCCCTTGCGCAGCGCGTCTGCGACCTTGCGAGAACATCTCAGGGAGAATCTCCCCCGGGCTTCGTCGTCCATTGGGTTGAACCCCGCCCCAAAGCAGGCCTCCATGGCGGCGTTGAGTGCCGTGGCACATGTATGTTTGCCTAGGACCAAGAAGATCTCTTCGGACAAATTGGCGCCTCCTTGCTGCTTACCGACTTCGGCCCATTGATCGCGCTCCTTCCTCCGAATATCCCTATCGTTCTCCGCCTTGTCGGCGTCCCGGATAGCGTCGCGCAAGCGGCACCCCACTCCCACGGGTAGGGCATCCTCTTGGGCCATCAACACGTGGTCGCATGTCCACTCATCTCCAAGGGCCACCGCCGCCCGCAGCTCTCCCGGGGCCTCGTGATCGCACTCCGGGACCTTGCGCACATTTGTACGTGCCGACCCTCCTAGATTCACGTACTCTCGGACAATCTCATCTGCCAGCCTTTGCGAGGGCGGCTTCCAACCCGGGGCCGCTCCCAGTGGAGGGCGTCAATGCTGTGACATCTCTGCGGGACACCGGAGGAGGATCCTGGCATCTCTGCGGGACACCGGAGGAGGATCATGGGGCACTCCTCTCGGGGCCGGCGAGGACATCTACAGGAGCTTTGCGCGGTGACCCGGGCGAGTAGTGAGTGGTATGTGGCGGAGTACGGCAGGCCGTGGGAATGGACAGTGAACCTTGTCCCGAACGTGGAAGAGGAACAACACCGGCCTCGGGAACTTAGCAGGTCTCCGAAACGAAGAAGGCGTTCGAAGTCACGGTCGCGGTCCCCTCGATCAAGGCGCTCGAAGAGCCCCAAAAGCCCAAGGAGGGACTCGCGGGGAAGGAGGAGCCGAGACTGAGGACGTGGGCGAGACCAAGATAGTGGCATGGCGTGGGAGAGGCGTCGTGAGCACTGAGACCGTGACCGGGACTATGACCGGGAGTATGACCGGGATTGCCCCCGGGGACGGGAGCACGACAGGGATCGAAGAGGACATCCGGACGCGAGCCACCCGATGGCGCTGCCGTGGCATTGGGGATGGAGCCCCCAACCGGTGGCGCCGAGCCCGGATGCGGGTCAGCGGGTGCACTCCCCGCGGGATGGGCACCCCTCGGGAACGACGTGGGCCGGAGGCCGGATGCCCCCGGATGCCGGATGCCCCCGGCGCCGCGGGCGGGGCCCCCCAGACGCCAGAGCAGCTCCCGCAGTGCGCGGTGCGAGCCGAGTGTGGGAGGACCGCCCCCTAACGGTCGGGTTTTCGTTTCCGTTTTCTTTTGTACATCCGCAGGTCCGGGGTTTTTCCAGACCTCCTGTGGGGAGTCCCTGCAACAGCTTTCAGATCCCTTGGCTACACAGCCGGGGTGTATGAAGTTTGGTTCGACAGATGATCGCAGCTGTGGCCCGACGGGTTTCCCGGGGCAAAGTCTCAGCGATATTTTGCGTTTACGACACAACATCCGCCGTAAGGCCGGTGGACACGAGACATGTTGAGCAAATTGAGGCGAATTGTGGCTATGAGGGCTTCATGTGCTATGCTATGGGTGTACACGCTCGCGGGGCATGTCCAGGAATGGAGCCGATACGGGGGACAGGGGCAGATGGGTCCAGGGTAGACCGAAGGCATGGACGGAGTGCGCACCAGGCATGTGAGAATTTTTTCAGGGACGGATGTGCCGGGAGTGTGAGGTGCAGCGGGGGGCGTGAGTGCGGAAAGGGGCGCCAACTCGCTGGGTTCAGGGTTTTGCTTAGTGTCCATCCTACCCTACCCCGGGGGGGGGTGGGTCTGGCAGAATTTCAGGGTGGGTGGGTGTCCAACCCCCCCCCCCCCCAGGGTGGGGTGGGACTTTGTGGGGGCCCTTGGGTCTATCGAGCCAGTGCCACTTCTTTCTTTCTTTAGTTGCAGGGTGTGAGTCGAGCAGTGATGATGACAATTAGACTGACATGATGGTTGTTCACCTCTGTGAAAAACTTGGTCTTCTGTATTGCATGTCTCAGTTGGGTACGTGGGTGGGTGGGTGGGTGGGTGGGTGTCAGACCCCCTCCCCCCCCCCCGGGGGGGGGGTGGGACATTTGTCGGTCTGTGGGTATGCCAAAATTCTGGGTGGGTGGGTCCCTGAATTAACCCCCCCCCTAACCTAGCCCTAGGGTGGCTAAGCAAAACCCTGGCTGGGTTATGGTGGGTTACATCCAACTAGAGAGTGCAAAGTAGGAGGTGGAGTCGGGTCGGGGTCGTGAGACCGAAGTGTACCGGCGCCCAGCGATCACCCTAGGACAGAGAACATGGTGGCGAGACAACAATGCTCGTGGATGGTGAGTAGAGGGGCCGCCGGAGGAGACGCAAAAAGCACACGTGGGATGGGGGGCGTGGTGGTGCGACGCTAGTGCCCCGGGGCTGTGGGTAGTGGGAGCGCGGTGAGCCTATGGTGTGCTGCCTGTGTCCGCACATCAAAGATGCAACAGCGTGAAATATATATGGACTTCCCCGGAGGGAGTTGTCCGACATTGGCTAAAGATTTTCTCCCGGGCGTACAAAATTCGGTGGCCGCCGGGCCCGTTCGATGGGCAGTGTCTGACAGTGTCTGACGGAGGCCCTCCGCATGGTGGCGCCAAGGCTGCTGACACTGATTGACTACCTCCTGGGCACCCTCCATGCGTGGATACGGGAGGGGGCTAATGACCTTACATTGGGCCGGTGGTGGGAACGTTATCGCATGAGGGATGGTCAAGATTGCATTGTACGGCATTGTACAGGCGCTACAAGCGCGCCGACTTCGCCTTTGCGATGGCCCCAGCCATCGGGCGTGATAGGTGGAGATGCCCGGAGCGGCTGGGCATGATGGTGCGGGTCTTGTTTCATCGGGAGGCGTTGCCCCCACCCGCGCTACGCAAGGAGCGCCCGTTCATCCCCGCATGAGGTGGCAGGAGGCCCGGCACAGGGTGCTTCTCTTGGAAGGATGGGACCCATGGGGGGGAGGGCCACGGGTGCGCAGTGGATGTGTTGGGTCGTATTTATGACACCGTCAGTGACCACCCCACAGCAGTGGAGCAAAGATGGGAACACGCCGTGCGCCGGGTGCAGGCGCGTCTGCCCTACGTCACGGCAGGGGACTTTGTGGCACTCCCGCCGGTCAGCGCCCAACTGGCGACGTGGGAAATCCTCAGAGTCCACTGGCGCGCTCGCCGGTCACGCGGCATGCACGGGAATTAGTTTGGAGGTGGGTCCACGACTAGACTGCGGGGGCGGAACTGCGGTGAGGTCAGTACAGGTGCCCGCCCCCTCTCGTCGCGGCGTGCGCCTTACAGCATGTTACTGCAAGATGACTGGGGCCCTGCCCTCGCGGCGGAATTGGCCGTGCAGCCCCGCCTGTGGGAAGAAGGGGTTTGGATAGATGCTGGTTGCCCGGACCTGCAGGGGCGGGCTGGCAGTGAGGTCAGCCGGTATTGGTGCCCGTTGACGTACGTGCAGGAACAAGTGCTGATTTTCGAGATTGACCAGTTACCGTGGCCAATGGAGTCGGGTGTCGGGCGGTAGGCATGGATCGGTGCATCGGTGGACGCGGAGTGGACGGGCCTCTTTCGCAGGGCTATGGGGGCTGCGTCGGCGGCGCCCACGTTGGTGTTTGAAGCGTGGCACACCCAAGGAGAAGTCCGACTGGGAGACCTAAAGGGGGCGTCGGCGCTGATGGCCCTAAGGGGGGATGCGGTCCTACGCCAATGGGATTTCTCCCTGCTACTACCACGGGGGATGGCGGTACGATGGCCTCGGGGCAGCCCGGGCACATCGGCGGATAGGTATGTGCCTCGCCAACGGCCGGTCCGATGGGGGAGCCTGGCCGCCACTCGGGTCTGCACGCTATTGCTGGCGGTGGGGGATGTACTCCGCCCCGGGGAGCCGGTGGCCATGGTGGGGGACCAACAGAGTGCGTCCTCAGAGGAGGAAGATGAGGGCCAAGCGGACGGTTCGTCCTCCTCAGCCTCGGGGTCGGAAGACTGGGACAGCGATCAGGAGGTGACAGACAGGAAGGCACCACGGCCCGGGGTCCCCCTCCGTCTCGGGGTGCTCAATGTGCGTGGATGGTCAATGTGCCTGGAAGAGGGCGGAAGTGGAAGCCACCATGCGGCGGCAGCACCTGGATGTCTTGGGCGTGACAGAAACACACTCTCGCCGGCAAGGGTGGCAGTTTGCCCCCTCATACACGGCGTTGGAATCAGGTGCCGTGGATGTGGAGGGGAACGCGGTGCTAGTGCCGGAGGAGGCAGAATTGACTTTGCGCCCCGAGGGGGCCACTGATACCGAGTTCGTGGTGGTGGTACAATCAGGGGAGGTGGATCGCTTGAGGCTGGTGCTGGTGTATGCCCGGCCGGGAGAGGCGGGCCCAGCGGTATACCGCCGGTGGACCGACATCGTCACGTCTTCCGCACTGCCGGTGGTGGTCATGGGGACTTTAACAAGGACGCCCTGCGAGACCCACAGCTCAGCCGGGTGGTCAAGGAGTGGGGGTATCAAGTTCAGCCGCCCCGGTGGGCGTGGACATGGCGTTGAGCGGGAGCACATGCGGGGCAACACTCGATGATAGACTTTGTGCTGGTCCCAAACGGCTTGCCCGTGAGGGAGTGCCTGCAGGTGGGGCGTATGCCGGTGCGCACCGACCACCGGCTGGTGGTGGTAGAGGTCTCCTTGGCGGGGGGGGGGGGGGGGGGGCACGCCCGGCACGGCTTGGGGTTCTTCCAAGGCCGGCCCACGTAGCCCACCGGCAGGTGCCGGAACATCAATGGGAGAGTTTTGCTAGAGACCATGAGACGTGGTCCTCTACGTGGGAACCTCATCCGGATCTCCCGCTCCAGGAATGGGTGGAGCGGACGTTGCAGATCCTATGTGAGGCGGTTGGACTCCCCGTAGGGACAACGGACATCCAGGTGCACAATGATGTGTGGACCACCCTCATGGCACGCAAGCACCGGTGGGCGGCCCAACAGGGGTTTGATCGAGAGGCAGGTCAGGACGCACGGCCCATGGACTTTGAGAATGCCCGGAGACGTATCCGGTGGAGGAAGGGGGGCCAGTTTGCGCCGATCTCAACGCTCTGTGATGGGCGGGGCCGTGAATGTACGGGGGTCGACGTGCTGCAGGAGCTACCGCTGCAGATGGAAGCCAAGCAGGGCCCACCGGGGGGGTTCTTCCCGGACGAGGGGGCGGGGCCCTCCGGGACTACACCCCAGGGGAATTGCAGCAGGTGGTGAGAGGCTGGAAGCCATCGGCCCCGGGGAAGTCCGGCGTACTGGCGGCGGCCATGAAGAAAGTGCGGGCTCTGTCCTTAGCAGTCCTGCGGGATGCCATAGCGGCATTAGGGTGCAAGCTGTACATCAAGATGGTCTTGCGGTTCGTGGTGCACCTTCCTCTGCACAAACGGCCCAAGGTGTGCACGGAGGAGGACACGCGTCCTATGGCGCTGGAGGAAGAGATGGCCAGGATCATAGCGGAACTGATCCTGCGGGAAATGGATTCGTGGGTCGCGTCGTAACAGTGGGCATACCAGGCGGGACGCTTAGTAGGAGAGGCGGCCCACCTCATGGCGATGATCCTGGACAAGGCCCGAGAGACCACCGGCCAGGCTACGTTGTACAAACGGGACACGTCCAATGCCTATGGCACGGTGGACCCGTCGGGGGTGGCATACCTCGGGAGACGCGAAGGGGTGCAGCTCCCGGCGGCGAAGTGGTACCAGACGTACCTACAGCCAGTGCGGGTGATCTCCATCACAGCAGCAGGAGTGTCACGGGCTTGGAAGTTCAAGATCGGGGTGTTCCAGGGCTCGCCGCTCAGTCCGCGGGTGTACATGTATCAGGAAAAGATCTACATGGAAGCGGTGGGGCCAGAGGACACCGGGTTCCCGCCCTTCCCGACGAGTACGGGCAAGTTCCGGGCGGCCACGGAGCCTTACTCCGATGATGCGGTCGTGGTGGGCGTGACGGAAGAGTTTGTGGTGCGGCAGCTACGCCGACAAGACGAGGTGGCCCCACGATACAGAGTGCTCCATGTACTAGAGAAGGAGGAGTACTTGAGCACCTGATGGGATGCCCGGGGGAAAGCAAGTTTAGGGGTCTTACGAGACTGGCATTACGGGAAAGCGGCCCGGCGGACAGTGCGCCAAGGCCTCCGAGTGCTGGGTTGCCAAGTGTACCAAGGTGCGTCCGGAATGCAGGCACGTCGAGCAGTTCGAGGCACGGTGGAGATGTGGAGTGCGGCGCGGGGACCGGGATCCACCGTGAAGGACATGGCCCGGGTGTACCAAGAACAAGTGGCGGTGCAAGCGCAAGCGGTTCCGTTATCGGAGAGGGACGTGTGCAAGATGGCGGCCCCGGCGGGCAGGGTATGGCGGAAACATCTGCACTTGCATGTGCGGACGGACTCCTCCACACTGTGGCATTTGTTGGACAAGGCGCTGCAGGTCAAGTACCTTCGCACCGTGGCGCGCAGGTCGACAGTGCGTATGCAGTTGCGACTCGCGAATGGGCTGCACAGTGATTCCGCGGCGTGGGCAGTACACAGGTGGTTCTGGCGGGCGGTGGGCTCCGTGGAGGCTCGGCTGGTACAGCTTCTCGAAGAGATCCATGAAGAACTGGTGGACGTGACGGCGAAACTGAGACGCGGCGGTCCCAGTGAGGCCTTGTTGCTGCCTTGGGCGGAGTGGACCCACCGAGCGCCCGGAGCACAGGTGGTGGTGTATACATATGCGAGCTGCCGGGAGACGGCGCGGGGTACGGGAACGTGAGCTGGACTAGTTGTGCAGATAGATAACACGTGGTGGGGAGTGGCGGTACCCCTGCCACCGGAGGTGGACAATACTACCGCGGAATTGCTGGCCCTAGCTCTAGGGCGTTGGATCGCGGGATGCCTCAGGGACCTCGGGGCACGGGCAGAGGAGGTGGTGTATGCCGCCCAAGCCGCGGAGTTCCTGTTGGTGGGGTGCCCATATCGACAGCGAGACAGCGAGACCTCTGAGCAAAGCAATACAGTGGAGTGTTACTCCATCCGAGGCGGTTCACTGGTGGGTACCGGGCCATGTGGAGGCTCCAGACAATGATGAGGACTATGAACGTCGGCGGCAGGGGAATGCGTGGGCCGATGGTTATGCGGAAGTCGCGACGCGGAAAAGCGCATGCGGGCACCGAGTGGCCCTCCCTTTGTCATTGGGAGGGGCGTACGGGTCGAGGAGAGCGGACGGCCTGGGAAGGATGGAATGGCGCATCCACCGGCCGGGGTATTGGCGCCCCCCGAGAAAGATGGACTCCTCGTTCGAGGAGCAGCTGACAGCCTACCTGGAGGATGCGCTGACCTTGGCTCCCCTGCACCTGGGGAGTGGCACCCCCCTCTCCAAGCATGTGGCCGGTGCCAACATAAGGATGAGACCACGTAGAGATTTCGGTGCCCCTGTCATCGGGAGCGGTGGTAGACGGCAGCACGGGCGGCAGGGGGTCACTGGAGAATCCCGGATGGAGACGTCCTGCTGGTGGTCTCCAACCTGCCAAGTAGTCGGACATGCCTGGGGGAACAAGGGCGGAACTCACGACCGGGCCGCTGTCCCATGGGGACCGTATGTGGCCCCACATGTGGTCGCGGTGCTGGAGTTTCAGCGTTGGGTGCAAGTGGTGCGCCGGTTCGTGGAAGACTTGTGAAGGAACGAACGAGAGGACGGGGTACGACGAGGTCCAGGAGGTGGAAGTGCCGGCAGAAGCGGGACTTACAAGGTTCATGTCTGTCGAAGGCGAGAGGGTGTGACAAGCAAAAACAGGAACGGTACGGGGCACAGTACGGGGCACTACGGGGCACAGAGACAGCGGGGGCGGGTGCGAGGGGTCGACGGTAGGGGACGAGAGATGCGAGTGGGCGGGTACGAGGGGCGGACGGATGACCAGGGCGGAGAGCCGCCACCCATACCCTTTGACGCGGCATAGGTCCGTCGGGGGGACTCCCCTTGGGGGGGGGGGGGGGGGGCACCGGCCGCCATAGCCGGTGTCGTACAACCAACCAACCAACCAACCCTTCCCCCCTCTCTAATACATCCCTGCCCCCCACCCCCCCCTGTCAGGAAAATGATCCTGCATATGCACACCCCTGCGCGCACAAGTCAGTGCTGGAGTCGGCAAACCCCGCATGGACTCGGAGTGTGCATCTGGATGCACCTGGTCAACGGCATGGGCAACAGCCCATGGGATGTGCAAGGGCGAGAGGCCAATAGGCGCCGCCAAAGGCAAGCAACCAAATACCGAGGCCTTGTGCCAACCCCCCCCCGCCCCCCCTAGACCCCCACAAAGGGCTCCCGTGACAGAGCCTTGGTAGAGTGGCAGTGTGAGGACCAGTCCGGGCTCAGAAATCAGGCCGCAAAGCGGCCCGAACGACAAAAAAGTTGAACAAAACTGCCCCCATGACATTTCCCTCAAAACGATGAGCGCGTCGTGGCGATCACTTTGAGGTCCATATGTTGGGGTACCCTGGACCCCCCCACCCCCTGTGGGCCTTTCTGGGGCTCCGTCACGGGAGCCCCCCCCCCCCCCACCCCCGCGTGGAGGTCTGAAGCATGCCCCTGAACGACCCCCCCCCCCCCCGCCGCCCCCCGGAAGCCCCCCCCTCCCCCCCCCTCCCCTGTCCTCATCCGGAAGGCGTTAAGGTGCAACGGTTGTTGTGGAGGGTCAAGGCTGCCCCCCCTTCGTGTCGGCAGACCTACACCCCCCAACGGAGATGACGGGCCGAGGCGTGGGAGGCAGATGTCACGGGGATGCCGTGTCCATCTGGATCTGTCCTGCCCCCCCCCCCGTCGCCGCTATGGCATCCCTCCCCCGCACCCCCCCCCCGTAGAGTGCTCTGCAGCGAGTGGACAACGCAACAGCAGGAGAACACGTTTGCTCTGCTCCAACACTGGTGGTCCGCCTGCGGGTCCCATGTCTGAACGATGTCCAATGATTCGATGATCTCCGGTCCACTTTATATCGGACAGGGGGAGGCTCTGAATGGCATTGCACTCAACATTTCGGCGCCCAAACTCTTGCATCTTGGGCCGGCTTCACGGAAAGGGAGTGGCACACAACACTCACACCCCCTTGGTACCTGCCGGCCTGTTTGTTGCGAATATCATGTGTGTGTCGGGGGGGGGGGGGGGGGGGCAGGGATGCATTGGAAGGGGAGGAGGGGAACCCCCCACCCCCCTCCAGGGCGCCCAGCCTATGCCCAGCCACTGTCCCCTGACGGCAAGTGCCGGCTTCAACGGCATTTGTAAGGGACAGTAACCGCCCCCAACCGCTTCGGCAACTTCCTCCAACCGCCTGCCTAACCGCCTCTGGGGCCGCCTCTGAGGTGCCTTCCCTTCTAATGCATCCCTGGGGGCAGGGGGCGGGGAGGGGGAGGGGGTCCAAGTGGCCAAACGCAGCGCAATACCCTGGGTCCCGAACTGAGCCAATCCCATCATTTTTGCGTGCGCACCTCCGAGGCCGTCCCTCTGCCGCTGTCCCGCAGACGTACGTGCTAAGGGACGTGGTCCAGTGCGCGGCGATCCACAAAGTGTGCTTCAGCAACCTCCGCGGGCAGCTGTTCGGCACCTGTGCCCAGGTGTGCGTTGCGCAGACTTGCCACTGGCGTCTGCCGGCTCAGACATGATCGGATGGAGCAGGGTCCTACTGAGCCACACGCCGGACGCGGCACCTTCCTACCGAGTTCTGGTGGTGCATGGGGCGGGTATTACTGAGTGGCCTTTCATGCGGGGCCAATTCCTACCGAGAACCAGTTTCCCTGCCAGACGCTAGTACAATGGCAATGCGCATGCCAAGAGGCGCAACAAACGCCCGGAGAAATGGCCTTGGACCTACAAATCCGGGGGCACAAATCTTGTCGTGCCAATTCGTGCCATCTCCACATGCCCCCCCCCCCCCCGTCCCCCGGTCCCAAGGGCCTCCCCCGCGGCGGCCGTTACAATCGTCGATTGGAGGCGGACGCTTCCCACGGGGGCCCTTCACTGGGGCCAAGTGCCTGCGGACGGAGGCAACGGACAGTAGGTCCCGGGCCGCAGCACCGACGCCCGCACTTTGGGGGGGGGGGTCCGTGCAAGTGGCCCATGCGGCCACGGCGGTGCTGTACCAAAGGGGCATGGCCATGGGGGAGGAGATATGGGGACATATCTAAAGAGCGCTGTGGTGAGTGCACAGCCACAGTACATAAAACGGACATGCCTGGGACCAACCCCAATACTTGGCGACTGCGGGGGCAACACGTGTGGGGCAGATGTAGCAGAGGCATTGGTTTGATTTGGAACAGGGTGGTTGAGTTGCACAGTGATTCTGTCGTATACC